>JAHRHZ010000223.1:7575709-7625128 GCA_024137785.1 Ginglymostoma cirratum | reverse complement strand
AGCCCCATGCTTGTTATCTCGGATTCTCCAGCATCTGCAGTACCTTTTATCTTGGAAATAACCAAGCAAGTTATTGAGCTCAAGGGGAATTAGGGATATACAACAAACGCTGGCCTTGCAAGAAATGCCAAGACAGACTAAAACAAAGTCATGTAAACAGTAGAATTGTGTATTATCAAATAATGCATCTTCATGGCTCTAGCAGAGAGTGGTATTTCTTATGAAAACCCTTTCTTCTAACAAATTGTTCCGTGATCTTTCTTCAATATTTTCCCAGTTAAAAAAATTTCCTTCACTTGTCACTTGGCAAATATAATGTTAGTGGGCAGTGGCATTTGAAGAAGACATCAAAACTAACACTAATACTGAGAAATATTAACATAGGTCTTGGGATGCAAATTGAACAAAACAATTTATATATTATTGAAAATAATTGCGCTTTGTAAGTGTGTTCAAATGGCAATTTACTTCAAGGTTTTGATATCTGTAAAGAACAGTCATGGTTTGCAACAATGTCCAAATCTCTAGAGTCAGCAGTGATAGAACATCATGCTCTCAATCATCACTCATTTATTGACAATTAGTAAATAATAGAATATTTATAATTTTCTTCCACAAATAGCACTCCTCTCCTCTCCATGTACTATCTAGTGTGTGCAGAATCGTGTTTTTTTTTTGTGCTTCTTAACCTTGTATTCTGAAATGAGAAAGACCTTTTAAAATCTAGGTTTTGAAAGGATGTTTGCATATTTTGAAAAGCATTAAAAAAAAGCAGTAATTAAAATGGCTGCAGGTGAAAGGAGCTGAGGTGTTCTGTGTATAGATGCTGTTGAGTTTCATTAAGGCATCAATTGGTCTTTGGACTAGTGACCAGTTGTTGATGCTAAAGAACTTTTGCCTGGCAACAGTCATGTGATGAGTTACCAAGGGAGTGAACAGCTTGGGGCTGGGAACAAGATACAGAAATATTTAGATCTTTACCAGCACAGGCAGTGTCTTTCTGTTCTCTGCAGTCAAAACTCACTATAAACTGAAAACAACCAGTTCATCTTTCCTTCAGCGGTTGCTATAACTGTGACTTTTACCTTACATTCAATTTAACTCAAAGACATTTTGCAAGTGAACCAACCTTCCAATGCATCTTGCAAATCAATGGAAGCATTTGAAAATAGGGAGACAGTAAGAAATCTTTGGATCAGCCAGCATCAGCCTGAAGTAATTTATGGAAAAAGAATAATGACTGTTCTTCCAGTTTCTCACCTCTGTCCATGTATGTTACTTTCTGCCATTATGTCTATCTGCCTTCGTGTGTAAGTGGGGGGGAGATAGTGTGTAAGAGTTTTAATTATTAGCGTTAGATGCTGATCATTTAACACGGTTTACCTGTAGCTACAGTTTAACACTTGTATTAAATAGTAATTCATGTTCAGTACAGACACCTAATCCATGCTTCCCGTCGACCTAGTTAAATTGGGGAATGTTTTGTCCTTACTTTGATTTTTGTTAACATTTGTGACAACTTCCGAATGGCCGGGGGTGGGGTGGTACTGATTTCCACTGCACTGTCCCAATGCATCATGCCACATGGTAGTGACCCAGATTGTATGGAGGCCAGTTTTACAGAATGCATTCAACAAAAATAACTCAAGGACCCAGCTAAACAATAAGACCATAAGATTTAAGAAGTAGGCCATTCAGCCCATTGAGGTTCTCCACCTTTGAATGAAATTGTGGATGATCTGATTATCAGAATTGAGATTATTAGAGACGTTGCATGAGACAGAACTAACTAATAAACTTATAGTAAATGAGCCTAGATATCCAAGTAATCATGATAGAATGGAACCAATTTTAAATCTGAGAGAACATTTCGACAATGGAAGTAAGAGCTTTAAACTTAAGTGAAGATATGAATATGTGGTTTGATTCAGATTTGGCTGATTGAGAAAATTGCTTAAAATGTGTGATGATAGACAAGCAGCAATTAAAGAAATAGTTATAAATTCTCAGTGATTCCATTGAGGAACAAAGATTCCCTGGGAGAGATGAATCATCCAGGGATCACTAAAAAAGTTAAGGGTAGTATTGGATTAAGGGAAGAAGCTTAAAAGGTTGTTAAAATAGGTGAAACTGGAACAAGAAAGGATTTTTTAAAAAATTGACAGAAGGGAAAATAGTGGAACTTTAAAAAATCGTAAGTTTTTTTTTAAAAAATGAATATGCTTCTTCAAGTGTTTATTTTTAAAAAGAGAATTGCAAAAGCAAGGAGAGGTGAAGGACTTTTTTTACTATTATTCATTCATGCCATGCCAGCATTTATTATCCAGTGCTATTTATTCTTGGGGAGGTGGTATTGACTTGGCATTTTGAACAACAACAGTTCTTGGAGTATGGGGACAATGACAATGTTGTTAAAAAAATGGAGTTCTAAGATTTCCACTCAACGACAGTGACGGAATATTGACATACTCCAAGTCAGTATGGTGCATGACTTGGAAAGGAATTAACAGGTGGTGAGTGTTGTATGCATCTACTGCCCTTATCCTTCTACGTAGCAGGGGTTGCCAATTTGGAAGATAGTGTCAGAAAAGTCTGTTAGTGACACAATGTTTCCTTTACTGTCCCTGATCCATATGTTTTAATAAGAAGTGTATGTTCCATCACTCTCAATATCTGAATTCCAAATTATGTTATTCCATAAAAATAGCAGAAACCTGGATTCATTATGGGAGAGAAGGAGGCCATTCAAACATTTGAGACTGCACTTGCTCTCCAAATGAGCATTGTTGCCAATTTCCTGTCTCTTGCCTGTCTTCCTGCACATTGTTTCTATTCAAATGATCATTTAATACACTGTTGAATGGCTCAGTTGAACCTACTTCCACCATTCCTTCAGGCAATACATTCAAAGCCTGGACCACTCACTGTGTGAAAAACAGATATTCACATATGGCGATTAAATTTCAAATCTAGTAAAATCTGTGCTCTCGTATTATCAATCAGTTTATAAGTGGGGATAGCTTTTCTCTATCTACTATGTCTAGCCTTGTAATGAATGTGGAAACCACGACCAAATCTGCTCCAGGCCTTGTCCTCCCAATAGAGAAAAGGACTAACTTCTCATATCTTTCTTTGCAACGGGAAACATTCTTGCAAATCTCTTCTGCACTCTCTCCAATGCATTCGTACCCTTCCTAAAGTGTGGCACTCAAACTTTGTGAATGGAAATCACTTATTCTCACACACTTACCAGAAAAAAATATAATGTTTCAAAAAATTGCTCAACATATGATCCAGAGATTACATGCAGATGAAGGTAATGTACTGCTATAGTTGCTAATTGTCTCAATCTCTTTTGTGGCAGGCCTGTAGATTCTTAGATGTAGTTAATGCATTAAAATTGAAACAAGGATCTTGAAAAGTGAAGGATTGTCAGCAAGCTGTGAGATTTCTTCTAATCGACAGTTGGTTCTCAGGTAAACTCAAAGTTGCAACAAGTTGAGGGGGGCCCTTCTTTCTTTTGGGAACTCAAGGTTTTTCAGGGTGGCTCAGTGACTTGGTGGTTAGCACTGCTGCCTTGCAGTGCCAGGGACCTGGGTTTGATTCCAGCCTCGGGTGGCTGTGTAGAATTTACACATTCTCCTGGTGTCTGCGTGGGTTTTTTTCTGGGTGATCCAGTTGCTTCCCACAATGCAAATACATGCAGGTTAGGTGGATTGTCCATGCTAACTGGCCATCATGTACAGGCTGGGTGCGATAGCCATGGGAAATGCAGTGTGGGTCTGGGTTGGATGCTCTTTGGAGAGTTGGTGTGGACTCCATGGGCCAAATGGCCTGCTTCCACTTTGTTAGGATTCAGTGTATTGCTGGTAATGACCCTGATTGCTTGATGATATGCAACCAGCTTTTCCCTCTGTCTGAACTCAGTCGGTGAGACAACATTCTGGGAATTTTAAAAGCAGGGAACACAATGGCTCACACATCATGTGATTTAGCTCATTTCCAAATAAAGAAGGTGATGTTTATGTCCCTTTCACTTCTTGTGATGCAATTTCAGCACCTTAAAGTTTGTGACTGTTGGTATCTTTACGGTTGAAAGGCCCATTTTGATTAGTTTCAGGAAAGAACCTTGACTTAAAATCATTCTGGAAGTCAAGTAACCGTGGGCTGGCCATCTTTTGTAGTCTTTTGCATTGGGTTTTCAACATTTTCAATACAAAACTGAGTTTGAAGTTAAAAATATACTGGGGGTTGACGGTATTGCATATTTGTTTTCATAGTCAAAGTAGATACAAAAAGCATCCCAGAAATAATGGAAAACTAAGAAGTGAAAATGTTGAGAGTGAAGAGCCTAAAGTAAATAATATCAGTAGAGAAAAAGTGCTAAGGAAACTAATGGGACTAAAAGCCAACAAATCTCCTGCCTCTGATCTGGCTATAAAAGAGGTGGCAATAGGGATAATGGATGTAATTGATTGTAATTTTCCAAAATAAGGATCTGGTCACCATGTGATTTCTGTGAACTTTGAATTGAACAGAATCTGCTGAACTGCCTTAAAATTTCATTGAGCATAATAAAGGGAGGTTATTAAATTTACCAGTCACTATGTTGATCAAATATTTTCATTGATCTCACAAAGAACATTTGAGTTCTATGTTTACCCGGACAGTTTAGATGTTAAATGATGTTGCTGCATTACTTTCACAACAGAATATTCATTGCACTGAAATCACAATATAAAACATGTGATTCAGTCTAACTAGACTCATGTTTACATAGAAACATGGAAACAAAGAAAATAGGAGCAGGAATAGGCCATTCAGCCCTTTTAGCCTGCTCCACCATCAATATGATCATGGCTGACCATCCAACTCTGTTCCCTGTTCCCGCTTTTTCCCTCTACCCTTGAGATCCCTTTAACCCCAAGAACTATATGTAACTCCTTCTTGTAAACATTCACTGTTTTAGCTTCTTTCTGTAGCAGGGAATTCCACAGGCTCACTGCTCTCTGGGTGAAGAATTTTCTCTTTACTCCTAAATGGCACATCCTGTATTCTCAATGATGCTCATATCAATAGTTCATTGATCAACAATGATCTGTTTCTTGTGATCGGTAACAATGAATTATCACCACATTGTGAGGGCTGGTTGTTGGCCTACAGCCGATGGGGGACATGCAGCTGAGATTTAAATATGGCGTGCACGCTTCAGGATCTTGACAATGGTAAGCACTTTGACTTTTCCTGCCATGAGATTCCCTGTGAAAGATGCCTAAGCGGCCCATTTGGCAATTAAAGAGTTGAAGAGGCTGCAGTGGACTGAGCGCCATGAATCTCACTTCAGGATTAGTTTTGTTAAAACTCTGGAAATGCCTTGCTAACAGCACTGAGGCACCCTACATCCCCAGGACTGCAGTGATTCAAGAAGGTGTCTCGCCACCAATGATCCTTCTAAGGTGCACATGTGCACAGTTCCCAGGTTCGACGTATAGCGATCAGCTTCATTAAGACAATCCCGACGGTGACTTCCAATTCCAGAGACTGCTGTTGTGCATGGACCTCAGGGGCCTGCATAGTTCGTAAGATATTGAATGGGAAACTTGCTCACCATCAGCTTCTCCAAAGCAATTATGTGTAGGCAATGAATGTTGGCCTAGTCAGGATGACCATATCCAATACCTGATTTAAAAAAGTGAAGGAAAATTTACATTTTCAATTCACAGAAAGACTCTATTGGGTGGGAGGAGTGCATTAGATGGCTGCACAGTTGGTTTGCAATGTGGAGGGATGCCAACAGCATGGGTTCAGTTCTCAAACCAATTATGGTCACTATGAAGGAGTCTTTCTATCCCTCAATAGAGGCATGATGTCCGTCAGTTTAAATCACCACTAATGGTCTCTCTTTAATGAAAGATCAGCCCTGGGGTCCCTGAAGACCATGGCAACTTTATCCTTATTGAATGGAAGCAGTTTCCATTTCAAAGCAATAAGACAACAGGCACAGGGAATGCAATCTTGTTAATATAAGTTTATGTTCACTGTGCTTGGTTGTGGACAATTTTATAAAGATTATATTTCTTCGCCAGTCATTACCAGAGCATATAGTGAACGAAGAAATGTTCAAGTTACTGAATAATTTCCTGGAGTCAAACAATGCTGCTCACGCAGACAGTACTGCCGTTGTGACAGGCATTAAGGCTGGTGCAAGGATTAGAGCTGCAAAGCCACAGGTAATTGTGACATATTGTATGTTACATGGATAGGTCTTTTCTTCAAAAAGAATGGAACCTGAAGTACACAATGTCTTACACACGGCTCTGACAAGCTGTGAATTCTGTGAAGTCCAAGGCTGTGAATTTATATCTGATTGCGAAACTGTGTTCAGAAAAGAGTGCAGGGCATCTAAAATGATTAACTTGGATCTTATTATCAACAGAGGATCTGTGGCTTAAACCACTGATTTTTCTCTTACCTTTCTTCCTCAGATGCAGTAGGAATTTGCCCTCCCAGCTACACTGTGGATCCAGCAGCAAAGTAAATATTGAAGGATAATGACAGAGTGTAATTTGAATGAAGCCAACATTATCTATAAACTGTCTGGAGCAGGTCACTCCCTTTGAGGTGTACCTTCAGATGATTTTAAAGTGTTTACAATGCTCTCTTTATTCAATTTTCAATTCTATCCCCTTCCCATCACCATCTGAGACTGCTCCCTCAACCCTGACGACCACTATACTGAACCCCTGCACCTTCTATCACCTGGCTCTGTCTGTATCTATCCTCCATTCACTGGCTCATGCTCAACCCAGCACACCCTGACTCTCATCTGACATTGGTGGGACTAAAGTGCCTAGGAACATGGTGGAGTGTGCCTGGAGGGAACAGACCAGGGATAAGCAGAGAGCTAGGGGTAGCAAAGTCATGAATTCAAGGGAGGGTGAGCTGTGTTGTAGGGTCTGATGGGGCTTGGGGAACATGGTGAGCACAACCAGAGGAGGGAGTGTGGGATATGAGAGCAGAGCTGGGGTTTTATCTGGTATTGTCAAAAATGCTAGAATATTTAACAGTCAACTTGAACAGCTCCAGAGCTGACTGAGAGCAAGTGATGGTCATTGGACTTTCTATGTAAGAGCTAGGTTGTTTCTCAGTGGGGAATGGGCTTGTCGACAGTGAAAGGATCTAGAAGGGAATGGTGTTCCTTCAGAAGGGAAACTGGTGTTTGTGCTAAATTGTGGATTTGCAACAAAACCTTTGCAAAATCTCTACAATCTCTTGGGAGTTGGTTTAGTTCAGTTGACTGGATGGGTGGCTTGCAATACAGGGTGACACCAACAGTGTAGTTTCACTTGTTACCCCAGCTGAGGTTACTATGAAGGATTATCCTTCTCAAACTCCCCCCTTGCCTGAGGTGTGGTGACCCCCAGGTTAAGCTACCATATAAAAACCAAAAGAACTGCGGATGCTGTAAATCAGGAACAAAGACAAAGTTGCTGGAAAAGCTCAGCAGGCCTGGCAGCATCTGTGAAGGACAAAACAAAGTTAACGCTTCAGGCCTGGTGAACCAGAACAGTTCTGAGGAAGGGTCTCCGGACCTGAAACGTTAACTCTGTTTTCTCCTTCACAGATGCTGCCAGACCTGCTGAGCTTTTCCACCAACTTTGTTTTTGTAAGTTACCGTCATGTCTTTTTCTCCTGAGAGCAGCCCTATGTCTAGTAAGGCTATGGGGACTTATTATCAGTCAGTCAGATACCAGGGCCCTGAGCAGTTCCTGAGGAGAGTGGGAGGATCATGCAGGAGCCCAGTTGCTGACAGGGGTATTTTGACACTCCTCTCGACTTAAAAGGAGCAGGAGAGAAATTTGACTAAATCACTGTAAATAACAGGGTAATTCCCAGGCAAACAGCCCAGGTTTAGACACTGATAGATCTCGGAAGGGCTATCAGCTTAGACTCGCGCAGAGCCATTTCTGGTGAAGCAACTTCAAAATTCCCATGTAACTGGGCTCCCCAAAATTTGTGCAGTCATTGTGCTTTTCACTAACAGCAAATGTCTCAGTATGTAACACCATCGGGATCACAAGATTTGACCCACTGACGTGCTTTGGTTATCTTGTGACAAAATACCTTAAAAGTACGTTCATCGTTATGAAGAGATTCTGGCTCTCATTTTTTTGTTGACCACAAGTCTGCATTAGTTTGAATTATCTCTGCCTAATTCGGTATAATGAAACTTGAATATCTTGCTAATATTTTCAAGCTTTTAAATATATGAACAATTAGTTAATCAGTTCATAGGTCATCCCCTCACTTGTTATTCAGCCTGTCAACACTCCATTCACTGTATTTGTATTTATCTGTTGACACTCTTAATTACCTGGAATTATCTTGCCATCATCTCTCTGCCTATATATTCTGTGCCTCCCTCCACTTCACTGACAAAGGAGCAGTGCCCTGAAAGTTTGTGATTTTAAATAAACCTGTTGCATTATAACTTGGATCGTGTGATTCTGACTTTGTCCAACCCAGTCTAACACCGGCTTCTCCACATCTTAAATATATAGAATTGGCCTGCAGTGTTCATTTGTTCTGCATTTGACTATATGAGTCTACTTACAACTTATGCTCACCGTGTTTGATTGACTCAGGGTAAAGAAAAAAAACTTGCAGAAAGAGCTGGAGGCCAGAGCTGAAGCATGGAATAGATACTTCTAAGGATAAAGCCTTTGAACACATAGAAATTAGTGGCATCTCTTTATAGACGCATGATGTAAAATAGACAGCACTAACAATGCAAGGGAGAAATACAATGCTTTCAAATTGAGAGATAGGATTTCATCATTTAGGAAGAAAAGTGAGATTTGGAAATTTAAACTACACAATGGAGTTTCAGAAATTCTATTTTGTTCATTAATAGGATGTTGGCTTCACAGGCTAAAGCAACATTTTAATTATCCTTGAGAAAGTAGGGAGCTGCCTTCTTGAACTGCTGGAGTGTTGTAGGGACCCCACAGTTCTGTTCGAGAGACAGTTTCAGAGTTTTGACCCAATAATGGAGCAGGAATTTATTTCCACGTCAGGATCGGGTCTGCAAGGAGAGGATGTTGTTGGTGGTTCTATACCTGAGTATCTGTTGCCCACGTCCTTCCAGGTGGTAAAGGTTGTGAATTTGGCAGCTGCTATCAACTGAGCTTTGATGAGCTGTTATAGTGCATTTTGTAGATTGTACACAATGCAGTTATTTTCATTTGAATGGATTTGATTTAATTTATTATTGTAACGCGTACTTAGGCACAGTGAAAAGTTTTGATGTGCATGCAGTACAGGTAGATCGTACCATACAAAGTGCATTAGAATAATAGAACAGAGCGAGGAATACAATGTTATAGCTGCAGAGAAGGTGCACACAGACCAAGATCAACAGTAAATTTAAAATTTGAGAGGTCCATTCAGGAGTCTAATAACAGCAGGGAAGTAGCTGTTCTTGAATCTGTTGGGAAAACAGATCTGTGTGTTTAAGCTTTTGTATCTTCTGCCCAATGGAAGAGGTTGGAAGAGGTTATAACCGGGGTGAGAGGGGCCTTTGATGATGTTGGCTGCCTTCTTGAGGCAGCAAGAAGTATAGATGGAGCCAATGGATGGAAGGTCGTCTTGCATGATGGACTGGGCTGTGTCCATGACTCTGTAGTTTCTTACAGTCCTAGGCAGAGCACTTACCATACCAAGTCATGGTGCATCTGGAATAGAATGCTTTCTGAGGTGCATCTATAAAAATTGGTAAGAGTCTTTACGGACATGCAAAATCTCTTTAGCCTCCTGAGGAATTAAAGACACTGTTGTGCTTTCTTGACCATCACATCAACATGGGTGATCATCCCTCCTAGGAACATAACGTTCTCAACCGCCTCCATCTTAGCTCCTCTGATTTGACAGGGACTGCCTACAACTTGCTTCCTGAAGGCAATGACCAGCTCTTTCACTCTGCTGACGTTGAGGGAGAGATGGTTATCTTTACAGCACGCCACCAAAATTCATGAGTATTGTTGGTGATGCACTTATCCTGGCAAGTGAGGAGTATCCCATCACACTCCTGAATTAACAGAAGAACACAACAATTAAGAACACCATCACAGATGATCATAAGGCTGGCAGGAGTAGGGAACATTGGACGATGAGAGATATTGAGGCTCTGTTCAGGAAAATAAAGGAGGAATATGTCAGGTAAAGACAGCAGGGTCAAGTGAATCCCTTGAGGAATATAGAGTGTGTAGGAGTACATGTAAGAGGAAAATCGGGAGGGCAAAAAGGAGACATGAGATAGCCTTGGAAGATAAAATAAAGGAGAATCCAAAGAGATTTTACAAGTATATTAAGGACAAATGAGTAACTAGGGGAAGAATAGGGCCCGTTAAAGATCAACAAGGTCATCTATGTGTGCAGCCACCGGAGATGGGTGAGATTCTAAACAAACATTTCTTGTCAATATTTACCATTGAGAAAGACATGGAAGCTAGGGAACTCAGGGAAGTAAATAGTAATGTCTTGAAAAGAGTTCACATTACAGAAGAGGAGGTACTGGACATCTTAAAATGCATAAAGATACATAAATACCTGAGACCTGATAAAGCGTATCCCTGGATATTGTGGGAAGAAATTATGGAGCCCTTAATAGTGATATTTGTGTCATCAGCAGCCAAGGGTGAGGTGCTAGAAAACTGGAGGGTAGCTAATGTTGTGCCTTCATTTAAGAAAGGCTGCAATGAAAAGCCACGGAACTATGGACCAGCGAGCCTGATATCAGTAACAAAAACAGAAGTTGCTGGAAAAGCTCAGCAGGCCTCGCTGCATCTGTGAAGACAAAATCAGAGTTACCGTTTCGGGTCCGGTGACCCTTCCTCACAACAGTGACATCAGTTTTGGGTACGTTGTTGAAAAGAATTCTGAGAGGCAGGATTTACATGCGTTACATGTGCTTGTTTTTAAAAAATCTTTTTCCTCCCATTTTAAAAATATGGCCCGTAAATGATTGTGAGCATGCTCAGAGTGGGTGGACAAGTGCCACAATTTATGAGAGGGTGTTGAAGGATCTATCAATGTGTGACCCTTTAAAGGCAAACAATATTTGAAACAGGAATAAAAACAGAAGTTGCTGGAAAAGCTCGGCAGGTCTGGCAGCATCTGTGAAAAAAAAAAATCAGAGTTAATGTTTCGGGTCCTGTAACCCTTCCTCAGAACCGTACCCGAAACGTTAACTCTGATTTTCTCTTCACAGATGCTGCCAGACCTGCTGAGCTTTTCCAGCAACTTCTGTTTATGGTTCTGATTTCCAGCATCCGCAGTTCTTTCGGTTGTTTTTTTAAATATTAGGATCAGACACTGAGCAAAGAAAACCAAAGAACAGTAGATGCTGGAAATCTGAAACAAAACTCAGAACTCAGATCTGAAGAAGGGAGACTGGACTTGAAACGTTGACTCTGCTTCCTCTCTCTGTCAGACCTGCTACGGTTCTCAAGTAATTTCTGTTTTAGACACCAACCCATTCACTGTATAGGACAGACCTGAAAAGTCCCTGATCTCTGGCCATCTTGTTGCATTGGTTAGACATACAAATGCTGCGCACCTCTGTGTCCCAGACACCACTGAGTACCTGCTTCACACTGACACCTTTGGACACAGGGGCCAGAGAAAGAATAGGGATATTATAGGACGAGGGGCATTGGAATCAGCAGGAAGTTTACACACCTTGTTGCTTTGGTTCCTTGTGTCGTAGCAAGCTCTCAACACAGAAATTGATTCATGGTACATCCTGTACAGACTTGGAGTTCAGAAACATGCCTGCATCGTTATATTCAGAGCTGCATAGAGACTTGAACAAACTGATGTAATGCAAAAACAAGCAAATTTATGAAAAAAGTGATAATTTATATACAGTATAGAATCACTCAGGCCACCAAAGTGCCAAAATTATTTCTTTTTCTCCCTCTTACTGCATCTCAGTGTAATCCCAGGTGGGTAGGATGAAGGAGGGAGAGGTCTGATTAGCAGTGAAGCCTGTTAGTTCTGGATGTTTGGTTCGAAGACTGTAACAGGCACCTGTCTCACAGTTAAAACATTGCAGAATGCTTAATGCAATTTGGACTTAGCCAGACAAAATAAGATTCAGCCCGTGGTGTTCAACTGGCATATCAGAGCCTGTTTACTATTGATGCTCACTGTGCTTAATTGGCTAAACTTTGATGTAGAATCAAAAATGACTGAAGATCATAGAATTATAGAGGTCTACAACACAGAAAAAAGCTCTTCGGCCCATCGAGTCTGTGCTAATCAAAAACAACCACCTGGTTATTGACATCCCATTATCCAACACGCAAGAAACTAGGTGAAAAACTGGAAGTCGGAGCTGCATGTATGCTGGATTATTTTGAAGCATTTTAAATAAAGTTCCGACACAAATATGAGGTGTTAAGTCTGTTTGATTTGAGATGTAAGATAAGTGTCAGTGTTATATAAAAACAAGCTGTTAATGCAATAAAACAGACCAATAGTTTACATTCATTCTACGTGGGGTTCTTCAAGAGGGCCATAATGATGTTACTGGCTTCTTTAACTTGGCCCCAAATGACGAGTTTTTGTTGCTTGAGACAAGTGTTTGACAGTGATTCTCTTAGTGTAAATGGGACCCTGACCGCAAAACGTCATTAAAAAAACGTGCACAATCTTAAATGTCACACTTTAAAAACTCTTTGAAATGTTGTCTTGAAATATTTTGAAGGTGCAAGTGTAGGAGAGTGAGAGTACCGAAGACCCTCTCATCAAAGATCTGAGAATTGTTCAAAGCACCTGGGGAAGGAAATCTGTTCAGATAACTTCGTTCCTAACACCAATTACTTATCAATGGAGACTTTGAAGCATCAAGCAAGAACGGATCTTATCATTCCCCTGTAAATGAGTGAACTTGTATCTGTAATAAAAAGAAACATTTCCTCAGATCAATGTGACTCTCTACTAATTCTGGGAGTGCTTTAACAGTTTAATACCTGCTGATAAGAGCAGGTTGGGAGAAGGAGTTTCAACAATATTTTCTGTGTAAATTCCATCTGCACTTGATACACCAGTGTGCCAAAGCTTATTTGCAGATTCCGGGTGTGGGCTACAAGACTCGCTCACAACAACAAACCTCAGAACATTTTAACACCATCCAAGAATACAAGATTCCCTCAAAGGTAAGCGATGTCAAAAGAGAAAATAGAGTGTGCAAAGTGACTCCTATTTTTTGGGAATGAGCAATAGAAGATGTCAAATAAATAAAAGGAGGAAAAACCAGCAAGAAAAATGACTTATACTTAGGAGTGAAAGTATGACTTTTACTGTGCCTCCATTTTGATGTACACAAGATGAGTTGGAGACTTTTGTGACACAGTGATAATGCCCCTACCTCTGAGCCAGGAGGACCAAGTTCAAGACCCATCTACTCCAGGAGTTTGCAATAACATCTCTGAGCAGATTTGAAAATATCTGCAAGGTAAGAACCACAGAATTCACAGAATCATTACAGAAACAGGCTATTTGGCCCATCGTGTCTGGCCTGGCTCCATCACCTGATGTGAGTCTCCTGTTTTTTTATTCCCCACAGCCCTGTGCACCATTTCTATCCGAAAAAGACATCTAAATGCCTTTTTGAATGTTCAGTTGAAGATGCCTCTACTACATTCCAGGCAGTGCATTCCATACCCTAATTCCTTGATGTTGGGGCTGACAAATGCCATTTTTGCCAAACTGTCACACAATTAGAGATTGTGGAAAAGGCTTGTGTTCTCATCGCCTAAAACAATCGCTGTCTGTTTAAATAAGATTAGACTTGCAACATACTTTGCTATCCTAAGGATAAGAACATTTCATACCAATTAGTTATTTCTCTTAAGATTTTTTTTCTATCAATCAATTTAAGTACTACAAGTAGGTTTTAATTAAGATTCTTCAAGATAATCATAGATATCGTTTTCTAATAAATTATATATTTAACACACACACATACATAAAACACTAAACACGATGTTAGAAAGAAAGGTTTAAAAACTAATTACGAGTAATAAAGAGGGGCCTCCCTATCTCTTATCAAGGACCATGGCTAAGAGAGTTGGAATGGTGGGAAATCTTAAAGAAGACTCTGTTACAGTCTTGCACAAAATAGCAGACACTGACATCATGATTGAAGGATAAACGGTCACAAGTGACCACTGGGAGTTTGGTATCCCACATTCCCAAAGGGCCCAATCAGATCACAACAACAAGCCATTACTAATGGAGTGATGTACTGGAAACCCAATCATAGTTGACCTCTCCAGCATTAATTAACCAATATTATACAGGGGGAGGCAGTATGTGCCACCATGTTAACGTTACAAAAAAAATGTAGCAAAGACAACATACTTGTATTTAATATTAGACTGTCATTGACTTTTCTTCTGATCTGAGCTGAAGAATAAGGGGGTAATTGGACCAAGACACCGAGGCCAGATTCGGACTAGACTCTGTCCAGCACCCTCATGATTTTGAAAACCTCAATTAGGTTGCCACTCAGCATTCTTCCCAATGAGGAGAATAACCCCAACGTTTTCAATGACTGAAACTTCTCATCTCTGGAACTGTTCCAGTAAATCACTTCTGTACTGTTTCCAATGCATTCACTTCTTTCCTATGCATCATTCACAAGTTTTACTGCATTATCCTTATGGAAAAGGTACCATTTTAAAAAGCTTCAAGGCAAAAGAGCCCTGGAGATTCATGTACTCAAATTGCTGAGAGCGAAGGAACAAATTCATTTCAAAAAAATTCTCCATAATCCTGGACTTTATAGCCAGGGGCACAGAACCAACTTACTGCCAAATGTACGCAGATCACTATAGGTCCCATATAACATATACTGAGCACTAGGTCTCACAAAGGCTGTCAAAACTTTGGGAAGAGTGTAGAGTAGATTTCCAAGAATATTACCGGGAACGAGGAGATTCTGCTAAATGAAGGGAAAGAAATTGGAACTTTTTGTTTCATTTCAGTGGAAAGGGTCAGGGGAGACTTAATAGAGGTTTCAAACCCCCTCTTCATTTCTTGCGATCGATTTGAGATCGATGGTAAAGTCAACATTTGTTGCCTATCCCTAAATGCCCTTGAACAGAGTGGCTAGCCATTTCAGGGCATTTTGTTAAGTGCATTCGATCAACATTACTGTGGATCTGAAGTCACATGTAAGATAGACCAGATAAGGATGGCTGACCTCCGTGCTTAAAGAAACCAGATGGGTTTTTTTTTGCCGAGCAAAACAAACATTGCTTTCAGTTCCCATTGTGGTTTATTGAATTGAAGGTCCATTAATCGCTATAGTTGGATTTGAACCCATTTCCCCAGAGCAAAGCAAGCCAGGATAATTAGTTCAATGAAGTTACCGCTATGCCAACCGTGGAGTGCTTACAGTAGTGAAATTCTTTGACATGATACTTTTACAGAGTGAAAAAGGTAATACCAGATGGCATTACATGGAGGTGATTTGTGTCTCAACCATCAGCTGGAGAATTTGAAGGACCCTCAAATCACTTATGGATAGGTCTGCTGTATCTTGCGTTACTCAAACAGGTCAGTAGGTCTCTTTCTCTAAAATTAAAGAAAATCCTCTCACAGAGATTGGCAGTTTTTTGTGTCTTCATCAGCATTGGCAAGCAGTAGATGTACACTGTTGGTATCATACCTACCTGAAGTCTCAGAACAAGAAGGGATCAAGTGCAGCTGGATGTATGAGTAGGAGTAGGGATTTGGGGAGTTGTAGGGTGAGGGGGGTTGGTAGCAGTGGCAGTGTAACTACAAACAGTGTTTCAAAGAACAAAGAACAAAGAAAACCTACAGCCCAGGAACAGGCCCTTCGGCCCTCCAAGCCTGTGCCGATCCAAATCCACTGTCTAAACCTATCGCCCAATTCCTAAGGATCTGTATCCCTCTGCTCCCCACCTACTCATGCATCTGTCCAGACGCACCTTAAATGAATCTACTGTGCCTGCCTCTACTACCTCTGCTGGCAACGCGTTCCAGGCACCTACCACCCTCTGTGTAAAGTACTTCCCGCGTGTATCCCCCTTAAACTTTTCTCCTCTCACCTTGAACGTGTGACACCTTGTTATTGAATCCCTCACCCTGGGAAAAAGCTTATCTCTATCAACCCTGTCTATACCCTTCATGATTTTGAAGACCTCAATCAGGTCCCTCCTCAATCTCCTTTTTTCTAATGAAAACAATCCTAACCTACTCAACCTCTCTTCATAGCTAGCACCTTCCATACCAGGCAACATCCTCGTAAACCTTCTCTGTACCCTCTCCAAAGCTTCCACATCCTTTTGGTAATGTGGCGACCAGAACTGTACACAGTATTTTAAATGCGGCCGAACCAAAGTCTTGTACAATTTTAACATGACCTGCCAGCTCTTATACTCAATACCGCGTCCGATGAAGGCAAGCATACCATATGCCTTCTTGACCACTCTATCCACCTGTGCAGCCACCTTCAGGGTACAATGGACCTGAACTCCCAGATCTCTCTGCTCATCAACTTTTCCCAAGGCTCTTCCGTTTACAGTATAGTTTGCTCTAGAATTAGACCTCCCAAAATGCATCACCTCACACTTGCCCGGATTGAACTCCATCTGCCACTTCTCCGCCCAACTCTCCAGTCTATCTATATTCTCCTGTATTCTTTGACAATCCCCTATGCTTTCTGCTACTCCCCCAATCTTCGTGTCATCTGCAAACTTACTGATCAGACCACTTATGCCCTCTTCCAGATCATTTATGTATATCACAAACAACAGTGGCCCCAGCACTGATCCCTGTGGAACACCACTGGTCACCTTTCTCCATTTCGAGAAACTCCCTTCAACTACTACTCTCTGTCTCCTGTTGCTCAACCAGTTCTTTATCCACCTCGCTAGAACACCCTGCACACCATGTGACTTCACTTTCTCCATTAGTTTACGATGGGGAACCTTATCAAACGCCTTACTAAAGTCAATGTAGATGACATCTACAGCCCTTCCTTCACCTATCAACTTGGTCACTTCCTCAAAGAACTCTATTAAGTTAGTAAGGCATGATCTCCCCTGCACAAAACCATGTTGCCTATCACTGATAAACCCATTCTTTTCCAAATATAAATAGATTCTATCCCTCAGTACCTTCTCCAGCAACTTTCCCACCACTGACATCAGGTTTACTGGTCTGTAGTTACCTGGAATATCCCTACTACCCTTTTTGTACAGGGGGACAACATTAGCAACTCTCCAGTCCTCCGGCACTTCACTTGTGTTTCCTACCCTTCCTATTGCCAGTGCTCTTTAAAAAGGACCTCCCCTGTCCTCATCTTCATAGACAATCCCTTTACTTTGAAGATGAAAAGGAGTTGGTACGTTGGAACCAATGATAATTAATTGATGTTGTTATTTAGATACAAATCTGATGTGTTTCCTTTTAGCATGTGTAGAAGGTGAGGGAGAAAATTTGAGATCAGGTTACAGGCTTCCCTATATATTCAGGCATATCATAGACAAATGAAGATAGCAGCCTGTTACACAATAATTTGCTGCCATCAGGAATACGTTGCTTGACAGGATGATGGTATAATAACATTCAAAAGGAAATTTGATAAATGTTTGATATATAATAAACTGCAAGAGTTATGCTACAGATCCCTTTCACCAGCTTCAACCTTGCTAAATCTTCCAGCCTCCTTTAGCTCTTCAGGAACTCAGTCTTGAATTTGAGCATAAGAATTCAGCCACATTCTGCACAGCAAACAATTCAGTCGATATTTTATCTGCTTAAGTTGCAGAACTGGCTGATGTCTTGCTCTAATGGGAAACACATCAGATTTTTTTCTAAATAACAATGTAAATTTATTATCTTGGTCCCAATGAACCAACTGTTTCACCTTAGAAGTAAAGAGATTATCTATGAAGATGGGTATGGGAGGTCCTTTAAAAGGCACACAGTAACTGATCAAGAGCACTGTCAAAAGGAAGGATAGGAAACACTGTTTGTAGTACCACTGCCATGTTGCCAAACGTCCCTCACCATACAACTCCTAAACTCCCTACTCCTACTCATGAAGTCAACTGCGCTTGATCTCTCCTTGATCTGAGACTTCAGGTAGGTATGGTCATTACCTGCCTGGGAAGGTAAAGTGCAGAAACCCACTGGGGGTTACGAGCAAAATGTGAAATGTTTGAGGCTAAACTGTATTTCAGTGGGAAACAATCCAAACCAAGGAACTGTTCATTTCCATAGTTCAGAGTATAAGTTGCCTGCAAAAAATGATGTTGAGTCATTAGTATTTTTCAGCTTTTTTGGAGTTGGTGAAGTTTTAAAAAAACGTAAAATCTTAACATACCATTCTTTCAGAGAGTAATTGGAAGTTCAAATTTCTTTTTACAGGTTATAAGACTTTATCAAGATCACAACACTGCAATTTATTTCCCTTCAAGCATTTATCCAATTTCCTTATGAAAGTTATTATTTCGTCACTCTGTCAAGTAACATATTCCTGACAGCAACAACTTTCTGTGTAACAAGAAATAAAATCACTTCCTCTCATTTTGGGCTTATTTGCCATTTTCTTTAATTACCGATTAGATGGCTGATAGAAGTCTAGATCAGAAGAGGTTAACTTCCATTGCCCAGCGTCTTCCCAGGTGAAGGGAGTCAGATCTGGAATTTGACAAAAGTAACAAGTCTGTGAACCTCCGACACTTCCACATCTAAATTCCTCACACTAAGTCAATGAGCCACATCTCATAAGGTACGTTATTAGCTTTAAGTAGCTGTCCTGATGCTCAAACTGCATTAATAATTTCAAATTAAAATCGATCACAAGGAAAACATTAATGAACACACCACACTAAACACAACTGCAATAAATCAAACCATGCAAGCTATTCTATATTCATGGAAGCAACAGCTCAGACTTGAGTGCAGTTGTTGATGTGGTTTCAGACCTCTGGGTTGTAGAATGAAAAGTGCAGATCTATTAGGATGCAGCATGGAGTCACCAAGCACATGGCTTTATTTATCAGATTAAAATGTAAAGTGCAAAATAGAGAAAATGTGCTCCATGTCATCATTTTCCTGATTACTGATAATAAATCCTTGAGATAAATGTTGTTTCATGCATTGGCGGCAAATAGGGAATATTCTTCATTATTTTTATTAAATAATGAACATCACTAGCCCCTTTACTTATTCATTCAGCATCTGGCTTTTTCTAGTTTCAGGACCTTTTCAATTCAAACTATTACAGAGATATTGCAACATATCTACAGGGGCAGGTCAGATTTGAACCCAGGCCTTTTGGTGTAAAGGTGAAGATGCTATAAATTTCACAAATCCCAGTTAACCTTAAACACCTAGCATCCAACATCTGAGCTGTTGTTTGTCAATGGAGAGCAGACCAGATGTCCTGAGATAGCTAGAGGGTTTGACTGTGAGTTAAGACGTTTCCTGACCACAGGAATATGAAATTTGTTGGTGCCTGACTTCCAGACAAGCAGCAGTGGTGAGGTAGCATATTCCGTGTCTTCAGCTGCAACTCAGTGAGTGCTCAGTGGGTCCTTTTCTGAGTCAAACCATTGTGAGTTCGAGTCTCACCTCAGAAACTCAGAGCACAAAATTGTTCTTGGTGCAGTACAGATGGAATGTTGTCTTTTGGATAAGACAATAAACTGAGACTCTTGACTTTCCTCTCAGCTCGTTGTGATAAATCCCAAGTCTAATATTTCAATGAAGAACAAAAACTGTTCTTTCCAGATGTTGGTGTGTTTGCTGAGCTGGGAGGTTTGATAGCAGACATTTCATCCCCTTGCGAGGTGACATCCTCAGTGAGCCTCCTGTGAAGCGCGGTTGTCTTGTGCCGGTTTGAATTTATGTGGTCCAGTTTTTGCTACGTTCAATAGGTGGTAGTTCCGGCTGCGTGTTGTAATGGTTGGTATATCGGGTCTAATTCAATGCGTTTGTTGATGGAGTCTGCGGATGAATGCCAAGCCTCCAAGAATTCCCTGGCTGTCCTCTGTTTGGCTTGTCTTATGATAGCAATGTTGTCCCAGTTGAAAGTGTGGTTTTTCTCATCTGTGTGTATTGACATCTGGTTGTGTCATTTAGTTGCTAGCTGGTCTTCATGGATACGGGTTGCTAGCTGTCTGCTGGTTTGTCCCACGTCATGTATTGTGCAGTCTCTGCATGGTATCTTGTAAATTACATTCATTCTGTTCATGGTAAGTGTTGGCTGTTTAACCCTGGTCAGTTGCTATCTTAGTGTATTTGCCAGTTTGTGTGCTTTCATGATTCCTAGGGGTCTGAGTAGACTGGTTGTCTGTTCTGAGGTTTTTTTTAATATCCTGAGCACTGAGGATGTCACTGAGAAAGGGGACGAAATGTCCACTATCAAACCTCCCAGCTTGGCAAAGACTCCAAAATCTACAACCAGCACCCGAGCTATAAATCTTCACTCAAACCCTGAATAGATCTTTCTAGTGTCCTAATCCACCATCTATTGCTCATCTCCACTTCACTAAAACCAAGTATCCATTGTATCATTTAAAAAAAACAAATCCTCCACGGTATGTGGATGTTGCCAGCAAGGCCAATATTAATTGCCCATCTCTAATGGTCCTTGAATTGAGTGGCTAACTTGGTCATTTCAGAGGGAGTCAATAGTAAACAACATTGCTGTGGGTCTAGAATCACATTTGGCCAGACCAGGTAAGGACGGCAGATCTCCCTTCATAAAGGGAATTAATGAACCCGATGAGTCACCATTACTAAAACAAATGATTAACAATTCCTGATTTATTAGTTGAAAGAAATTGAAACACCTGCCATAGTGAGGTTGAAAAGCATGCATTTAAGATGGTCTTCTAGATTATTTTGTGTTGACAATCCTACTGTGCCACCAAACCCTCAAGCTGGTTATATGGCTTGCTGTGTCCAAATTGTGTAAATGTTTCCTGCATCATAACAGAGAGTATATATTTTAAAAATATAGAAACGTCTACTTTAGGGACCTGTTGAGATCATGACAATGCAAGATTTTCCTTCTTTTTCAGTGAAAGGAAGACTCCTGATTGGTACTCTCCTGCAATGCCACCTTCCAAAATCTTTGAATCAGCTATTTACTCCTCTTTCTATCAACCCTCAAATGGGTTAAAATTGGTAAATCCAACACAGACACCAGGACAGAGAAACAGTACCAGGTAAAACAAATCATTTCTTAGAATCACAAGGTCATAGAGATCCACATCACAGAAAAATGCCCTTTGGCCCATCGCATCTGCAATGGTTAAAAATACTCACTACTCTCATCCCGTTTTCTAGCATCTGGTGCATGCATCTTGGTATTGCAATGAGTTCCTGATTCCCACCATCCCTGGGTGAATAGGTTTCCCCTCAGACCTCCTCTAAACGTTCTGCTCCTGACCTTAAATCTTTGCACCCAGTCATTAACCCCACCATCAAGGGGAAAAGTTTCCCCTGTCTATTCCCCACATAATTTTCTTGCAAAATAAATTCTCTGCTTGCTGAAGGAGACTGGTGGTTCAATAGTTTCAATTTCTGGGTAAGGGATCTCAAGTAACATTTGGCTGTTGCTCCATCTTGGCTTGTGATAGTTGCACATCTGCTTCTGGATAAGCCAAGTGAATAACATATACTTTCATGAAATGAAAATAATGTTTTTAAGTTCAGAAATGCTGCAGGCACAGACAGAATTAATTTTCTGTCTCTAGACAGTCCCTTCTTTTTTATTCCATTACAAATTTCAACAGCCAAAAAAAAAATCCCGTGCCCTCTTTATATACGTTTTAAGTTCAAGGAATGTAACTATTCTTTCAGTGGAAACAGGCACAATTTATATCACTATTAGATTCAAGGAAAGCCAAGGAATAAAGTGACTGGCTTCTGGAGGACTTTTATGTCTGGAGAATGGTATAATCACGTTATAGTTTAAGGCAGCGATCCTTACATTATGACATTGAGTGTGCCTTTGTAGTTAGCGTGAACGGTTCGCCTAATGTGAGGAAGCAATTTTCACTTGAAGTCAAGCTCCAGGCATTCCCAGTGGGAATGCTTCAAGCAAATAATGGCTTAATCCATACCCACTAGCCCTGTCAGTAACTGTCAATCTACAAAAATATGGAGGACTTCCAGTTCTAGCCAAGAGCATATGAACTGCAGTGGACAGGATAAAGAGTCCCACAGGGGACAATCAGGACTGAGAGCGTTAGCACCATCTGTGGCAATGCAACCTTTATTTGACATTCATTTCCGCATCAAATGGGAATATACAACATCAAAAAAACACAACTAGCCTGTTACAGAGAGAATAATATCAAGGATTTGCTTATGAATTAATAATACAGAAAGCGGTCAAGAAGGCATTTTAATCCTGTCCCATCCTTTGTTTTGGTTCTTGCAACATTTTTCAGTTGATTCCCAAGCCTACCCAATATGGCAGAATACGAAGCTCGAGTTGAATTGTTCCCTTCACCTTCTTGATATGCTGGTGCCAATTACAGTACAACAACAATGACATTTACGTAGCATCTTTAATGCAGTAAGATGACCTTATGCTCCTCTCAGAAGCGTTCTTGGATAAGGTTTGGCACCAAGCCATGGTAAAATGATATGGTGCCAAGTGGCTGAGAGTTGTTCTAAGAGTTTGGTTTTAAAGACAATCTTAAAGGAGGAGAAAACGAAAGAAAAATAGAGGCGGTGAGGTTTAGAAAAGGAAATCCAGAACATAAGTCAACACAGCTCTCCCGTGTGGAGTGTTCGAATACATTCTACTGCTTTGCACATGAAATGTACTGTTATGCAAATGAAAATTACTCTTGCAGAGCACAACAGAAAGTTCCGTTGCGAGTATCATTTCTTTTGTTCATAGAATGACGCCAGGCAAACATTTCTTGCTCATTTCGAATAGTAATGAGAAATGAAAGATATTGCTGTGAGTTTGGAGTCACATGTAGGCCAAGCTGGGCTAAGAATTGCAGATTTCCTTCTTGGAATGACATAAGTGAACCAGGTGGGCTTTTAACAACAAATCATATCGCTGCCATTAGGCCAAGTAATTCCAGACTTGTTTCAGAGATATTAGGAACTGCAGATGCTGGAGAATCTGAGATAACAAGGTGTAGAGCTGGATGAACACAGCAGGCCAAGCAGCATCAGAGTAGCATGAAGGCTGACGTTTCGGGCCTACACCCTTCTTCAGAAATAGGGGAGGGGAAGGGGGGTCTGAAATAAATAGGCAGAGGGGGAGTTGGGTAAAAGATGGATAGAGGAGAAGATAGGTGGAGTGGAGACAGACCGGTCAAAGAGGCGGGAATGGAACCAGTAAAGGTGAGTGTAGGTGAGGAGGTAGGGAGGAGATAGGTCAGTCCAGGGAGGATGGACTGGTCAAGGGGGCGGGATGAGGTTAGTAGGTAGGAGATGGGGGTGGGGCTTGAGATGGGAGGAGGGGATAGGTGGGAGGAAGGACAGGTTAGGGAGGCGGGGACGAGCTGGGCTTGTTTTGGGATGCGGTTGTGGGAGGGGAGATTTTGAAGCTTGTGAAGTCTACATTGATACCATTGGGCTGCAGGGTTCCCAAGTGGAATATGAGTTGCTGTTCCCGCAACCTTTGGGTGGCATCATTGTGGCACTGCAGGAGGCCCAGGATGGACATGTCATCTGCAGAATGGGAGGGGGAGTTGAAATGGTTCGCGACTGGGAGGTGCAGTTGTTTAGTGCGAACCGAGCATAGGTGTTCTGCAAAGCGGTCCCCAAGCCTCCGCTTGGTTTCCCCAATGTAGAAGAGGCTTGGGGACCACTTTGCAGAACACCTAGACTCGGTTTGCACTAAACAAATGTACCTCCCAGGCGTGAACCATTTCAACTCCCGCTCCCATTCTGCAGATGACATGTCCATCCTGGGCTTCCTGCAGTGCCGCAACGATGCTATCTGAAGGTTGCAGGAACAGCAACTCATATTCCACTTGGGAATCCTGCAGCCCAATGGTATCAATGTGGATTTCACAAGCTTCAAAATCTCCCCTCCCTCTACAGCATCCCAAAACAAGCCAGCTTGTCCCCGCCTCCCTAACCTGTCCTTCCTCCTACCTATCCTCTCCTCCCACCCCCTAGCCCCACCCCCATCTCTGACTTACTAACCTCATCCCGCACCCTTGACCTGTCCATCCTCCCTGGACTGACCTATCTCCACCCTACCTTCCCACCTACACTCACTTTTACTGCCTCCATCCCCACCTCTTTGACCTGTCGGTCTCCTCTCTAGCTATCTTCTCCTCTATCCATCTTCTATCCACCTCTCTTCCTATTTATTTCAGAACCCCTTTCCCCTCCTCCATTTCTGAAGAAGGGTGTAGGCCCGAAACGTCAGCCTTCCTGCTCCTCTGATGCTGCTTGGCCTGCTGTGTTCATCCAGCTCTACACCTTGTTATCTCAGATTCTCCAGCATCTGCAGTTCCTACTTTCTCTGAAACAATTTTAACCCCACTGTGAAGCCTCTTCTAAGGATGCCTACCCTGAAGAAGTTACCCTCCTCCCTCTGGAAAAACCTCAGTGGATCTCTCTCCCACTGCAACTCTTTCGTAATCTCTTTGGCCTTGAAACTGCTCGACCATGTCCTGAAGCAAACCAGGTACTACAGCCACATCACCTTTCTTAGTACCTGCCTACAGAACCAGATCATCCCCAATGGACTACAGTCCACATTCAAGCCTTCCCAATTTGGCCCCAAACGTGACAGTGTCTACATTCAGAGCATTGAGATCCTTCAGAAGCGTTTCTCCCTGCGACTCCTGAAACACACACTCGCAGCAATGCGCCGGCATCTCCTGGCACTACAATCAAGCCTACCCCAGCTCAGAGCCTCCCTCTCCCAGACCTGCAAAGGACCTCTCCTGTTTTTTATTCTTCGTAGGATCCACAACCTGAACTCACAGTTCTACTGAGCTTTATTGGACACAAAATACCATAAGTACAGTAAACTTACTGGTGCCTACCACCCAAAATGGGCTTCCACCACCTCCCAAAACCCCAACCCTACCCAGGACCTTCCTCACAATGTCTCCGCCGCCATTGGCCATGAGGCCACTGTCAGAGCAACCACGGATGACATCACATCTTCCGCCGCCAGGTACGCCACTTCCAGGACAGCGAACACCATCGACACCGCTGTTGATGGCACCGCCTCCATTTCCGAGCCCAACACCGTAGACACTAAGGACGCACCTACTGTCACCGCTGCTGCCACCTCTTACCCAGCTCCGCCCACCGCCAACGGCACTCTGCCCACCACTGACACCGATGCAACTCTGCCCACCACCGACGCAACTCCACCCACCACCAATGCAACTCCACCCACAGCCGACGAAACTCCACCCACATCCAACGCTGACATCGTTTTACCCACAGCCTCCACAGTCAGCAGCTCCAGAGGAGACAGCAACATTGAGCCCTGCCGAGTCTTCACCATCCCCACAGACCTCCCCCTTACTGAGGACGAACGGTCAGTCCTCAGTAAAGGGCTCACCTTTGACCCCCTCCACACACACATCAACAAATACTGGTTGCATTTGGACATAGAGCAGTTTTTCCGCCGCCTCTGCCTCTGCGCTTACTTCTTCAACCATGAGCCTAACCATTCCTCCACTGGCCCCTTCTCCCACCTCCAACACACCTCCTCCTCCTGGGCACCACCTCAAGGCCTCCTAACCTCCCTCAACCTCTTCATCTCCAACTGCCATCTTGACATCAATCGCCTCAAACTCTCCACCCCTCTCACCCACTCCAACCTCCCCCCGCAGAATGTGCAGCCCTCCACTCCCTCTGCTCCAATCTCCCTGTGGACAAGGGAGGCGCAGTTCTAGTATGGCACACTGACCACTACATTGCCGAGGCCAGACGCCAAGTCTCCGACACCTCCTCCTACCACCGTCTTGATCATGATCCCACCCCAGACCACCAAACCATCATCTCCCAAACCATCCACAACCTCATCACTTCAGGTGACCTCCTACCCACAGCCTCCAACCTTATCGTTCCCCAAGCCTGCACCTCCCACTTCTATCTACTTCCCAAAATCCACAAACCTGACTGCCCTGGTCAACCCATTGTCTCTGCCTGCTCCTGCCCCACCAAACTTATCTGGACTCCATTTTCTCCCGCTTGGTCTGGAAACTCCACACCTATGTCCGTGACAACCCCCATGCCCTCCACCTCCTCCAGAACTTCCAATTCCCCGGCCCCCAACACCTCAACTTTACCATGAACGTCCAGTCCCTATACATTTGCATTCCCCATACAAATGGCCTAAAGTCCCTCTGCTTCTTCCTGTCCCGCAGGCCCAACAAGTCCCCCTCCACTGACACCCTCATCCGCTTAGCTGAACTCGTCCTCACCCTCAACAACTTCTCTTTCAATTCCTCCCACTTCCTACAGACAAGGGGGGTGGCCATGGGTACCCGCATGGGCCCAAGCTATGCCTGCCTCTTTGTAGGTTACGTGGAACAATCCCTCTTCCGTACCTACACTGGCCCTAAACCCCACCTCTTCCTCCATTACATTGATGACTATATCGGCGCCGCCTCGGGCTCCCAGGAGGAGGTCGAACAGTTCATCCACTTCACCAACACCTTCCACCCCAACCTGAAGTTCACCTGGACCATCTCTAACACCTCTCTCTCCTTCCTGGACCACTCTGTCACCATCTCCGGCAACCACCTAGAAACGCATATCCATTTCAAGCCCACCGACTCCCACAGCTACCTAGAATACACCTGCTCCCACCCACTTTCCTGCAAAAATGCCATCCCCTATTCCCAATTCCTTTGCCTCCGCCACATTTGCTCCAAGAATGAGGCATTCCACTCCCGTACATCTCAGATATCCTCGTTTTTCAAGGACCGCAAATTCTCACCCTCAGTGGTCGAGAACGCCCTCGACTGTGTCTCTCGTATTTCCCGCAACTCATTCCTCACACCCCCTCCCTGCAATATCAACCAAAACAGAATCCCCCTCGTCCTCACGTACCACCCCACCAACCACTGGATCCAACTCATCATCCTCCGACACTCCGCCATCTGCTATCCGAAGACACCACCAAAGACATTTTTCCCTCCCCACCCTTATCTGCTTTCAAGAGGGACCACTCTATCTGTGACCCCCTTGTCCGCTCCACACTCCCCTCCAGTCCCACCACACCCGGCACTTTTCCCTGCAACCGCAGGAAGTGCTACACCTGCCCCCACACCTCCCCCCTCACCACCATCCCAGGCCCCAAGAAGACTTTCCACATCAAACAGATGTTCAGCTGCACATCTTTTAATGTGGTATACTGTATCTGCTGTACCCGTTGTGGCTTCCTCTACATCGGGGAAACCAAGCGGAAGCTTGGGGACCGCTTTGCAGAACACCTACGTTTGGTTCGCACTAAACAACTGCACCTCCCAGTCGTGAACCATTTCAACTTCCACCCCATTCTGCAGACAACATGTGCATCCTGGGCCTCCTGCAGTGCCACAATGATGTTACTCAAAAGTTGCAGGAACAGCAATTCATATTCCGCTTGGTAACCCTGCAGCCCAATGGTATCAATGTGGACTTCACAAGCTTCAAAATTTCCCCTCCCGCTACAGCATCCCAAAACAAGCCAGCTTGTCCCCGCCTCCCTAACCTGTCCTTCCTCCTACCTATCCTCTCCTCCCACTTCAAATCCCACCCCCATCTCCTACCTACTAACCTTACCCCACCCCCTTGACCTGTCCGTCCTCCCTGGACTGACCTATCTCCTCCCTACCTCCCCACTTACACTCACCTTTACTGGCTCCGTCCCTGCCTCTTTGACCAGTCTGTCTCCACTCCACCTATCCTCTTCTCTATCCATCTTCTATCCGCCTCCCCCTCTCTCCCTATTTATTTCAGAACCCTCTTCCCCTCCCCCATTTCTGAAGAAGGGTCTAGGCCCAAAACGTCAGCCTTCCTGCTCCTCTGATGCTGCTTGTCCTGCTGTGTTCATCCAGCTCTACACCTTGTTATCTCTAATTCCAGACTTGATTTGATTTCAAGTTTCATCATTTCCCCCAGTAGAATGTGAACCAATCATATTAGCCTGGGTATTCTGGATTATACGCCCAATGACAATATCACTGGGCCTTGATCTCCCCTAAGTAGAGAGATACATACTGAGCAGGATACAGTCGTAAATCCCCTGGTTTTCGTTGAGTAGCACTACCTTTCAGGGATGTTGGTTTAATGTCTCATCCGAAAGGCAGCAATCTGGTATTTCGTGTGCCGATACTATACTCTTATGAGATGTATTTTGTCTTTTCTTTATGAAGAGAGGTTGAGACAGAGGTATCATGCTTTTTTTTGTTAGAATCCCTACAGTGTGGAAACAGGCCCTTTGGCCCAACAAGTCCACACCGAACCTTGGAGTATCCCAACCACACTTGTCCCCTTGTAACCCACCTAATCTACACATCCCTGAACACTACAGGCAATTTAGCACGGCCAATCCACCCTAACCTGCACATCTTTGGCTCAAAGCCAATAAAGTAAGCAGCTTGTGAAGCCATGGTTTTTTTTTGGAAGTTGGAACAATAGAAGCAGCCTGAATGGGTGGGGTTATGCTCCCACAGAACCAGGATTTTTAGCTTTAGCTTTCAGTAGTTAGGAGTCTTGAAGCTGGATGAGGAAACTTTCATTCCTCTCTCTTCCTGCTGCCTGAAATTGCATTTGACGCAATCTACTTTAGTGCATTTGCCTTAACCCAGGGGTTTATGGGATGTTACTGCATTGGAACAGTTAATTAATGGTAGTATATATATAATTTTGATAAGCATTTCAATAAAGTTATTGTTGAGTTGCAGTTAAGCCAATTCTTTTATTTTTAGTTTGACTATTATAACTGTAGTGTAAAGATTAAGTCTGTTTTGCTAAAGTTAAGTAGTTTGACAAAATTACATCTTGAATACAAAGCCTTACACTTATGTTTGAAATAAGAAAAATGTTAGGGTCTAGGTTATATTCCTAATATATTTTGAAGGGTTTAGTCTGGTCGATAACAATTAGAAGTCAAAGCCATGAAGCCTCTCCCTGTGAATGCAAACTAAGTAAAGCTTTGATTCATCTGTTTTGCATCCCACAAGATACCACAGGACACACCCTATTGAAATAATTGGCAGGGGATTCATTCTCAATAATCCTTACAGATGGAGTAAACATGGACGATTGCAGCTGATCAGAGCGGAAACAGAAGTTTAACAGAGAAAAACTCCATGAAACACCCACCTCGAGTGCTGGGAGAGATCATCTTGTCACAGTGAAGGCAGGCAACAGCACATCGAAGTACTTTTATACATTTTTTTTCAAATCTGAATGTTGCTTGGCACAACTGCTAATGTACAATTTTAAAATAGCTAATTCACATCATGACAAATTTATATTTGACAGGAAGAAACCATCAAAGTCCTCAGAAAATCTGAGATAACAAGGTGTGGAGCTGGATGAACACAGCAGGCCAAGCAGCATCAGAGGAGCAGGAAGGCTGACGTGTCGGGCGTTGGACCTGTCATCAGAAATCGTGGTGGGTTGGGTAGGGGGTTCTGAAATAAAGAGAGAGAGAGTGGGAGGCAGATAGAAGATAGATAGAGGAGGAGATAGCTGGAGAGGAGGCAGACAGGTCAAAGAGGAGGGGATGGAGCCTGTAAAGGTGAGTGTAGGTGGGGATTTAAGGAGGGATCGGTCAGCCCAGGGAGGACGGACAGGTCAAGTGGGCGGGATGGGGTTAGTAGGTAGGAGATGGGGGTGGGGCTTGAGGTGGGAGGAGTGGATAGGTGGGAGGAAGGACAGGTTAGGGAGGCGGGGACAAGCTGGGCTGGTTTTGGGATGCGGTCGGAGGAGAGGAGATCTTGAAGCTTGTGAAGTCCACATTGATACCATTGGGCTGCAGGGTTCCCAAGCACAAATGTGATGTGCATTTCCTGCAACCTTCAGATAGCATCGTTGTGGCACTGCAGTAGGCCCAGGATGGACATGTCATCTAAGGAGTGGGAGGGGGAGTTGAAATGGCTCGCGACTTCGGTGTCTTCGGATTGCAGATGGCTGAAGTGTCGGAGGATGATGCTTTGGATCCGGAGGTTGGTGGGATCTCCTCACAAAATCTGCCTGCATGCCTTCAAAATTAAATTGAAATTAAATTCCATTGAAATTCAGACTTGATGGGCCAAATGGCCTAATTCTGCCCCTGTGTCTTCTGGCCTTACGACTTTCACAGTGCGATTTAAAACAATCCCCATCCACTACTACCTCTGAAACACCCAATAACCTCCCCCCACTTGCTCATTGTTTTCTCACATGAATTAACAGATGAATTATGTTAAAAGCTACTAACAGTAAGAAATGTTACTTAACTCGGTTAGTAAAACAGGACCTTTTAAATCCGAGGGTTGTGAGTTCGATCCCCACAGGACAACTGAGCGCAACAAATTAGATAAATGCCTTAATATAGTTGTGAAAAAAAGTTCAGCATCGTCAGGGCAATACATTTTGGATGGAATTAAAAATTGTCTGCTCAGATGGATCTTGAAACTTCTCAAAGAGGTCAAGTTATGTAGAACTTTAACTACCACCTTCAATGTTCACTCCCTGTAACACTATCACACGCAGCAGCAGTGTGCACTATCTACACGGAGCCCTGCAGACACTCAGCACCTTCTAAGCCCATAACATACACCACCAATAATGACTGGGACAATAGATACATGAAAACACCACATCGGGAATGTTTCCCTTCGCGTAACCAATCTCCTGACTTGGAACTGCGTCACTTGTCCTTTACTATATCTAGATCAAAATCCTGAACCATCCCACAAAAGCAGTGTGGGTTTATTGACACAACAAGGATGGCAGTATTCTAGCAGGTCGTTCACCAACACCGGATATGGTGAAATTGGGATGCCAATCTCACTAATGCTGTCTACATCTTGTGAATCAATCAATAGAAAGAGATGGTCAACAGAGCAAAGACTTTTCTGAGGACATTGCAAATTATTGTGAGACATAGTGAAATTACCTCAAACTAAAGTCTATTTAAAAAGCATGTGATTTTTACACACAGACAACCTTCCCTTCTCATGCTGTAATTAATGAAAATTCTCAGAAAGGCATGATATCTTTAAGACAGCTACATTTTACTATGACGTGACAGAGTCGTATAGAAGGTCTGCAACTTCCTCTGTTCATTCAGTCAGACAACAGACAGTTAGACAGCCAGTTTCTTAGTCAACCTGTTAAATGCTCACAATCGAAATGATACAGAGTGCTGTTGTCCCTTCCTCCAGGCCAGAAGGTCCAGCCTTAAGTCCTATCTGACACGAAGCTGTGTCATAACATTTCTGAACAGCTTGATTTAAAAAATATACACTATATTTATGTGTATGTATGTATAAAATTCAGAATGTATGTGCAAGTCTGAGATGTCACATAAGTGTAACACATTAATGTTAATAAAATTCCAGATATCTGTCTCATTATAAAGTTGAGTCTCTATTGTATATGTTACTTGAGCTAATGTAGACAAAACCACGTCACATTGCCTCTAACTAGGGATAGCGTTTACATTTTGTTAGATGAGGCAGGACAGTGATAGAAGTGAGAGACATAAGATTACAACATTAAGCTTGCTGCTTGGCACCAATTGTCTGATCCAGGAGAAATCTCGCAGATCTTTTAATATATTTGAAAGAAAAAAATGAGGTTAATGTTTATTTTTAGAAATGCAACCACTGTTAAAACAGAAAAATAAATCAATGCAGGTCGGTAAGGGACTGAACGAGGGATCTTCTAGCATATCTTCTGTGTCAAAAAGTTTATTCCTCCTCAAGGGCACTCTGCATTTAATAAAATCAAAATCCATCAAACACTTGTCAAACACTTGACAGGATCTGGTCAAGCAACCATATGCAAAATAATAGAAAAATATATTTTGTCTGATTTTTAACGAACCTCCAAGTCATTCCTCTTACAATATTCTTTGAGTTATGAATCTTAGTTCTACCATTGCTTTTCTGAAGTAGACTTATCTTGCTTGTTGCAAGTTTTAAAATATCCTGTCCTGAACAACTTTCCTTTGATATTTTCCCCCTATGTTGGAATTGTGTACATTTAAAGGTGTTTTAAACATCTTTTTTGGCTATTAACCGGGTTCTCACTATCCACCATCAAATAGTTGCAGCATAGATTGAGTCCATTTGGACAATCACATGTCTGATGAATTTCTACAAAAAAAAGTCCCAAATCCTGATGCTTTCTCTTTCTTAAGGCTTGCAGTTTCTTTCCACTTCAAATAATTATCTAATTCTCTTTTGAAACCCAACAGAACCTCATTCAAAAACAAAAAAAAAAACAGAAATTGCTGGTAAAGCTCAGGAGGTCTGGCAGCATTTGTGGGAAGAAATCAAAGTTAACATTTTGGGTCCAATGACCCTTCATCAGAATTTTGTTCAAAACTGTCTTTGCAATATTTACTGCCCACTCCAAATTGTCCTTGAACTGATACTTAGCTATTTCTGAGTCAACCAGATTTTCTATGTTCTGGAGTCACATTCGGCCAGATTTTGTTCTCCAAAGAGAACTAGTTAACCAAATGGATATTTACAACAACAGTTACACTGTTGTCATTATAGCACCTTTGAGTTCCAGACTATTGGTGAATTGTATTATGGCAGATGCAGTGGAAACCATTGAACCCATGCTCCCAGACGATTCGTCTGTGATTGCAGATAGCTATGCCAGTGACACTATCACTTCTGCACTGACTTCCAATTTTCTGGAAACATTTGGGACTTCTTTGAGGTTTCTCAACGATACCTTTAAAATTCTTTATTTAGCTCTTCTGACGAGCTCAGGCAAGAACAGATGTCAAACACACACAACGTTGGCATCATGATGATAAATGATAAGTTTGCAGATTGATGTAAGCACTGCACAGTGCCTCTGCTTTTAAGCCAGAAGCTCTGGGTTTGAATCCCATGTCAGGACTTGGTGGCAAAGGAAGGTGTATTCATAATGTGGCCAAGCAGGTTTATTGCTTGGAACATGCTGCCTGAGAGGGTGGTGGAGGTGCTCTCACAACATTTAAGATACATCACGGTGAGCTCTTAAAACATCAGGGCATAGCAGGCTATGCTTTAAGTGCGGGTAAATGGGATTATTGCGGTTTGTTACTTGTTGATCAACATGGTGGTTCAGTGGTTAGTCCTGCTGCCTTAAAGCACCAGGGAGATGGGCTCAATTCCACCCTTGGGTGACTGTCTTTGTGGAGTTTGCATGTCCGGGCTTTCTCCCACAGTCCAAAGATGAGTAGACTAGGTGGAATATCAGTGGGAAATGTAGGTGCACAGGGTTGGAGTGAGTCTGTGCGGAATGGTCTTCAGAGGGTAGGTGTGTACACATGAGTTGAATAGCTGCTTCCACGCTGTTGGGGATTTTATGGTGGGCCAAGGGGCATGTTTCTATGCTATATGACTGTAAAATTACCGACCTGCTATTCATTCTATCACAGGTGGTGAGAACAGAGAGATTTCTAGTTCACCACATAATGGAAATGGCAATGGAGCCTCTACCTTCATAACCAACAGAATGAAACTCATTCTGCACTTGAAACATGAACTCTGTTTATCTCTGCAGAGATACTGCCAGACCTGCTGATTTTTTCCATCACCCTCCGTATTTGTTTCAGATTTCCCGCATTCAGGGTTTTTCACTTTTATGCAAAAATGTTCATCATCCCAACTGGCTGTCATGAGTAAACTGCACCTCACCACCACCACCCTCGAAACACATGGAGCTTTGTGACTAGACAGTTCCTAAGCCACTTTCTTGCTACAACACTCTGATCACTTGTTTGGAGTTCACAGGCAGTTTGTCATCCAAGCTTGCTCTCCTCTTTTGCAAGAAATTGCCAAATCACAATTTGACTCATCAGCGATATAGAAATTTTAATCTGGACTAATTTCAGCAGAACAGTCAACTAGAGTGGGACTTAATGCTCCCTGAACAAAATGCGTGCCATTACTCATTGGGTTCAGTCAATAATAGTAGTGAACACAGCCCAGACCATCACACAAGCTAACCTTCTATCGATTGACTGCATCTACACTTCTCGATGCCTTGGAAAGGCAGCCAAGATCATCAAAGACCCCTCTCACCCTTGTTATAATATTTTCCAACCTCTTCCACTGCGCAGAAGATACGTAAGCTTAAACACATGTACCAACAGGTTCAAGAACAACTTCTTCCCTGCTGTTATTAGACTTCTGAATGGACTTCTCAAATTTCAAACCTAATATTGATCTTACTTTTCATACATGTTATTTGCATCTGTAACTTTGTATTCCTTGCCCTGTTCAATCACCCTATAATATTTGTATGGTATGATCTGCTGTACTGCACGCAAAACAATACTTTTCACTGTACTTAGGTACATGTGGCAATAATAAATCAAATCAAATCAAATCAAATAATAAACTAGAAGAGGTTGGAAGGCTTCAAATGTCTTATCTAAATTCATTAGCCATTTTTAGTCTGTGGACATACAGCTGTCAACCATGCAAACATCTCCAGGTCAAAAGTTATCAAAGACATGCTTTGAACTACAAATGCAATTGTAGTCTCACAGCCAGTTCTCTCCATTACTACAACCCCTCGGAATTTTTGGTACTCATTCAATTCTGGCTTCTTTAGCATCCTGATCTTCAACACCCTGTCATTGCTGACTGTATCTGTCACACCATCGCAAGCTCTGGAATTCACTCATCACCTTCTCTGCCTCTCCAAATCTCCTCCTTAGCAAATATTGGCTTCACAAAAGCTTTCAGTCACCTGCCATAATATCTCTTTATATGAAATGAGAGTAGAGAATGCTGGAGAAGCTCAGCAGGTCTGGCTGCAGCTGAGAAGAGAGAAAAGGGTTTGTGTTTGGAGTCCAGCATCACTCTTCATCAGAATTGAAGTGAGAGCTAGGGGGACTTGGACTGTAGAAAAAGATGGAAAGCCGCAAGTAGAACACTTTTCATCTTGTTATATCATTCAGTGTCAAATTTTCTTTGTCAATGCTTTTGCAGGATGATTTTACTCTGTTAAAGAAGAATTTAAAATATCAGTTATTGTCATTGAAGTGACAAAGTTACGTGAATAATGATGAAAAGCACTTTCCACTGGAAGAAATTAGATAGAGACAGGGATTTTGTTAATCTATGATAGCAGAAGAAGAATCAGAGAGACCACATGACCAACTGCAAATCTGCTTTACTTCAGCTGAATGTTGATCAGTGCTGAACTTTGGAACAACCCCAAAGCACCTGGGGCACTGTCATCTTTCTATCTGACGCAACATGTTCTCAATGAGGAGAGGCACTATGTACATAATTCCTTAGGGTGTAAACCCAGGTATATCGAGGAAAACTGGGCAGAGTTCATTTCTGCATAATGGATTCTGCTCAAAGCAATATCCAAGCTGGCTGCCAAGAAAACTCTCTTCATTAGGCCAAAATTTAAAATTAAAAGCTCTCTTCATTTTATAACTTAACAAAGTTGTCAGTCAGAGAGACACCTCATCTCTGCCAACAAATGTGAGAGTATTGTCAGTTGTGGTTGAAAATATTCCTGGAGGTTTGTGGAAAACTCCCAACTCCTCAAACCTTGACTAGTTGATCAGCCTGTACTTCTGGATTTATAATATTTATAGGACTTATATATAGATTGACTCACAGAATATTTTTATGATTCCAGCTAATAGTACTACTGGAAAATGAAGCCTGGCATAATAGATCACATATTTAGTTTTCGCAATTGGTGATCGTGGTCTAGCCATAAAAGTCCGCATAAGGCTTTCAATGTTCATTAACAGCAAACGTAACTTAATTACGTTTAAAAAAAGAAAATAAAAAACACGCAAATCAATTTTGCAGTTTGAAAGATCGTAACACAGATATTAAAACAAAGTTTCAACCTGATGCCTAACACTATCCATCACAGAGATACAATCTAGATTAATTATACTTCAACTCAAAACTTTAAATCTCTACTTAACAGCCTCCTTCCAATTTCTCTTTCTTGAATAGCAGAGCTAATTGGAAGATTCCTCTCCAAGTCTCATGTCATGAATCTTTCACAATTCTGATGACCTGAACTTTTTCAATTCTAATCGCCTGAGAATTTCTACCCAAACTCTCCTGGACTGGAAACTTCACAAACTAGGGAAAGCAATGTTGCTGGAGTGACTGATTCAGTGTCAAACATTAGTTGAGAACATTCTCATGAACTGCCTTGGGACATGAAAGGTGCTGTATAAATACAGGTTCTTGTTGAGAGATTTACTCGTTGTACAGCCCTTTCTGCTGTAACGTGATAGTTCCGCTCTTGTGCAATCTCGCACTGTAGAAAATCCTGCAACAAAAATAACAAGGCTTATGGAAAAAATAGGTTGGGGCAGACAACCAAAAATATCACTCAAAATCGAAATAAATATAGGAGTTACCCTAAGACAAACGATAGCACCGCGTAAATAAATGTTAAATTCATACCTAGTAATGAAATAGTACAGTAAATTAAACACTTTACCTTGAAAAACTTTGAAGTTAACTTGAGAGGGGAGGACGGTGGTTTTGAGGTTGCTGAGTTGTTACGACAGGAGGCTGAGGGTCACTATCATCATCAGCTTCAGGTGCAGTTATGGTTGCAGGATCGGGATGAAAAACCACTAATCCAGAAGCATATGGCTGTTGTTCATTGTTTTCTGACTGTTCCTTGGTGGTTGGCTTAAAAAAGACATCTAGCTTCTCTTTAAGCGTTATTGCCTTTCTATTATGTTCACCACCCAAAATTGTGTCACCAGAATGCTTCCTGGAAACATTTTTGTTACTTTGTCCTCCTATATTTATAGATAACAAGCAAAACTTGCAAAACAACCCCGAAAATGATGGAGTACCTCTCAGAAAGCACTTCACAACAAAGCACATGAGCCAACTGAACATGTGATATCGATACAGAGACTCTGTTGCCGTAAACATAGTATTCCTCTGCGCACGGCACCACTTAAAGTGTTGGGGATGGAATTGTGTAATAGCCAACACACTTATGCAAAAGTTTGCAGTTTACAAACAACATTCATCTATTCATCAACATCACAGCCTATTCGTGTTGACGAAACATGCGTAATAACAGAAAGGACTGTATTCCATTCCATACATCAATTTGCAGCTCCGCAAGTAGTCAGTGCGAGAGAACGGAACCTTGATTCTTTACTCTTAACTTTCACTTTGCTGAATAACGTGATGGAAGAGATCTCCACAGCTTTGAGATGTGAAAAGTATTTTCCTGTCCATAACAATAAGCACAATGTAAAGTAGGATAATACCTTAATAAAGCCCAGTCTGATGAAATAAATAAGGCTCTATCTTCCTCCGGCTCAGCATGCTTAAATCTTTCTGCATTAAGAGATCCCATGCAATGAGGCTATTTTTGTTTTACAGTGATTTATTTGTCATAAAGTAATCACAGAATCGTGGTCTTTCTTTCTTGTTCGCACGCAGGTAAGAAATACTCTTGTTACAGAATACAATATCATTCCTATTTTCAATCCAAGTGTCAAAATCAAACAGTCCTCAGGGTAAGATCGATAGCTGCATGAATAAGAATTTAAGAATTTAGAAATAAGAATTTTTCCTCAGAATTTGGAGGCATCCAGCATGCTTGCTTCCAGACTACCTTGGCTGATACTAAGCAAATGTTATGAAAATGCTGCCTCCATTTTCTTTCCAGAACATCAGAAGTACTTTAACATGATATTATAGTCAAGACATGGGGCACGACTCATAAATTGAGGATGAGAAGTAAAAACTCAGTTTCTGTCATAAGGTTATGGACCTGGATTGTAAACTTGCTTTTCCTCTTCATAACAGCTGCCTGTCCTGTTGAGTGTTTCCAGAATGTTCTTTCTTCGACCCAGAATGAGAACTTCTGGTTATCGGCAAGGCAGGGGCAGCAGTGGAACTGGGGACTACTGGTTGTGGGGGGAGTGTGGGCTCAGCGGTGTCAGTGAGGAGTGCCCAGAGGTGAAGACAACTTGCCTAGTATGAATGGCACCAAGTATGTATGGCGAAGGTACACACCTTTCACAATATTTTTACTTTGAATTCATGTGACAATAAATGGATCAATTCAATTCAAATAAAGTCCAGTGACTCCTATGTTGGTGGGTCCAGCGGAGGTGACAGTGAGGGGTTAAAGGTCTCTCTTTCAGTTACTCGAGGCTAGGTGGGGACGTGGACTGAGTTGGAAGGCTTCATTCTGAACTTTTTATTCCTTTATTTTTCTATTTTTCCATAAGAATTTGTTCTGAAGGATCTGTACCTAGGTCCCATTGTACATAAGATGATGCTATAATGTGGTGACTTGTAAACTTTTCACTGTACTCATTTGCGTACATGTACTTAAGGCTAATTCAATTCAACTCATTTCAATTCAATTCAATTGTTGCAAAGAGCTCTGGTCCCAGTTCAGGCAACAAGATCTGAACAATATCAGGCTGACAAGTGGCAGGTAACATTCACACCACACAAATGCCAGGCTATGACCATCACCAATGAGAGACAATCTAACCACTGCCCTTTGGCATTCAACGGTTTTACCATCACTGAATCCCCCACTGTCATTGGAGGTTATCATTGACCAGAAACTCAACTGGACTCACCACACAAACACAGTGGCTTCAAGAGCAGGTCAGAAGCTAGGAATACTGCGTCAAGTAACTCATCTCTGGACTCTGCAAAGCCTGTCCACCATCTACAAGGCATAAGTTAGGAGTGTGATGGAATACTCCTCACTTGTGTGAATGAGTGCAGCTCCAATGACACTCAAGAAGCTTGATGCCATCCAGGACAAAGCAGCCCGCTTGATTGGCACAACATCCACAAGTAGCTACTCCCTCTACCACTGATGCTCAGTAGCAGCAGGGTGTACTATCTACAAGGTGCACTGTAGAAATTTACCAAATATCTTCTGACAGCACCTTTCAAACCCACGACCACTTCTGTTTAGAAGCATAAGGGCCGCAGATATATGGGAATGCCACCACCTTTAAGTTTCCCTCCAAGTCACTCACCATCCTGACTTGGAAATATTTTGCTGGTCCTTCACTGTTGCTGGGTCCAAATTGTGGAATTCCCTTCCTAAGGGCATTGTGGGTCAACCTACAACTGGTGGTCTGCAGCGTTTCAGGAAGGCAGCTCATTACCACCTTCTCAAGGGCAACTAGGGACGGATAATAAATGCTGGCCCAGCCAGAAACGCCCACATCCCAAAAAAGAATGAAGAAAAGGCAAGACCTGGGATGCCAGAATCAGAAATCAAATCAGATAATGTTGAATGGACTGAAGACATCATCTATGGAGGAAAGAGAATTAAAAGCTGTGTTCTTCACAACACTTCAATGGTGGAAACGAAGGCTGGTGAAGGCTTGACACAGGCTTTGGGACAGCACCTGGAACACGGCAGACAGCCTCAGTCAGATACCCCCGAATGTAGTTCTACCACTGGGAATGTTCCGTAGTGGAACATTCACAGAACAGGTGAATAAATGCAATGGATGCTGAAAATCTGAAATAAACACCGAGAATGCGAGAGAAATTCAGCCGGTCTGGTGACACCTGAGGAGAAGAGAGAAATAGAGTTATCATTTTGAGCTGAATATGAGTCTTTTTCAGAACAGGAAGTGCTAACTCTGTCTCTCCCTCTCCACAAATATTGCCAGACTTGCTGTCAGCATTCTTTGTACTTGTTTCACAGAACAGACACTCGTAGCCAGTTTGAAAGGTCCCATGAAAACTACTTTCATTGACTCAACAACAACAGAGACAGACTAGCCCACCACATGGAGAGGCACCCAGCTTTCTGAAGGGTTAGGGTTAGGATTAAATTTAAGATTAGGGTAAAGAGAAGGTTTAGGGTTAGGTTTAGGGCTTGAGTGAGGGTTAGAGTTAAGGTTAAAGTTAGGCTAAGGGTTAGGGTTAGTGCTAGGTTTAGGGTTAGGATTAGGTTTGGGGTTAAATTTAGGATTAAGTATGGGTTAGGGTTAGGGTTTGAATTCGGATTATGGTTAGGATAAGGGTTAGGCTTAAGATTAGAGTTAGGTTTAGAGATAATGCTTTTGTTCCAGGGCTATTTGAGCTGAAATCATTGAAGCCGAGAAAGGAAGCCGCAAGCAGGGTTGGCCACCCCACAGTCCCTTCAGCCTGCCTGCTCGATCTGTCTTGGTTTTATTTTCCCGTGTATATCTACATTCTTACACTTTCCTACCTGCCTCATCAGTGACTTCCTCTCTCATTGAATCTGTCAAGGCTCCATATCTGCTGGGGCTACAGCATCTACATCCTACCTTCTTTCCTCAAGTAACAGCAAGCCTGGAGTTGGTGAATGCGGAGGCTGTCTCTGTTAAAATTGTTGTGTTGGCCATACTGCTGTTGGGACCTAAAGCCCACAGTCTGATCTGACCCATCATTTCAAATTAATGATTTTTCTTTAGAACCAAAAAGAGGTAGGTAGATAGATAGATAGATAGACGGATAGATAGATAGATAGATAGAGTAGTTGACTGATTGATTTTGGAACAGGAAAGGAATTAAAGGTTATGGTGACCAAGCAGGTAAGTGGAGCTGAGTCCATGAAAAGAACAGCCATGATCTTATTGAATAGTGGAGCAGGCTCAAGGGACCAGATATCCTATTCCTGCTCCTATTTCGTATGTTCTTATGTTCTGAAAACAATTTGAGATTTTACTGGATTCAAGCAAACACAGAGACAAGGAAAGACGTTTGGGGAAAAAAGGAGAAGGTTTGCACGTAGGTGGAAAGCAGGAGAGATTAAGTTATAAAAGGGACAATGGTAAAAGTTTAATGGAAATGGAGATGCTAATCAGAGTAAAGGAACAGTGACACCGCGGATACTAAATTGACTGAGCGACAGCAAACAGAAAGAAATGGTGAATGATATTATTCAGGCTGGAGGAAGGACTATAGGGAAGTTCCCCAGGGCTCAATGTTGGGACCCTTACATTTCCTGGTATGTATGAATAATCTGGATCTTAGTACACAGGATACAATTTCAAAGTTTGTAAATGACACTGAATTTGGAAGCATTGTAAACTGTAAGAAGGACAACGTGGAATTTCAGAATGGCATAGACAAGCTGGTGGAGTGGGCAGATTGGTGGCAGATGAGGTTCAATGCAGAGGTGATGCACTTTGTTTGGACCAACATTGAAAGACAATATAAAATAAAGCAAATGAGATAACAAGGTGTAGATTTGGATGAACACAGCAGGCCAAGCAGCATCAGAGGAGTAGGCAAGCTGACTTTTTGGGCCGAGACCCTTCTTCAGAAAGGTCTAGACCTGAAACGTCAGCTTTCCTGGTCCTCTGATGCTGCTTGGCTTGCTGTGTTCATCCAGCTGTACACTTTGTTACCTTAGATTCTCCAGCATCTGCAGTTCCGACTATCGCTGATAAAATAGAGCATACAGTTCTAAAGAGGGTGAAGGAGCGGAGGCATCTGGGTGTATATGTGCACAGATCATTGAACATGGCAAGACGGATGGATAGAGCAGTAAATAAAGCATACAGTCTTCTCAGCCTCACTATTGGGACACAGAGTACAGGGGAAGGATGTGGTAGTGTATTTTCACAAGACACTTGCTAGGCCTCAGCTGGAGTATTGCGCACAGTTGTCGGTGTTATATTATAGCAAAGAGATTAAAGCACTGGAGACAGTGCAGAAGTGATCTAGGATGGTTCCAGGAATGAGAAATGTCAGCTCTCGGGGTAGATTGAAGAAGTTGGGATTGTTCTCCCAGGAAAGAAGAAAGTTGAGAAGAGATCTGATTGAGGTTTTCAAAATCATGAGCAGGTTGGACAGAGTAGATCGGGAGAAGTTGTTTCCATTTGTAAAAGAAACAAGAACAAGAGGGCATAGGTTTAAAGCGATGTGCAAACGGAGCAAGGGTGAAGTGAGGAAAAGCTTTCTCACAAAGCCAATTGTTCAAATATGGAACATAGTGCCTGGAAATATAGTGGAGGCAGGTTCAGTTGAGGCATTCAAGAGGGGCGCTGCGTGGTTATTTGGATAGACATGCTGTGCGTAGATATGTGAAAAAGGCAGGAGATTGGCACGAAGTAATAGAACTGGTGCAAGCATGATGGGCCAAATGGCCTCCTTCTGCACAGTAATATTTCTCTGATTTTGTAAAAAAATGAAAGCGGTCTCCAAATGGGAATATCAGCAACAGCTACTGTCCAAGTAAACTGGTCAGTATCTGAAATTGCTGAAAACATTAAAATATCTATTCGAATGTGGTCTTCAAGCTCACATTCAAATTCATTGGAACTTTGGACGAGTTTGAGGACAAAGTAGACAACATTAAAGTGAAAGATGGTTAGAAGTTTGTGGTTCTGCTTGCAGACCGAACAGACGTGTTCCACCAACGAATCACCCAATCTGTGTCTGGTCTTCCCACTGCAGAGGGCACCACATCCATAGCAGGAGCTACATATCATAAACTGAAAGAAGTACAAGTGAATAATTGCTGCATATAGAAACTGCAGTTGGGACTGGGAAAGTTAATGGTCAGGTGTTGTAGTTCAAAGGCATCTCTGTCAGTCTTTCTTCCAGTAAAAAAATGCTAAAAGCTGCAGAACAACATTTCTCAATTACAAAGTGGGTTCAAAGAAAGGTCTACATCACTACTCATCACATCTTTGCAGATGAACAGGTCACCTGTCTTTCCATTCAGGAAACAAAAGTTTTACAATAGGACCCAGCTCCCTGGCCTCTAGACAGTGCATTCCAAATCTAAACTACTCCACTGTGTGAAAAAGTATTTCCTAATGTCTCATTTGCTTTGCTTGCAAAACACTTTAAAACTGTGCTCTCATTCTGTTTACAAGCGGGAACTGTTCTTCCATATCAGTGGTATCCAGACCTATCAGATTTATGGAGCTCCTATTAAATCTGCTCTTAGCTTGTTTTCTCTTCATGTGAGGAAGTCATGCTAAACCTTGACCAAACTTGGCTATGCCAAACATACCCCTAGTTTTCACAGTCCTCTGGAGATGTTTTATAATCAATTTGTTAAGAAAGGCTATGATACACCCCAGGAGCTGGTGGGACTAGAACACAGGTCTCCTGCCTCAGAAGTAAAGGCAGTATTGATGTGCCACAGACACCCCTCACAGAGGCTTGCCAGTGGGTTCAAAGGTAGGGGTCATGTGGAATCAACCCAGCAGGCCTTACTAGCGTCTACTTGTTCATATTTCTTTTGTCTTTACCCTCTGGCAAATTATTGTCAGCTTATCCAGAGACCCAGATAACATTCTGATGAGCCAGGCTCAAACCCCAGCACAGCAGATGATGGAATTTGAACTCAATAAATATCTGGAATTAAAAATCGAATGATGACTGTGAGTCTATTGTCGATTGTCAGGAAAAACCTACCTGGTTCGCTAATGTTCTTTAGGGAAGGAAACCGCCATCCTGGCCTATGTGTGACTCCAGACCCACAGCAATGTAGTTGACTCTCAAGTACCCTCTAGGCAATTCGGGATGGGCAATAAATGCTGCCTGGCCAGTGACGCCTTCATCCTGTGAATGAATAAAGGAAAGCTCCAAATAAGAGACATTTCTGATCATTAAAGGAACTTAATCAGTGTTATCAGCTACAGACTGGGTCCTATAATGAAATACCCTTCCTCTGTGAGTTAACAGACTTAACAAAATTAACCAGGATAGTTTACTTAGACAGGTATATTACAGGAAAACCATCTTATCTGGGTCAACCAATACCAGCACTTAGAATCCAAACTTAAGAATTCTACAGAGATACCTAACGATGGGCTGTTGAGGAGTTATAGCTGAGACTACAACCTTATAATATTTGCTTCTGAATACTTTTTAGTAGACTCAGTTCTGAGTGACATTATAGTGTAAGTACTAGATCATAAAGTATATAATAATTAAAGATATTTACAACATGACAATTCTATTTTAAATTTATACACAACCTTCAAATTCACATTAAGAAGAGATTTCATGTTCAAATAAATATGCGAAGAAGAATATAGTCCAGTATAATTTCTCACTAGAATGATATGTCTTTGTCTCAACCTTTCTTTGAGGACAGAGATGACAAGGTGTAGAGCTGGATGAACACAGCAGGCCAAGCAGCATCAGAGGAGCAGGAAGGCTGACATTTCGGGCCTAGACCCTTCTTCAGAAAACTTTCTTTGAGGACAGGTCTGTAATAGGGTAGCGGGCTATTGTAAACTTTTCAATCAGTCATTCAGGACAGTTCAGGGATCACTGAAAAGTAGTACTGGGACAGAAGGCAGTTGAAGAAAGATGGAAATTTCATGTTAGCTATAACTGCTATTAGCTGTACTGCAGGGAAAGAGTCACGATCAATTGGATGAGCAACGTGATTTAAGACAGTACTCAGGAGGAAGCTCAGCATGAACAGGCAGCTAAAAGTTGGAGCCAGGACTCAGAACCTGGGGAGAAAATGAAGTGGTCAAATCACTGGAGGTATGTTGGGAGAAGCTGTGAGAATTCGGAAGTCTGTGAGCATTAACACTTCAGGGCAGTTGAGATAATGAGATTTAACATTATATCTTTCGCTCATTATCCCATTAGCATGATATTTTTGCCGACATTGGACAAGAATTCAGGGAAATTCCAGGCCGTGTCCAGTTTGGTGACGAAGTGGCGGCATACCTGTGAATTGGTACTGGCGTGTAGTTTTCAGACTGCAGATGTTCATAGACCCAGGAAAGGAGTGTGATCAATCATCACAGGAATGTTGATGAAACACCCTCTGATGGAATAACTCTTAAGGGGATCTTCAAGGCTGGATCAGTGAAGGTGAAGAATTATGATCCCTTGTAAAGTTTAGTGGGATTTGGTGAAGCATTAACATCTTGAGGTTTGGGTCCAGGGTGTTACTGAGGAATCCATTGATTGAATTTGCTATTACCGTGCATTGTGGTTTGTTTGATCACAGTAATCAACCATGCTTACTACACATTAATTCTGACTTTTGATTATGAGTTGTACATGTACTATAGATTGTTATACTGCTCTAGTTTGTACAGTGAGTATCGAAGTTTGTTCAAAAGTATGGAATCTTGTACTTTATTCTCTTACTAAATCCCTGGACTTTACCTAAAGTTTAAAAGTAAAGTTTACTCGTCGTGAACCAGATCATAATATAATTTGATTACTTTGTTCAGAATTATAATAATCAAGTTTGCAGTCTGGTCTGGGATTGTAACAATGCTTCCGAGGATAGGGTAACTCAGGTTACTGTTCATAATAATCTAGCATTTCAGTGGTCATTGTGGAGGTGAAGCAGTTAGGCAGAGTGGAATGCTTTAGGCTTCTGTAACAGGACTTGGATAACAGTAGGAAAGTAGGATGGTTGAGAAATACTGAAGAGTGTTGATCAAGAATTTGGGAGGTCAGAATGCTTGAGAGTTAAAGGGAGATGGAAGAGAGAGGTGTGGAAGGAGTAAAGAGAAACAAAGCTCGGAAGAAAGTGCAGAAACAGAGATAGAGTAAAGAGCTCAAGTTCAGAGCAGCTACAGGAATAAGCATTCAAATGATCTTGGGTAAAACTTAAATTATAAGGTCAAGATGAAGACAAAGATTTAGGTAATAAAAATCTGATAAGTACACAGGAAACAGGGAGTAGATAAGACACAAATGAGTGATCCCAGAGCTAAGTTCAAGTCTTTTGGTGTAACAGCATTTACCTGTCTAAGGTATAAACAAGTTGTAGCATGCAGATATTAATGCAAAACCGTAGGACATGGTGTTTCACCATTCTTCCCAATAAAGGTAGGATGCTGATGTCCTCACAGTGTAGGTAACATAGATATAGAAACATTGACTGTGGGAGTAGGACCAGGTTTTTCATTAAAAAAAATTCACTTGTGGGATCTGGGTGTTCCTAACTGACCTGTATTTATTGCCTGTCTTAGTTGCCCTTGAGGAAGTAGCGATGAGCTGCCTTCTTGAGTCGTTGATGTCCATTTTTTGTGGATTGATTCACAATGCCCTTGGAGAATAATTCCAGGGTTGTGATCCAGTGACACTGCACGAACAGTGATATATTTCCAAGTCAGGATGATGAGTGGTTTGAAAGGGAACTTCTGGGTGGTGGTGTTTCCAAGTATCTGCCACCCTTGGCCTTCTAGATGGATGTGGCTGTGAGTTTGCTACATGAGGACCTTTGGTGAATTTCTGCTGTGCATTTTGTAGATAGTATCCTGAGCGTCGGTGGTGGAACGAATGGGTGTCTGTGAATATGGCACCAATCAAGTAGGCTGCGTTGTTCTGGATGGTGTCAAGCTTCTTGAGTGCTGCTGGAAAATTCAAGCCTGCTCCACCATTCAAGATAGTCATGCAACTCAGTCACTTGTTCCAACTTTCTCTCCATTTCCTTTGAGTAACTGAATGTTCTGTTGTCATGGGAATGTTCACCTAACAATGTCTTTTTGCTTGGAGTGAGGCTCTAAATTCACTTTAAATGATCCTGACCTACCAACTGGATTTCAATCTCCATTTTCTTTAGACGGAATTGTGCTGAGACAAACATGCGGGGGATATTTTATATAACGTGTAGAGCTGGATGAACACAGCAGGCCAAGACGTTTCGGGCCTAACCCTTGGGTCTAGGCCTGAATGGTCAGCTTCCCCGCTCCTCTGATGCTGCTTGGCCTGCTGTGTTCATCCAGCTCTACACCTTGTTATCTCAGATTCTCCAGCATCTGCAGTTCCTACTATCTCTGAGGATATTTTATGATGTTTGGAGGAATGGAAATGCCCGTCATGTCTCACAACCACTGCCTGAACCCATAGTTCCCAACCCTTGATATGATATGTGTTCTATTTTCTTTTCCGAGCATTTACCCCCTTCCCTTTTGAAAATTGAGTTGGATTCTGCTGTTTTCTGCATTTATAGCGAGGCATTCTATGCCTTAATAAGCCTTATAGCAAAAAAAAAATCAAATCTCAAAACTCCTCCTTGACTGGAAGATGGTGATAAATTTACATTGTCTAATTAGTCTGATCTGTGGTTTGTGTTTCCGACTGGTCCTGCTCCACTCTAGCCTTGCCAATTTACCCTGTGGCATGCAAAATGAATGATTTTGTTTTTGAAGTGCGTTTCGATCTCCAGAAGTACAATCATGCTATTTCATAGTCATCCTGTCAGATTTGTAGTCTCTTCGAGTACAAATGAAACAGTCTCAAGTGGAACAATGTTTATTAAGTAATTTTCTATTTTACAGAGTCTTCCTGTCACTCTGCTGTCTGAATCCTCTACTGTGATTCTCTTTCTTACAATACAAAGTGTTGTTATTTTAATGAGGCTTGAAAAGACGTGATGCTATCCTATGCCTTGGAAGTTGCCTGTGCAGCTAAAATAATAGTGTTGAGATAATCTGTCGACTGAAAAATTGGTTCAAAATCATCTTCAGTGTAGATAATTAAAAATAAAGTCTATCTTTTGCTTTTGTCATTCCCAATACTTTATCTATCGTTATCTGGCTACTATAAAGAGTGAATATTAGTCCTGAGTCCTCATCTTGTATTCCTCCCATGTCATTGTTTTAACTTGGATAGTCTGACAGTGAAGGATAGAGACAGAGCTCAACTTTTTCTTACCTACGAGTTGTTATTTTCAGAGTCACTTATTTTGGGTCCGATTTTGTAAGAGGACCCTGTAGCAGGTCGGAGAAAAATGGTCAACCCTATGTCGGCAGATTGTGGGAGTCTTAGCTTGTGTTCCATGCCCATGAAAGAGATGCTATAGGGGGTCTTGACTCTTTAAGTGACAATAGCCCGCTCCCAAATGGGAGGCCAGAAGATCCTCAATCTCAGCTGTCCCACCAACACCTGTGGTCAGTGCAAGGGTTGCACCAGGCTGGGAGACGCAGCAATGAGCAATGTCTTTGGACCCATGAAATTGTCATAGGTATCGCCAGGATCAACCAGGCAGGCCCTGTCAAGAAGTGAGGGCAGTAAGTTGGAGGGCATGATGACATGAGGGTAGTCCTTGCCAACAGAGGCATCACCATTGATCACAATTAGGGATTGAAGCCCTCACCCTAAGCCAAACAGAGTGGCAATCTGGGTCCTCCTATCATGGAAGAGGAGCTCCATACACCACTGATAACATGCTGATGTCAGGGTGGGGAGACAGCAGGGAATTAGAAAAATGTGGACAGCTCAGAATGTTGTGGGGCTGGAGGAAATAACATAGGTAGGGAGGGAATGAGAACAGGTTAGAGTTTGAGAACAAGGATGAGAATGTCACACTTCTTGATTGGGAACCACCATAGGACAGTGAGCACCAGGGAATGGGACTTGGTGCCTGTTAACAGATGGATAACACAACTGGCCTCTGGGTGATTTTCCACCATTCCCATTTTCTCCCTACCAATCCAGGTACGGATGGCAAATGTCTTTCCCAGAAGGGCATTCTTGAACTTGATGGACTTTTAAAATGTAGTTGATTAACTAGTCATGAGACTAGGTTTTTAAGAATTCAACTTTCAGCCATCTACCCTTTTGGGACGAGAATGCATTTCCCCAGAGTCTTAACCTGGGAACCTGGAATACCGACTTGGTCTGGTTATTTGGTCATATATCACATTGTTGCTTATGGAAGTTTGCTACATACAAATTAGCTGTACTAGTTCCTAAATATCAGAAGTGGGAAGATTCAGAAAAGTTTGTTTTTTAATAAAGCCCCTTACAATATGATGAGATTATGAAAAATGATAAATCAATGCAGATTTCCTTTATTATTTTATGTTCTCAGTAGCCCTAAATAATTTAGTTTATTTCCCAGCAAAGTCTTAAACACAGTGAAAAGGGAAGATTTAAAATGTTGCATCAAAACAACGAAATATTGGGATACTAACAGAAATATCTCCACCAACACTGAAACAGCTTGAGCTACCATTAATCACGGTTCAGAACAGGTTAAAGTTTGAACCTGGACCTTTCTGGTTTTGTTGGCTCTTTCTAGCATTGGGCCATTAACCTGAAATGTTAAATGCATTGTTCAGCCTTGAAGCACCCCATAAAATAAATCCAAGATAATCAGGTTTCACTTCAATCACCCTAATTGCTGCATAAATAATCCTGAAACCCAAAGGACGCTACAATGGGATATTGATCTGAGAGTGGAGTGACCAGCAAAAGTTGTGCTAAAATCCAA
>JAHRHZ010000223.1:7527615-7565709 GCA_024137785.1 Ginglymostoma cirratum | reverse complement strand
TAGTTCCATTTGTTACATTTGACCCATATCCCTCCAAACTTTTCCTTCTTATGAACATATCCAAGTGTATCTTCAACGTTGTAACTTTACTTGCATCCATCACGTCCTCTGGAAGTTAATACCACTCACAAACCACTCTCTGTGTAAAAGAGTTGCCCCTTGTGTCCTTTTCAAATCATTCTCCTCTCATCTTAAACCTGTGCCCTCTAGTTCCGGACTCCCCACTCGAGGGAAAAGACCCTTGCTATTCACCTTATCTTGCTATCTTCGCCGCTTGTGATTTTAAAAACCTCTAGAAGTCCATCCCTCAACCTCCTTTGCTCTTACTATGAGGTTTTTCTCTGTACGAATATGAGACAGCTGTTGTGGGGGTAGTATATTGATGCAGAGAACTGACTAATGGGCAAGAAACAGCGAGTAAGGTCACTTAATGATTGTTGGTTTTTTGGTATTTTTCCCATATGGACTGAGAGAGAGAAAAAGATAGACGCTTTATGTCTGCAGGTTATGGCTGTTTCTATCCTGTGCTGCCCTGGCACTTCCAGCTTTTAAACACTCTGCAGCTCAGCCAGCCAGAGGACTATTGTCAGGCAGAATTTCCTTAGCTCAAAAAAACTCTTGTTGCTCGACAGTCTCTAATTCACCCTCCCAGAAACTTTGTGTGTACAGCTGAGGAAACTTCTTGGGGCCTGGGATTGGGGTGAGTCTGCTCCCAGGATGAGACATTCCACTCCCGTACATCTCAGATGTCCTCATTCTTCAAGGACCACAACTTCCCCCCCACAGTGGTTGAGAACGCCCTCGACCGTGTCTCCCGCATTTCCCGTAACACATCCCTCATGCCCTGTCCCCACAATAATAACCAAAAAAGAATCCCCCTCGTCCTCACGTACCACCCCACCAACCTTCGGATCCAACGTATCATCCTCCGACACTTCCGCCATCTGCAATCAGACCCCACCACCAAAGACATTTTTCCCTCCCCACCCTTATCTGCCTTCCGGAGGGACCACTCCCTCCACGACTCCCTTGTCCGCTCCACACTCCCCTCCAGCCCCACCACACCAGGCACTTTTCCCTGCAACCGCAGGAAGTGCTACACCTGCCCCCACACCTCCTCCCTCACCCCAATCCCAGGCCCCAAGAAGACTTTCCACATCAGGCAGATGTTCACCTGCACATCTGCCAATGTGGTATCCTGCATCCGCTGTACCCGTTGTGGCTTCCTCCACATCGGGGAAACCAAGCGGAGGCTTGGGGATCGCTTTGCAGAACACCTGCGCTCAGTTCGCAACAAACAACTGCACCTCCCAGTTGCGAACCATTTCAACTCCCCCTCCCATTCCTCAGACGACATGTCCATCCTGGGCCTCCTACAATGCCACAGTGATGCCACCCGAAGGCTGCAGGAACAGCAAATCATATTCAGCCTGGGAACCCTGCAGCCCAGTGGTATCAATGTGGATTTCACAAGCTTCAAAGTCTCCCCGCCCCCAACCGCATCCCAAAGCAAGCCCAGCTCATCTCCACCTCCATAACCTGTTTTTCCTCTCACCTATCCCCTCCTCCCACCTCAAGCCACACCCCCATCTCCTATCTACTAACATCATCCCGCCCCCTTGACCTGTCCGTCCTCCCTGGACTGACCTATCTCCTCCCTACCCCCCTACCTACACTCACCTTTACTGGCTCCATCCCTGCCTCTTCGACTTGTCTGCCTCCTCTCCACCTGTCCTCTCCTCTATCCATCCTCTATCCGCCTTCCACTCTCTCCCCATTTATTTCAGAACCCTCTTCCCCTCCCCCAATTCTGATGAAGGGTCTAGGGCCAAAACGTCAAGTTTTCCTGCTCCTATGATGCTGCTTGACCTGCTGTCTTCATCCAGCCCCACGCTTGTTGTCTCGGATACTCCAGCATCCGCAGTGCCTCTTATCTCTGATGCAGCATTTGATTTCTAGGTTGCAAAATTCGTCTGATATTTCGGTTGTCGCAGTCCAGCTTCTATTTCAGTTTATAGTCCCAAAAAAATATAATTGGTCCCTGAAAGTCCAGTGAGGCATTATAGGGCCTTTGTATCTAATTCAAAAAAGGACTCTGTTAATGATCTGCCAATGTGTACTGAAATATCAGCCATCCCTGTCTCTATATGTGTGTTCTAACTCCAGGCAGGTCGGACTCAATCCTAGAAGAAGGGATACTGTCACTGTTCTATCAAGCTCCTTGAATGTGGCTTAATGCAGCTCTTTGGCATTTGGGACTTGTATTTCTATCAAAGGATCATGAATCTGTAGAATTCACTGTCCCAGAGTGGTGGATGTTTGGACATCGAAAAAATTTGAGGAAATAGGCACTTTCTTTTCAAAATTAGTAAAAGGTTAAAAAATGGTTATGGGCAGTGGGCAGGAAAGTAGAGCTGAGGCCAAAATGAGATCAGTCATGACCATATGAAATGGTGGAGCAGGCTCAAGGGGCATATGTGCCGGCTCCTGCTCCAGGTTCTTATGTTCTTATAAACCTTAATGTAGGGTGTTCACATCTTTTGAAGGTATGTACATGCATAAGACACTCCTTAGACCTCAGCGGGATTATTGTGTACAGTTCTGGGTGCCACATTATGGGAAAGATGCATTGGATGGAGTACAGAAGCAATTTACAGGAATGGTTCCAGGGATAAGAAACTTCAGTTATGATGATAGATTGAAGATGTTAGGGCTGTTCTCCACTGACAATAGAATTTAAGAGTAAATTTAATGGAGTTTTTCAGAATCATGAAGCAGGTTGGATAGAGCTATGAGAAGAGGATGCTGTGTGATTTTAACCCAGCAACAACCAAAGAATAATTGATTCCCAACCAAGCCAGGATTAAGGAGTCACCTGGACTGAGTGTGGTCGCTAATGGTCTGATGTGCCGTGACTGCCTGTGTGTCAGGTTCTGTTTGAAATTGTTACTCAGGTAAAGGTGCATGGAGAATATTTGGGCCATCTTCTTCTGCAAATTGTGAAACAGATTGGAATCTCAAAATAATAAAGACTTGATAACTTGTTACACAATAATTAATTAGCACGTGGCAGGCATTACAAGGCTGATTGCACCTTAAAAGTAGTTATAAAGCATTTTGGTACGTCCCAAGCTGCTGTATGAATGTTTTCTTCCTCAAATCTGCACCAGCAGACGACAGAACATTGCCACAGAAATTGGCCACAAAACTGTGGAGGGTTTGGGCCTGCCTATTGCAAGAAATAAACTCTTTGACTGTGCCTTCAGTGTTTTTACGTTAATGTTTACTACAGGCCAATTGATTTGAGTCAGTCTTCTTAATTCACATAAGCACTAGGTTTGTGACCTTGCAGGACAAATTTGCTAAAATTGTGACCTGTTCTGGCCACAGCAAATGTGAAAGAGGGTCAGGGCTTCATGCCATCATGCTGGTTTGCATGACCTATGTTCCAAAGACAAATGGCAAAAGACAAATAGTGCACCGGCTTTAAACAAACAAATGAAAACAGCACAATAGTTTATGAATTTCTTATACAGCGTACAGCTCGACACATGTAATCTTCTGCTCACAATGGCCCTGTACATCTTGCGATGACAGTCATCTATTTGACTGTCAAGGAAAGATGCAGAAAAATTGAAAACAGTGACAGATGAGAGCAGACAGTTTTCATCTGACACAACAAGTTCAACATTGAGAGCATGACAAAATGCAATCAAAAAAATAGACAGAGCACAATACAAAGTAGCAGTGAGTGCAGAGCAGGTCTTACAAAAAGTTGGAGCCAAACCAATATGTAAACACCTGCTGTACGATGATTAAAAATTCACAAACCACATGGCACTACAGCAAATAAAAACTCCTATTCCAAAATAAAACAAAGTCGTTTGATTAAGCGAGTATTAAAAGGCATTTATTTAATCTTTCAGTGTGCATTAAAACATGTAGGGGTAAGAATATAATAACATAAGGAACTGGTAATGTCCAATGTACTCTTTTATTAAAAACCATTTTCCAAATTTTAAAAAATTTCCAATTGATTCTCTATTCTCCCTTAAAAAAAGAATATCAGAAAAATGGCCCAGCTAATGAACTCATTGAGGCTATTCACCTCTCTCACGTACTTTCAATTACATCAAGTACCTGGATATGCAACTTAAGTTCTGTACGCTGTAGGGCTACAGGCCGTGTGCAGGAAGGCCGTATTAGAAAGGTCATCTGGGTGTCTCTGGGTTAGCATGGACAAGATGTTTACCAATGGTTGTTGGTAAAATTCTAGAATCTATCGTGAAGGATGAGATTTCTAAATTCTTGGAAGTGCAGGGTCAGATTAGAACAAGTCAGCATGGATTTAGTAAGGGGAGGTCGTGTCTGACAAACCTGTTAGAATTCTTTGAAGAGGTAACAAGTAGGTTAGACCAGGGAAACCCAGTGGATGTTATCTATCTAGACTTCCAAAAAGCCTTTGATAAGGTTCCTCACGGGAGGCTGCTGAGTAAGGTGAGGGCCCATGGTGTTCGAGGTGAGTTACTGTCTGACAGAAGGCAGAGAGTTGGGATAAAAGGGTCTTTTTCGGAATGGCAACCGGTGACAAGTGGTGTCCCGCAGGGTTCAGTGTTGGGGCCGCAGCTGTTCACTTTATATATTAATGATCTGGATGAAGGGACTGGGGGCATTCTGGAAAAGTTTGCCGATGATACGAAGTTGGGTGGACAGGCAGTTAGTACGGAGGAGGTGGGGAGGCTGCAGAATGATTTAGACAGTTTAGGAGAGTGGTCCAGGAAATGGCTGCTGAAATTCAACATGAGCAAATGTGAGGTCTTGCACCTTGGAAAAAGAATACAGGCATAGACTATTTTCTGACAGGTGAGAAAATTCATAAAGCTGAAGTACAAAGGGATCTGGGAGTGCTAGTACAGGATTCTCCAAAGGTTAACTTGCAGGTTGAGTCTGTGATTAAGAAAGCGAATGGAATGTTGTCATTTATCTCAAGAGGGTTGGAATATAAAAGCAGTGATGTGCTTCTGAGACTTTATAAAGCTCTAGTTAGGCCCCATTTAGAATACTGTGTCCAACTTTGGGCTCCACACCTCAGGAAGGACATACTGGCACTGGAACGTGTCCAGCGGAGATTCACATGGATGATCCCTGAAATGGTAGGACTAACATACGATGAACGGCTGAGGATCCTGGTATTGTATTCATTAGAGTTTAGAAGGTTGAGGGGAGATCTAATAGAAACTTACAAGATAATGCATGGCTTAGAAAGGGTGGACGCTGGGAAGTTGTCTCCGTTAGGTGGGGATACTAGGACACGTTGGCACAGCCTTAGAATTAGAGGGGGTCAATTTAGAACGGAAATGAGGAGACATTTCTTCAGCCCAAGAGTGGTGGGACTATGGAATTCATTGCCACGGAGCGCAGTGGAGGCCGGGACGTTGAATGTCTTCAAGGCAGAGATTGATAAATTCTTGATCTCGCAAGGAATCAAGGGCTACGGGGAGAGTGCGGGTAAGTGGAGTTGAAATGCCCATCAACCATGATTAAATGGCAGAGTGGACTCGATGGGCCGAATGGCCTTACTTCCACTCCTATGTCTTATGGTCTTATGGTTTTAAGATAGTCCGAATGGCCTCTTCTGCGCTGTATCATTTCTAGTGTCCTATGGTCCTCTCATTGTACGAAGTCGAGTAACACAGACAAAAGTACTGCAAGGCCATGGCGCAGAAATAGACAACATGGCCCAACTTGACGAAAGTGCTTATGCTCCATGTAGCTCCTTTCTTACCTCAACAGTAGGGGAGGTAATGGCCTCATGGTATTATCACTGGGCTGTTAATCCAGAGACCAAGATGGTGCTCTGGCTTCAAATCCCACCACAACAAATGGTGGAACTTGAATTCAACAAATATCTGGAATTAAGAGTGTAGTGATAACCATGAATCCAGTAACAATTGTCAGGGAAAAGTCCATCTGGGCCACCATTGCCCTTTAGTGAAGGAAACTGCCATCTTTACCTGGTTTGGCTTACATGTGACTCCAGACCCACAACAATGTGGTTGAATCTAAACTGCTTGCTGGGCAATTAGGGATGGACAATAAATGCTGGCTAAAAGTGAAGCTCTCATCCCCTGAATGAATAAAAAAAAAACGCTAACAGCATACCTTCCCATTCCAAATCCTCTTGCAGTTCTGTAGCTTACCCTTGATTGAAATCCACTTCATCCACTCCCATGTTAGCAAGTTCCATATTCCAACTGCTTTGACCAAAACAGTGGCGCCCGAATTTTCTTTTGGAGTTAACTGTGACTATCTTATTTTTATGTTATCTAGGTGCCCCTGCTTAGAAGTGGGGTGCAGGTTGAGGGGCTGTGGTGGGGTGTCTAGAACCAGGGGCACATTCTCAGAATAAGAGGCAAGAGTTTAGGACTGAGATGTGAAGGGGTTTCTTCTTTCAGAGAGTGCTGACTCAGTGCTATTGTTCATCACAGAAGACACCGCAAGTATAGTCATTGAACAAATTTCAGACAAAAATGAATAGATTCTGGATATTAAGATCATAGAATCCCTACAGTGTGGAAACAGACCCTTTGACCCAACAAATCTGCCCTGGCTTTCAGAGCATCCCACCCAGACCCATCCCCCTATAGCCCATCTAATTTACACATCCCTGACCACTATGGGCAATTTAGCGTGGCCAATCCACCTAGCCTGCACATCTTTGGACTGTGGGAGGAAACCTGAGCCCCCAGAGGAAACCCATGCAGACATGGGAAGAATGTGCAAACTCCACACAGACAGTTGCCTGAGGCTGAAATTGAACCTGGGTCTCTGGTGCCAGGAGGCAGCAGTGCTAACCACTGAGCCACGGTGCTGCCCCACTAATGATGTTAAAGGATAAGAGGAAACTGGTATTGAGTGACAGAGCAGGCTGGATGGATTGAATGGCCTGTTCCTGCTTCTGTGTCACTAATAGTATCTTCTGTTTGTCTAATTAATTAAAATTGTCTGCTCATCTTCCTTCTGCTTTTGAAATTATCCCTACAACCATTCAGCCCACATTGCCCCTCTGAAGAAAATCGCACCCAGACCCACCCCACTGCCCCATAACCCTGCATTTGTCAATCCTAATCCACCTAGCCCGCACATCCCTAGATGCTATGGGCAATTTAGCACAGCCAATCCACCTAACCTGCACCTCTTTAGACTGTAGGAAGAAACCGGAGCACTTGAAGGAAACCCACGCAGACAGGGGCAGGATGTACAAGCTCCACACAGACAGTTGTTGAGGTTATGATTTGAATGCAGGTCCCTGCTGCTGCACGGTAGCAGTGCTAACCACTGAGCCACCATCCTGCCCTTTAAACTTCTTTCAGTGCTTCTTTCAAACCATTGCCACTTATTTGCTATGATTGTGGCAAGTTCACAACAAGCAAGGCATCCAACCAGTCTGCGCTTGCAAAGCTTGCAATGTAGTGTCTAATAGTAGGTGAGATTATGCAACTGGACAACATTTGCTAGATAATCCCAAGTGTGTGAATAATTATACTGGTAACTAATTTTGGATTGTCAACCAGCATTGCAGTGTGGTGAACTTGCATGTCCTGGAAGCCATATTAATCTGAATGGCCATGTTTTTGCAGAACAGAAAGACCATATCCGTGGACATGCTTAACAATGATTCACCGGTGACAATAATTCACCAGCTCATTTCCCAGGATTTTGTCCTGACCACCAGAGACAACCTGTCTGGTTTAAAATTGAAACAAAGCCTGGTTGTTAAGAGCATAAGACGAAGGAGCAGCGGTCATCAATTCAGCTCCACCGCTCAACAAGATCGAGGCTGATCTGATAACTTGCATCTCCACTTTCCTGCCTTTTCCCGATAATCCTCAATTTTCTTAGGGAGTAAAAATTTGTCCATCGCAGTCAGGAATTTATTCAACAACTCAGTCTTGACTGCCCTTGAAGCTAAAGAGTTCCATACATTCTCCAACCTCTGAGAGAAGAAATTCCTCTTTATCTCTGTCTTAAACCATCATTCTGAGATAATGCCCTCTGGTCCCAGATGCTCTCATAAGGGGGAAGAACCTCTACACATCTACTTTGTTAAGTCCCTCAAGAATTTTGCATGTTTTAATAAGGTTACCTCTCATGCTCTTAAATTCCAGTGAGAACACGTACAACACAATCAACCTCTCAAATCAGTCTCTCCATATCAAGTCTTATGTACCTCCTCTGGGCTACATCCAATGTCAATGTGACTATCCTAAGATAAGGGATAAAAGGTACTGCAGATGCTGGAGAATCTGAGACAACAAGGCGTGGGGCTGGATGAACACAGCAGGCCAAGCAGCATCATAGGAGCAGGAAAACTTGACGTTTTGGGCCGACACCCTTCGTCAGAAATGGGGGAGGAAAAGACGGTTCTGAAATAAATAGTGGGGGGGGCCGCGGAAAGAGGATGGATAGAGGAGAGGATAGGTGGAGAGGAGGCAGACAAGTCGAAGAGGTGGGGATGGAGCCAGTAAAGGTGAGTGTAGGTGGTGGGGTAGGGAGGAGATGGGTCAGTCCAGGGAGGACGGACAGGTCAAAGGGGCGGGATGATGTTAGAAGATAGGAGGTGGGGGTGGGGCTTGAGGTGGGAGGAGGGGATAGGTGAGAGGAAAAACAGGTTATGGAGGTGAAGATGAGCTGGGCTTGTTTTGGGATGCGGTTGGGGTCGGGAGAGGGGAGATTTTGAAGCTTGTGAAATCCACATTGATGCCGTTGGGCTGCAGGGTTCCCAGGCTGAATATGATTTGCTGTTCCTGCAGCCTTCGGGTGGCATCACTGTGGCATTGCAGGAGGCCCAGGATGGACATGTCGTCTGAGGAATGGGAGGGGGAGTTGAAATGGTTCGCGACTGGGAGGTGCAGTTGTTTGTTGCAAACTGAGCGCAGGTGATCTGCAAAGCGGTCCCCAAGCCTCCGCTTGGTTTCCCCGATGTAGAGGAAGCCACAACGGGTACAGCGGATGCAGTATACCACATTGGCAGATGTGCAGGTGAACATCTGCTTAATGTGGAAAGTCTTCTTGGGGCCTGGGATTGCGGTGAGGGAGGAGGTGTGGGGGCAGGTGTAGCACTTCCTGCGGTTGCAGGGAAAAGTGCCAGGTGTGGTGGGGCTAGAGGGGAGTGTGGAGCGGACAAGGGAGTCACGGAGGGAGTGGTCCCTCCGGAAGGCAGATAAGGGTGGGGAGGGAAAAATGTCTTTGGTGGTGGGGTCTGATTGCAGATGGCGGAAGTGTGGGAGGATGATGCGTTGGATCCGAAGGTTGGTGGGGTGGTACGTGAGGACAAGGGGGATTTGAAGGCTGCAGGAACAGCAAATCATATTCAGCCTGGGAACCCTGCAGCCCAACAGCAACAATGTGGATTTCACAAGCTTCAAAATCTCCCTTCCCCCAACCGCATCCCAAAAGCAGCCCAGCTCATCTCCACCTCCCTAACCTGTTTTTCCTCTCACCTATCCCCTCCTCCCACCTCAAGCCCCACCCCCATCTCCTTTCTTCTAACATCATCTCGCCCCCTTGACCTGTCCGTCCTCCCTGGACTGACCCATCTCCTCCCTACCCCCCCCACCTACACTTACCTTTACTGGCTCCATCCCCGCCTCTTCGACTTGTCTGCCTCCTCTCCACCTATCCTCTCCTCTATCCATCCTCTATCCGCCTCTCCCTCTCTCCCTATTTATTTCAGAACCCTCTTCCCCTCCCCCATTTCTGATGAAGGGTCTAGGCCCGAAACGTCAAGTTTTCCTGCTCCTATGATGCTGCTTGGCCTGCTGTGTTCATCCAGCCCCACGCCTTGTTATCCTTAGATCAGGAGCTGTTTGCAACATTCCAACTGCGGATTGATTAGTGCCTCACACAGTTTTAGCCAACCTTCCTTCTGTTATACTTCATTCCCTTTGAAACAAAGGCTAATATTCCATCTGTCCTCTCTATTACCTGCTCAACTTGCGTGCCAGTAATTTTGTGATTCATGCACAAAGATTCCCAAATCCGTGGGATTTACATTGTCAATCAACGTTAATAGGTGCTTTCTATGGTTAAAACTTCTATCAATCAACTGGAAAGCATTCTTCTCTAATGCAATGTAATTTTTTCCCTTGAATTTATTTTCTTATGAATCATGGCTTAAAGTGCAAAACAGAAAGCATCAACAAAATCTGTGTTTTTCAGCAATGTTCATCGTAAAGACCAAAGAAAAACTTGCATTTATGTACCACATTTCAAAGTAGTTTATATCCCCATTATGCACTTTTGAAACAAACACAGAGAATGCTGGAGATCAGCAAATCTGGCTGCAAATGTGGAGCAAAATAGAGTTAACGTTTCAAGTCTGGCATGAGTCTTTCACAGAAAGTTAAAAAATAGCAAGCAATATGTACACAGCAAACTCCTAGTAACAGGAGAAAGGTCAAGAGTCATTGACTATCTTTGTGTAATCAGGACACAAAAGTCATGGAGAGGTCAAAAAGTATGAAATAACAAGGTGCAGAGCTGGATGAACACAGCAGGCCAAGCAGCATCAGAGGAGCAGGAAGGCTGAGGTTTTGGGCCGAGACCCTTCTTCAGAAAATGTCTAGGCCCAAAACATCAGCCTTCCTGCTCTTCTGATGCTGCTTGGCCTGCTGTGGTCATCCAGCTCTACACCTCATTATCTCAGATTCTCCAGCATCTCCAGTTCTTACTGTCTCAAAAAGTATGAAACTTTGTTGTGGACGTTATGAGGAGCTCAGAGGAAGACTGTGGCCAAGTGCAGCTAAGAGGATGGGGCTTGACAAGCCCATTGGCAGTACTTGCTTCATGCAACTGAAGAGTATTAGAGCTCAGAAAACACTCAGAGATATATCGAGCCTTTGAAGCTCAACGCAGGCAGAAGCAGGAGTCAGAAAAGGAATTTGACCAACCACAACAGGAGTAGTTGTTAGGGCAGTCCAGAATGGCTCTTAAGAGGGAGGTTCATAGCCAGATTGGTCAAACTGAAGACTTATAATCCCTTGTGAAGTTTGATGATATTTGATATCTATTGTCTCTTTAATCTCTGAGGGGAGTTGCCAAGAAATGTATGGGATTTATATTGAGGCATTTGTGATTTGATACACGCTGTGGGTATTGGATCACAATACATTAATTTTGTTTGCGACATGTTCATTTTGCAAACTAGTAATAAATTGCACATATTTTTTCAGATTTTATTGCTCTTCTAACTTGAATAGTAAACATTGCTGTTTCTTCAAATACATAGAATTCTGCACTTTTTTCTCTTCATAAATCTCCTGGATCTCAGCACCAGGATCATAACATAAAGTTGGCTTGGTCTGGGATCATAACACGTCCTTCAAGGATAACAGTGAAGCACATGGGTTTGTTCATCTTCAAGCAGAGTGTACTAGAAGGAAAGTAAAGAGCAGATGGTGGCATGGTGGCTCAGAGGTTAGCACCGCTGCCTCACAGCACTGGGGACCTGAGTTTGATTCCACCCTTAGGCGACAGTCTGTGTGGAGTTTGCACATTCTCTCTGTGTCTGTATGTGCTTTCTCCAGATGCTCCGGTTTCCTCCCACAGTCTAAAGATGTGCAGGTTGTGCAACGTGAATTGGCCATGCTAAATTACCCAGCGTGTTCAGAGATGTGTAAATTAGGGGGATGGGTCTGGGTGGGATGCTCTGCGGGTCATTCAGGACTTGTTAGGCCAAAGGGCCTGTTTCCACACTGTAGGGATGCTACGATCTGTTGCGTGGGGCAACTCTTTATCCGGAAAATCAGTCAATATATTGAGGACATAAATCTTGGTAAACTGGCAAACAAATTCCAGGAATTTGAGGAAGAGAATTAGTTTGAAGCAAGTTGCAATGCTTTGGAATGCATTACTTAAAAAGTTGTGGAGGAACATTCAAGAGTAATTTCCAACTGGGTTACTACAGTTTTTTTCGCGGAATTGTGACTGTCATTGCTACAGCTAAATGTAATTCTAGACTTATCTTGACTTGGGTAGATTTAGGTCATTGTCCTTGATTCTGCTCCAAAGCTCTGCTTATTACATACAGACACTCTGTAGCAATTATTTGAATCAATCATTGCCATTATTATTGCTGTTGCCCTGTATTACAACTACAGTTTACCTCTACGTAGCCATGACAATTTTGGAAAATATCTCAAGATACTTGGTTTGGAGCATTAGAGGGCATTAAGAGTCTTCGAGGCTAAATTTGACCTTGGCTGACAGTAGAAAATGAAATTGGCTCACATACCCATCATGTATCTTCGGAATAAAAACAGGAAGGACTGCCAATGCTGTAAATCAGAAACAAAAACAGAAATTCCTGGAAAAGCTTCGCACATCTGGCAACAATTGTGGAGAGAAATCAAAGTTAACCTTTCAGGTCGAGTGACCCTTCCTCAGAACTTCTGAACCTGTTTGTCACAACTAATCAGCAGAGGAAAATCTCCACCTTGAGACAGGGAGATCTATGTATCCTGGTTTTTGCAATCTGATGGTTAATAACAGTATTGCCTTTCACTGAGGGATTGAGGAGATGGTGTGAGTGCCAGGAAGGCTTTTACAATAACAAGGACTGAAACATTTCCAAGCACATATTAGGATAAAAACTCACCGTGGTCGGGAAAGCTTTTGAAGATAAAGATGTCTGTCATCTCTTTTGATCAGAAAACATATTTCAACTGACAGAGATGAAACACATAAACATTGCATAAAAACAAAGAAAAATAAGCTAAAAGCACAAAACACTGGCACTTTGAGCTCAGAACATATACACCAGGAAGGATGAGTACAAGGATGTTGCAGTGCCAGCAGATTAAATCCTTTGTTGAATCCAATATTTTCCTCAATATATGATGCAAATCTGTGCCAATCACATCAAGACTGCAATCAGTAATTTGCTCAGCTGCTGTCACTGGAATAGTGACATGATTTATTATAAACCCAATAATAATAAGGATTCAAACAGTTTAATACCAGCAGGTTCATTGATAAAAATCCTTCACATCAGATCTCTGTCTCTGACTTATGCTGTTGTTAGCAAGAACTGCCCACAGTTGTCATTGGCAAAATTAAATATTGGGTAGCAAGTTTCACCTTCAATTGTCACGACACCATGATTGACACCACATCAATTACAACCTCAAAGTCCTGCATTTATATAGTGTCCGTTAACTTAGTAAAGATCCCAAAGAACTTAAAGCAAATAGAATCCATAGAATCCCTACAGTGTGGAAGCAGGCCATTTGGCCCATCGAGTCCACACCAACCCTCTGAGGAGCATCTTACCTAGACCCAGCCCCTACTTTATCCCTGTAACCCTGCATTTCCCATGGCTAATCCACCTAACTTATAACAATGCTGCCTAAATAACCGAAGAACTGGTCAAAGAAACCTGGTTTGCAATAGTTCAGGTATATTAGAGGGTTTCAGGACTGATGGAGGTTACATAAAATGGGAAGAGTGATGCTATGGAAGATCAGAATAGGGTTGGTCAGAGGTAAGGAGATGAAAACAGTCAGCTAGGGTTCCATTTTCAAAATTTGATCGCATGAGCTCAAGGAGCACATTCATGGAGGAGTCAGCCATGTCTTATTTGGTTGCATGTTCATCACCTGACTCAAGATTGGGGCTTCAAGCTGCAAGTCAGGAATTTGAGCACAACTTCTGGGTTGGCACTCTACTAGCAATGCTGAGAGAGAGCTGCACTGTTATGAGATGTCAGTCTTACAGATGAGGCATTTAAGTGTGTCTCTGCCTGCCCCCTCGGAGGATTGTAAAGGTGTCATCAAATTTGAAAAGAAACAGCCAGGGAGTTAAAGCTCCGTTTCTGTTACCCTGAGCTAACACATAAAGAAAAATGCAAATTATCTGGCCAGTATTATTTTGCCGCCAAAGAAATTCTGCTGTGCACAAAGTACTCCCGCAATTCCTGCATTACAACAATGATTACGCTTCTGAACTATTTCAATATGCATTAGTAGGTCATGAGGATTGAAAGGCATGTTATAAGTGTTTGTTCTTTCTTTCTGATTTTGGGGTGAGATAGGCACAGATGTCATCAGTGCCTGAACGACTTGTTGAAACTGATTCAGACATAGTAGGAACTGCCGATGTAGTCTGAGATAAAAAAGTGTAGAGCTGGATGAACACAGCAGGCCAGGCAGCATCAGAGGAGCAGGAAAGCCGATGTTTCAGGTCTGGACACTTCTTCAGAAATCATTTCTGAAGAAGAGTCCAGACTCAAAACGTCAGCTTTCCTGCTCCTCTGATGCTGCCTGGACTGCTGTATTCATCCAGCTCTACACCTTGTTATCTATGTTGAAACTGATGTCAAAGTCAACATAAATATTTGGACCAAAATATTTATGGAATAGAATGTTCATAGAATCCCTACAGTGTGGAAGCAGGCCATTCAGCCCATCAAGGCCACATTGCCCTTCCAAAAACATCCTGCTGAGACCCACACCCCTGCCCTATAACCCTGCATTTCCCATAGCTATACTACATACCCTGCACATCCTTAAACACCATAGGTGACTTAAAATGGCCAATCAACCCAACCTGCACATCTTTGGCCTGGAGGAGACTGGAGCACCCAGGGGAAACCCATGCAGGCACAGAGACAACGTGCAGACTCCACACAGACGGTCGCCCGAGGGTGGCATCGAAGATTAGTTCCCTTGTGCTTTGAGGCAGCAGTGCTAACCACTGATCCACCGTGTCACCTTACATTGATGTGACTGGGATTTGTAGAAAGTCAGTACAACTAGCTGTCGCTGCACTAAGGGCAAGGGAGAAACAATGGATAAAAAGCATAGATTGGCAAGTGAAAATAGCCTGACAACATGGTTTAGAGGAGCTAAAAGTTGCTACTTCCTGTCAAGACCATCACAATTTCTTCTCCCTCCTCAACATCCCCTTGCTGTCTAAAGTTGAGTTAAATGGAGAAACAATGGAAGTTTAAACCGTTCTCCTCACTGCAGAGGAGATTAAGAGAAGATTTGATAGAGTCATTTCAAAAGCGTTTCTGATGGAGTATGTAGCAAGAAACTGTTTGTACTGGCACAGTTCAAGAGAGCCAGAAGACACAGGTTTAAACTATTTGGCATAAGGAGCGGAGGGAAGATGAGATTTTTTTTTAAAGTTTAGGGCATCATTTTGATTCTGGGCTAACCAGGCAGTCAAATATTATTGGGAGAAGGGCATTGAGGCTGGGGTGGGGAGAGTATAGGCAGGAAAGCATAATTGAAGCCTGATTCAGAATGGCCATGATCATATCAAATGGAGGTGCTGGTTCAAGATGCTACGTGGATTACTCTTGCTCCCAATTCATAAAAAGAGTAATTTCTGAAGAAGGGTCTAGGCCTGAAATTTCAGCTTTCCTGTTCCTCTGATGCTGTTTGGTCTGCTGTGTTCATCCAGCTCTACACCTTGTTATCTCAGATTCTCCAGCATCTGCAGTTCCTACTATCTCTGAAACAATTTTCAACAAGGACTTGTATGTAGGCCTGAAATTGAAAGTAATGCAGGGCCTGGAGGAAGTAGGGGTATGGGGTTAATTGGAAAGCTCTTCCAAAGAGCTGGCGTACACATAATCTGAACAATGGCTTCCTTCAGTCCTGTTAGATTTGAGAAAAAATGCTCCTGTAAAATTATGTTTCTTTCAGATGAGCTGTCAATGCTGAGACAGACATAAGTCCATCTCATTCTCTTGAGTGTTCACTTTCTCCAGTGAGGAGAAAATGTATCAAGTGCATAAGAGATGCACACACAGAAGTCATTACTTTGTCCTGAACAGAAAGATATAGGACTCACAGGGCCTTTTGCCTGCTGCCCAGAATGATGGGAAATGGAGCCCGCAATTAACATGATCAAGTCATTGATACATGTCAAGCTCTGATAAAGGGTTAAACTCCATTGACTGATAACAGGGCAATATCACAACAGCTGTGTATTGTTAATAATTGCAACACCTCCATGTTTCCTGTCCATGCAAAGTGGCAGCAAATCATTTTTTTTTCACGACTTAAGTGGCACAGACTATTTACTGAACTACAGAGTGCTACAGAAAGCCAGAGCCATTCAGAAATCATTCTGCTGGTGAGAAAGAAATAAATAAGCCTTGATCTGTATCCAGCAAGGAGCTTGATTGCCAAGCTGTGAAGATCAATACCAACCTGTCCTTAGATGCAAAATAAAACAGTTGTAGGTATGAAGGAGACACTCATTCATCTACCTGCTGGCTAAGATACATGATAAACATGGACACAAATGAACTAAGATAACAGATAATAAAGCAGGAAAATGGCCAGATATGCTCGAAGGTTGACTGTAAATGATGCAACCGTTTATGTGCCGGCTTTTACTTTGAACGAGGTGTGAGAATCATATAGTTTGTATGGCTTGACTAAACAACAGTGCCTGCTTTTAGCAACGAGCCTTTCGGTGACAAGGCAATACACCTTGAACATTTTGTAATATATTTTGACTCCAATTTTCAGCCCCTTCTTCCCACTGTCCCATGCACCACAGCTCCTGCTGGGGCTGATTCCAACTCTAGATTTTCCACGTGCAATTGTTACAATCCCCATGTGGGGGAGCATAAATTAAAATGACTAAATTTACTAAACAATCTCTCTAAATGAAGAAATTACTAACTTGATGCCTTTTTTGTAGCATTTGCTTTAAGCGTGAATCGGAAGCATTGCAAGTTACGCATGAAGTCACAGGCAAATGATACTTCAAATCAAAAGATAAATTTCACTTTAAGTAGTTCTTATAACAGATGTGTCTTAGCAACCACAAGCATTCATAATGCTCCCCATGCAAATGTGGCCCTATACAGCTACAGTTCCACAATATGCTGCCCTCTATTAACATTGGGCAGATCCTATCTGACAACAGCTTTTATTGTTGGGTTTCATAGATACAATTATCATCAGCAAAGCACGTATTGTTGAACCCGCTTTTGGTCAGGTCTCAACAGACCTGATGACATCGATTTCCTTTGCAAATAACCAAACATGCATAACCTGATTCCAGGTCCAGCCACTTTATGTAAAACACCCAGCTTTCTTGTGTTTCTGCAATATCCAGACAGGTTCCTAGGTTTTAGACTTTTAGTTTAGCCACTTCGTATGGCACTGCAAGAACTTTTGTCTCTTTTTCTGTCACACAGAAAAATGACTTCTTTCTGAGAAATGATTTACTTCTCCTCAGAAAAAAAAAGTTCTCTGCATTCCTCTTTTGGCCTCTTGTCTGCTTTCTTATCATGTTTACATCTGTTAGCCCTCCTCTAGTTCCTTTAGAACATAAGAACCAAGAGGCAAGTCAGCCCCTCAAACCTGCGTCACCATGTGACACAATCATGGTTGATTTCACCACAGCTTCCCCACACTTTCCTGCAGCTCCCTGTAACCCTTTTCACCTTAAAAATCATTCTATCTCCTTTTTAAATTTACTCAATGTCACGGCATGCTCCATACTCTAGCATTGTGAATTCCACCAATTCATAACCCTTTGACAGAGCTAACTCCTCTCATGAACAAAAACAAAGTTGCTGGAGAAGCTCAGCAGGTCTGGCAGCAACTGTGAAGGATAAAACAGAGTTAACGTTTCGGGCCCAGTGACCCTTCCTCTGCCAGACCTGATGAGCGTTTCCAGCAACTTTGTTTTTGTTCCTGATTTACAGCATCTGCAGTTCTTTTGGTTTTTATGTAGTAACTCTTCTCATCTCCATTTTAAATCTGCTGCCCCTTCTACTAAATTGATTTCATTTGGTTTGATTTGATTATAGTCACATGTATCTAAGTACAGTGAAAAGTTTTGTTTTGTGAACAGTATGGGCAGATCATAGCAAATGAGGACATGCAGATCGCAGTGTGCTTAGACAGAGTGAGGCATAAAAGGTTATGGTTATACAGGAAATGCACAAAGCAAGATCAACATTATTTGAGTTAGTGAGGTCCATTCAGCAGTCTAATGGCAGCAGAGAAGAAGCTGTTCTTGAACCTGTTGGTGCATGTGTTCAAGATTCTGTTGATGCTTGATGGAAGAGGTTGGAAGAAAGTATTATCAGGATAGGATGGGTCTTTGATGATGTTGGCTGCCTTTCTGTAGCAACGAGAAGTTTAAATGGAGTCCATGGATGGGAGGTTGGCTTCCATGATGGTCTGGACTATGCACACAACTTTCTGTAGCTTCTTACAGTCGTGGGCAGAGCAGTTGCTATACCAGGTCATTATGCACCCAGATAGAATGTTTTCTACAGTGCATCTGTAAAAGTTGTTGAGGTTCCTTATGGACGGGTCTAATTTCTTAAGTTGCCTGACTGTCACATCTACATGGGAGGTCCAGGACAGATTGTTGATTATTGTCATTCCTATGACCCTGACGCTCTTGACCCTCTCCACCTCTGCTCAGTTGATGTAGTTAGGGACATGTCCTCCTCCCTTCTTCCTGAAGTCAATGATCAGTTCCTTTGTTTTCTGACATTGAGAGAGAGAGATTGTTATCGTTGCTATCATTGGTGTCATTGTTATCATGACTATCTCCTTCCTGTGTTCTGACTCATCATTGTTTGAGATCTGGCCTACTCCAGTGGTGTCATCAGCAAATTTGCAGATGGTGTTTGTATGGAATTTGGCTATGCAGATGCGACTGTACGGGGAGTACAGTAAGGGTAATAAGAATTCATCCTTTCAAGGCACCAATGTTAAGCTATGAGCTCTTATTCTAAATTTCCCCACATGAGGGAACATTTGCTCTATGTCTACTTTATCGATCATATTTAGCATCTTATATACCTTAATTAGATCTCATCTCATCCTTCTAAACTTCAGAGAATATTGGCCTAACCTGCTCATTCTCTCTGGGAAGACAAACCCCTCATCTCTGGAATCGGTTGAGTTGTTCTTTGTATTTGTAACTATCCTTGATAGCAGACTTTATGCAGGTCCTTCTGATGTTGATGCTTTCAGGTCATGCATCACTGAGTCACATGGGCCACTATTTCACATTTTTCCAAAAGAAAAATTGATCTCCTTAAAATTGTGCAAACCCTTAAAAGACCATTCAACCATCCTTAAACACCGTTACAGATTCAACAGAAAATTTAAAGAAATTGAAAATTTTCCTCACTGTACTGCTTCCTTGTCATATATTGGAGGACCACTACACCATAAGAGAGTACTCAAGCTCAGATTCATCTTCACACAACATTCCCATTTTTAAAATCAGATATTTGTTGGGACTTTGGATTGCAGGTCTATGTTTGTATGGAAGTAACGTCAATTTTTGATGTCATAGTGTTTTGAATAGCTGAGCATAAAATGTAGAATGGGACAGATGGATATTTCTGAGGAAGCACAGGCTGCAGAAGGACTTGAGCAGGCTAGGATAGTGGTCAAAGAAGTGGCAGATGAATTATAATGTGGGCAAGTGTGACACTATGCACTTTGGGAGGAAGAAATTAGGCATAGATTATTTTCTAAACAGGGAGCGGCTTTGGAGATCTAAAGCACAAAGAGATTAGGGAGTTATAGTTCAGGACTGTCTTAAGGTTAACATGCAGGTTCAGTTGGCAGTTAGGAAGACAAATGCAATGTTAACATTCATTTTAAAATGACTCAAATACAAGAGAAGAGGTATACTTCTGAAGCTGTATAAACCTCTGGTCAGACCACATTTGAAATCTTGTGAGCAGTTTTGGGACCCATATCTAAGGAAGGATGTGTTGACCTTCGTGGTAGTGGTGGTGGTGGTGGGAGTGGGGGGGTGGATGGAGGGTGGAGGGTGGCGGGGGGGGAAGCAGTTTCCAGGGGAGGTTGACAAGAATGATCCTAGGGATGAAGTCTTGTCATATGAGGACTAGTTGAGGACTCTGGGTCTCTACTCAATGCAATTTAGAAGGATGAGGGAGGATCTGATTGAAGCTTACAGAATGCTAAGCAGCCTGCACAAAGTGAATGTGGAGGAAATGTTTCCTTGAGTAGGAGGGACTAGGACCTGAGAGCACAGCTTCAGATGAAGGAACAACTCTTTAGAACTGAGATGGGGGTATTTCTTCAGCCAGAGGTGATGAATCAATGAAAATAGTTGCCACTCAGGGTTGTTGTGGCAGAGTCATTGAGTGCATTTAAGACAGAGATAGATAGGTTCTTGATTGGTTAAGTAATTAGGAGAATGGGGTTGAGAAACATATCAGCCATAATCAAATGGCAGTGTAGACTCAAATAACCTAATACTGTTCCTATATTTCATGGTCCTGTGGAGACTTCAATGGTGTATTGATGGAGCACCACATTGGCAGAGATGTAAAAGTGGCCATAAATTTTGCAGAAATGCAGGAGAGCGGTCCCTTGCCCCTTGATCAATATGTATCGCTGAACCAACAGCATTAAAATAGATTATCCAGGTATTAGACACATAGCTTCTTGTGGGATGTTATGCTGTTCAAACTGTCCTTTCCATATCTCCCACGTTTTTGGACTTTGAAAACACTTTTTTTGTTATGAAACACTTTGGAACACTGCAATGTTGTCCACATTCCATGAAAATAAAATTTTGCCCTTTTCCAGCATATCCCACCCCTCCACCACAGAAAAAGAAAGAGTAAGCTTTTCTATTTTATTAATGCATGCGAGTTGGGAGAAATGTGTTGTAAAACCTGATTTCATCCAGCAAGGTATTGGGGAGGATCTGTGGGGATGGGAAATAATATGGTTCAGTGACTGCAAAACCCTTTTAAGATGAAACCTGTCCTTAATAACTGTCCTTTGTTTCAGTTTCGTTGTTTGGAAATAAATTCAACTAAAAAAGTTACTTGATTGTTTCAGAGACAGATGTCAAATGTTAACTTATGCAGTTTGACTGACGAAGGAACAGATGCTTATCATCCGTGATTGTTTGAGCATGGTTAGAAATAGAAAAGGGAAAGAGATGTGTACTGTGACATTAACATCTCATTCTCAGGATGCGTGGCCTGTCATAATCTCAGCCTTTGTCTTTTCATTAATGAGTTGCTTCAAACACTGCAAAGATCTTCTGGTACAAAGGCTTTTTCAACTTCAGGGTTGGAAAACAATCTGGTCCATGTTTTCTGGATTCATTGAGGCATGACATTGATCACCTTAATTTCTCTGCGCACACCAAACTACGCCGCCGCCTCACCCATTCTAACCTATCTTCCTCTGAAATGACTGCACTACGTGCTCTCACATGCAGCCCTGAGTTTGTTACCAAGCCTGCCAACAAGGGTGCTGCTGTTGTTCTCTGGTGCACTGGCTCTACATTGTGGAGGTTGTGAGCCAGCTCTCAGGCCCCAACTATCTCTCCTGGACCATGACCCCGCTATGGAACACCAGGTTATTTTGTCCTGAATCGTCACTAATGTCATCTCATCTCGTGATCTCCCTGCATTGCCTGTTAACTCATAGGCCCCAACCTCAAACAGCTTGTTTCTACCTCCTTCCCAAAATCCACAAACAGCGCTGCCTGGACAGATCCATTGTTCCTGCCCCACAGAACTCATGTCTTTTCCTCCCCTTGTCCACTCGCATCCACGATTCCTCTGATGCTTTATGTCAGTTTCAGAATTGCCAGTTCCTGGGCTCCAGCCGCCTCCTCTTCGCCTCAGCCATGCAATCCCTTTACACATCTACCCCTATTCAGGATGGTCTCAGGACTCTCCGCTTCTTCCCGGGTAAAATGGCCTGAACTGTCCCTACCCACCAGTCTCCTCTGTCTGGCTGAAGTCATCCTCACCCTGAACAACTTCTCTTCTTTCTCCTCTCACTTTCCTGTTCCCTGGCCAATAACTCCGTCTCAAGCTTGCTGCAGTGCTCCAGCAAAGCTCAGCACAAGCTGGAAGAACAATCAATTTCAGTAACTTTACAATCCAAACACCTTCTCCCAGGTCCTTTAGCCACCCTCACACCCCATGTCAGACGTGACATAGGTTCCTTTCAGCACAGCCAACCCGTTTTTGCCCACTCATTGCCTCCATAATCAACGGCCTGGCTTTTCTTCTTCCGTGGTTTGTTATCAAATGGCCCTTTGTTCCTCTTTCTCTCTGTTTATCTCTCTCTCTGGACTCTGTCTCCACATGTCAGCTCGCTGCTCCTCCAACCCTTTGTCATCAGTATAAATATTACTTTTCCCAGCTGCTATCAGCTCTGAAGGAGCTGGACTTGAAATGGACATGAAATGTTCACTCTGATTTCTCTCCACAGATGCTGAATTTTGCTCCATGTTCTGTTTCTGTCCTATATTTTCTGGAGTTTAGCAGACTGAAAAGTAACCTCATAGAGACATATTAAATTTGTAAAAAAGCTTGGAAAGTAGATGCTGAGAGGCTGTTCACTCATGAGTGTAGATGGTGGAAGTAGGAGTCATAGTCTCAGCGTCAGGGGTTAGACAGAGAGAAATCTTTCACTCAGAAGTTATGCTTGAACAGATTGATGTTAGGAAGGAAGATGTGTCAGAAATTTTGAAAAACGTGAGGAAAGATAAGTCCCCTGGGCCAGACACGATATACCCAAGGTTACTATGGGAAGCGAGGAAAGAGATTGCTGCCCCTTTGACAACGATCTTTGCATCCTCACTGTCCACTGGCGTAGTATCAGACGATTGGTAGATGGCAAATGTCATTCTCTTGTTCAAGAAAGGGATTAGGGATAATCCTGGGAATTACAGATCAGTCAGTATTATTTCTGTGTTGGGCAAATTTTGGAGACGATTCTGAGAGATTGCATATATGGTTATTTGGAAAAGCACAGTTTGATTAGAAATAGTCAGCATGGCTTTGTGAGGGGCAGGCCATGCCTCACAAGGCTCATTGAATTCTTTGAGGATGTGGCAAAGCACATTGATGAAGGTAGAGCGGTGGATGCGATGTGTATGGATTTTAGCAAGGCATCTGATAATGTACCCCATGCTAGGTTCACTCAGAAAGTAAGGAGGCATGGCATTCGGGGAAATTTGTCTGTCTGGATACAGAATTGGCTGTCTAATAGAAGACAGAGGATGGTAGTAGATGGAAAGTATTTAGCCTGGAGCTCGGTGACCAGTGGTGTGCCGCAGGGATCTGTTCTGGGACCCCTGCTCTTTGTGATCTTTATAAATGACTTGGATGAGGGAGTGGAAGGGTGGGTTAGTAAGTTTGCCGATGACACAAAGGTTGATGGACTTGTGGATAGTGTGGAGGCATGTTGTATGTTGCAATGGGACATTGACAGGATGAAGAGCTGGGCAAAGAAGTGGCAGATGGAATTCAACCCAGAAAAGTGTGAAGTGATTCATTTTGGAAGGTCGAATTTGAATGCAGAATACAGGGTTAATGACAGGATTCTTGCAGTTTGGAAGAACAGAGGGATCTTGGGGTCCACATCCATAGATCCCTCAAAGTTGCTACCTCAGTTGATGGGGTTGTAAAGGAGGCGTATGTTGTGTTGGCTTTCACCGGCAGCGGAATTGAGTATAAGAGCCACGAGGTTATGTTACAGCTCGATAAAACTCTGGTTAAACCGCTCTTGGAATATTGTGTTCAGTTCTGGTCGCCTCATTACAGGAATGATTTGGAAGCTTTGGAGAGTGTGCAGAGGAGATTTACCAGGATGCTGCCTGGGCTGTAGGGTAGGTCAGATGAGGAAAGGTTGAGGGAGCTAGGGCTTTTCTCATTGAAGCGAAGAAGGATGAGAGGTGACTTTCTCGAGGTGTGCAAGATGATGAGGAGCATAGATAGAGTGAATAGTCAGAGACTTTCTCCTAGGGAGGAAATGACTATTATGAGGGAGATAATTTTAAGGTGATTAGAGGAAGGTATAGGGGAGATGTCAGGAATAAGTTCTTCACACAGAGAGTGGTGGATGTGTGGAATGTGCTGCCGGCGGTGGTAGTGGAATCAGACACATTAGAGACTTTTAAGGGGCTCTTGATAGGCACATGGAGGATAGTAAAATGTAGGGTATGCAGGGTAGTTTGATCTTAGAGTAGGATAATAGTTTGGCACAACATCGTGGGCCGCAGGGCCTGTATTGTGCTGTAGTGTTCTATGTTCTATGTTCTATATTCTACTTTAAGATTGTGGCGTTTCGAAATTCCCTTATCTGGAGCACTGTGCATGCTCAGTCATTAAGTATATTGATATCTGAGATTTTAGGTATTTGGATAATAAGATAACTGAGGAATACATTTTAAAAAGTGGATTTGAGGGAGATTGTCAGTCTTATTATATGGGGAAATTGAACTGCAAAATTCTGCTCATTTTTCTGAAAACAAAAACAGGACCACGAGAAAAGCTCAGCAGCTCTGGCAGGATCTGTAGAGAGAGAAACAGAGCTAACATTTTGAGTCCAATATTGCTCTTTCTTTGAACTTGTTGCGAAGAGCCACATCAAACTCGAAATGTTAAATCTGTTTCTCTCTAAACATGCTTTGTTGGCACAGGCTTGATGGGCTAAAGTGCCTTTTCTCTACTGTATGATTCGATGATTCTATGTTGCCGGAACTGTTGATTTTCTTGAGAATTTTCTGTTTTTATTTCAGATTTCTCAGCATCCACTGTATGTTGCTATCACCTGCTCATATTTCCAATGGATTAATGAGCAAACCAAATAATAGAAAATGAAGGCCATCACAAACATTCCATTATAGTAACAGGACATGTCAAAAATGAATTATATTTGACTCAAAATATTCATTCTGTTTTTCTCTCCTCTTTTTGCTGCTATTTCAGATTTCTAGAATCAGCAGTATTTTGCTGCTATTCCATCCTGAACATTTATAAAAGAATCATTTCATCTATTTTTTTGTTGCATATTGACATTGTAAACAGATTATACAGCACTTTATTGACATGTTGAAATATGGCCATTTTGTGAGCAATGTACTGTCATTTGCAGCTTTTACATAATCTTCAATGTAAAAAAAATGTGACTTGTAATATTAATTTTTGATTTAATTGTTTGATTTAATGTGATGCCATATGTTTCTCTGTATTTTGCAGGACAAAACAAGGTATCATTAAAAGAAGGATAACCAGATAAGCTTGCATCTGGGGAACTGAACAACACGGAACTGCCACCCACTCTCAAATGAGGAAGTGGGAAATAGAAAATAATAAGGGGGAAAGAAATCATCAATAAGTAAATTGTCTCATTTCTGATTATATATCATTATCATAGCTACAACGAATGATTGCCCTAAAATGTGCACGCAACATATCATGCATTTGATGCCTCATTACCCTATTGCGATTGTCTCATGAGCACTTTAAAAAATAATGAGCACGATAGCAAATTTTTTTGTGATAATGAATTAGCATTTCAGGAAGAAAATCAGCATTATTAGTCTGCTAATTCTGACTGTCGACTTAAAATAATGGCTGTTTTTTTTCCAAATAAAAAGCACAGTGTAATTATTGGTATTCATTTACTCCATAATCACAACAGTAGCAAGGTAGGAGATAGAAATGGCTTTAGTGTAACATCACCTAAGGAAATTTTGATTAAGTTATGAGAGCTCTTGGATAATGTGATTTACAGGTTCAACAACAGCTCCCATCTTTGACTGTAATTAACATCCAACTCAGAAGGTTGTTTGTTAACGAGGTTCTCTGTCTCGCTGCACTGCAGTAATTCAACCAGGACAGTTAATTGGTGATCATGAGGGTGCCCAATGGCTATTGAACCTCTCTGCTCAGCTTCCCATTAGAACCAATCCATGGCAAGAAGCCTCTAATTTGAAATTGTCAGTTAAGAATCTGAGATGAGGAGAAATTTTGCAAAGGAGCATTGGAGCATGCAGTGTTTTCTGCAGTGAATAGATAAAAGATTTTTTAAAAAAACAGCATTTATAGCTGTAATACGCACAATGATTGGACAACTGAAAATGTTTTACAGCCAATGAATAATTTAGAAGGCTCAGTGTTGCAATGGAGGAAATTTGGTTGCAGGTTCCCACAAACGGCAGTTGTGATAATCTCTTGTGTTGTTGATTAATTAGGATGCCAGGGATATTTCTGTTAGTCTTCCTTGAACTAGTTTCTCGGGAGCTTTTACATTCTTCCAAGGTAAATGTAGCTTCAGTGCAGTACCACATCTGAAAGGCAGCACTCCCTCAGTACTGGGCTGAACCATCATCCTTGATTTTGTGGCTCAAGTCCTGAAGTGGAGCTTGAACCCAAAATCTTAAGATTCAGAGACAAGAACCTGACCGACTGAGCGCTGGCTGATATTCAAGTAAATTGTTGCATTTTTGAAGAAAAAGTGTTGATAAATCTTTGAAAGGAAGGACGATAGCTTCAGGAAAGGAGATTTGCTGCTGTGAGGTTAGGTTAACACCACTCCAGGCATAAATGCAATGCATTTCTTCCCATGCCATATACATTCAAAGGTTTTGTTTCATATGTAGAGAATGCAGGTGCAATGCAGTAGATCTGGAAGCATCTCCAGAAAGACAAGCAGAGCTAACATTTCAAATTCCAGTATGACTTTTTTCTAGACTTGAAATGTTAACTCTGCTTCCATCCCACAGATGCTGTCAGACCCACTGAGTATCTCCAGCATTCTTAACAATTGTTTCAGATTTTGCATCCACAATATTTTGCTTTTACTATGTTGTATCTCCAGGCTAGAAAAAAGTGGCACATTTAAGCATAAGGCTGCAGTATGCCCTTAAATTCCCATTGATTTGAACCCATAATCTTGTGATTTACTAGTGAAAATGCTAGCCAATAAGGCATGCGTGACACTGCTGAGCTGCATATACATGCGCCTCCAATACCGTCACCATTACTGCCACCACAACCACCACTATCACCTCTGCCGTCTTTACCACTGCAACTACTACCACTATTACCACCACAATCATCACCATCAACAGCTCCATCACAGCCCACCACCAAGACCACCATCACCACAGCCATCAGCACCATCATCACCATCACCAATACCATCACCACAACCACCATTGCCGCAGTCACCACTCCAACCATTATCAGCACTACCCTACCACAGCCATCATGACCATGACCATCAGCACCATCAGCGCCAGAGTAACAGTGCATACAATGTGCAGAATCAACTGCAGGACCAGGTGTAATGCCTGGCTCGATCAAAACTTGCACCACCAGGAAGGGCACTATTACCTCTAAGTCCTGCACTACCCTACTCGGATATACATCACTATTTCTTTGTCGTGGCTAGATTAGTGTTCAACAAGATTTCTTCCCTAACACTGTTGAGGGAGCACCCTGACCAAAAGTATTGCAATGGTTTGGGATCATACCTGGCATTACTTTCTTGGGGCAACACGGGATGAGCACTAAATACAGCAGCGGGCACAGCCTACAAATAAAATCAAGAATCAGACCGATTTAACAGGGAGTTCCAAATCCAAGTTGTTAGCTGAGCCAAAAGCCATTCACAAGAAAATATGTCATAACGAATTGATCGAAAGATACTGATTCTCAGGTTTGCATCTTTTAGAGGACTGTGAAGCATGAAGTAAAATAGGCTTTGTCTTGTTTTTGGGGAGATGAGAACTTCTACTGTGAAGTTAGCGGTGACATTTAACAGCAGGTGAGTAGGTGAAACATATTGAATACAGTACAAAGGTCAACGTAGCTAAGTATTAATGTAGATTTTCTAACTCTGGGTGCAGAAATGTAAGAAGACTTTACCTTCTGTCCTACTGCACCATAGGGCTGCTGTCTTATTAGATGTGATGGTTTAACCTGAGGATCACCATACCTTAGGTAAGGGTGAAATTGATTCCTTCATTGCAAACTCATCCATGAACATATACACTGTTGGCTTCATGGTGTCACCTGACTCTCTCATAGGGGAGCTCTCTCATCAGAGAGAGATGACTGGAGATGGTTTACCTGAGGGGTAACAGGAGAGTTTGAGAGGTCAGGACCTGCACGGTGACCTCAGCCAGTACAAGAATTGGAGCTACCCTCTTGCTGTCACTTTCCATCACCAGTTAGCCATCCACCTGACTATGGTAATATGTTTATTTCATCTATGTATATGTTGCATTTATTGAAGGTCAAAATGGTGGCACAGCACCAGGGATCTGGGTTCAATTCCAGCCTCCTGTGACTGTCTGTGGCACATTGTCCCAGTGTCTGTGTAGGTTTCCTTTGGGTGCTCTGGTTTCCTCCCAATATCCAAGGACATGCAGGTTTGGTGGATTGGCCATGCTAAATTGCCCACAGTGTCCAGGAATATGCAGACTAGATCGGTTAGCCATGGGAAATACAGGGGTAGGGCAGGGGGTGTGGGTCTAGGAGGGATGTTCTTTGGAAGATATGTATCGGCTAAATGGCCTCCTTCCACACTGCAGGGATTCTGTAAAGTAAATGTGTACCTTTCCTCTGTGGAACTCTATGGAACTTTCCTCAACAGAACTGAGGATGAGAGGGTGAAGAGTGTCAAGTTCTTTGGAATGACAATAACTGACGACCTGTCCAGGGCTTTCCATGTAAATGCAACAGTCAAGAAGGCACAACAACGGTTATTCTTCCTTGGGTGGCTGAGGAAATTTGGCATGTCCATAAGATCCCTCACCAACTTCTACAGATGTACCATTGAAAGCATACTGTCTGGGTGCATAACGGCCTGGTTTGGCAACTGCTCTGCCCAGGAATGTAAGAAACTACAGAAGGTGGTGTGCACAACCCAGACCATCACGGAAGCCAACCTTCCATCCATGGACTCCTTTTAATGGCTCGCTGCTGCTGAAAGGTGGCCAACATCATCAAAGATCCATCACACCCCAGTAATGATCTCCTAAAACCCCTTCCATCTGGCAGACGATACAGAAGCCTGAGCACATGCGCCAGCAGGTTCAGGAACAGCTTCTTTCCGGCCGTTATTAGGCTGTTGAATGGGCTCCAGCATCAAATAATGTAACCTGTATGCCTCTAAGTCTTTTTGATCTGTACATCCTTTGCTTGCTGTGATCTGCCTGTACCACTCATAAGCAAAGCTTTTCACTGTATTTCGGTACACGTGACAATCAATCAAACAAGCATGTAAGCACCGTGCTGCTTTATTAAGTTTATCGTCAGCATGCAGACACCATCAGTACATCTGGCATTGAATGACTATCGCCAATCGCCCTGAGAAAATGCTGTTGTTACATTCTCTGTGAAATGCAATCCTTTTCTTTCCTGATGCTGCTCAGAAACTTTTGTACAAACATTGTTTTTGAGCAATTGTGTGCTTTATTGGAGCTGTTTGGCAGATATTACTAGTCACATATGTGATGTGGAATGGGAGGTCAGAGCAGGGAGTGTGGCTGGTTCCTCTCATCCAGGATAGTAATTTTTAACAAAACCCAATAACCTGATGCCAATTTTCTCAAAAGCACAATTTACCACATTGGAATTTGAGCTACTGACCTTTGGATTGTTCGCCCAGCAGTACAACAGCAAAACCATTGTCCTCTATGAAGAGCATATTTTATGTTACAGGCAGAATAACTAGTTTCACAAGCCACATAACAGCCTGATATAGTCAGTCCATCAATAAAAGATCTATTTTCCACCAAAGAATTGAATAGAAATGTGAACAAAACTGATCACGGTAATAGGGGACACATACCTTCCAATTTCACCCTCATTTTGAGAGATACCCTTATTTCAGAACAACTCCACAATCTCTATAAAAACTGCAAGAACTGCAGATGCTGTAAATCAGAAACAAACACAGAAATTGCTGGAAAATCTCGGCAGCCCTGGCAGCATCTGTGAAGAGAAATCAGAGCTAAAGTTTCGGGTCGAGTGACCCATCCTCAGAACTGTTCTGAAAATAGTCACTGGACCCGAAACATTAACTCCGATTCACTTCACAGGTGCTACCAGACCTGCTGAGCTTTGCCAGCAATTTCTGTTTTTGTTTCTGCAATCCTTATAACCATTCCTGTATCTCATTTTCCAAACTGCATTTGCACTACATTTTGCATTAAATGGAAGATATGATTCAAAGCCTTGTGACAATGTAATGTGGACTGCAGCAGCCCTACAGATTTGAACAAAACTCTGACACACATAAAAGCAGGAGTATAACATTTAGGAGCAGGATTAGGCCATTCAGCCCTTTGATCTTGCTCTGCCATTCAATAAGATCAGGGCCAAACTAGTTCGGGTCTCAACTCTACTTTCCTGTCCTCTCCATAACATTTTAATCAAAAGTCAAACTACTTCAGGTTTGAATACATTTAATGTCACAGCCTTCACTACTTTCAAGGGATGTTTATTCTCCTGGCTAACAGCCTTTTGAGGGAAAAAGAAAATGGCCTCATCTCTGTCTTAGAAATAAGAGTTTTTTTTAATGCATTCTCAGAATGTGGGCATTGGTGGCTGGGCCAGCATTTATTACCCATCCCAAGTTGCCCTTGAGAAGGTGATAGTAGGGAATTGCCATCTGCAATTGCTGCAGGCCATCTGTTGTGGGTAGATTCAGGAATTCCAGGATTTTTACACCATGAGACTGAAGGAATAGTGATGTACTTCCAAGTCAGGATGGTGAGCAAATTGGTGGTATTCCCTTGTATCTACCGCCATTATTCATTTAGACGGAAGTGGCTGTGGATTTGGAAGGCGCTGGCTAACAAGCCTTGACGAATTTCTGCAGTATGTCTTCTCGGTAGTGTAGTTATTGCTATTGAGCATTAATGGTGAAGGGAGTTGATGCTTACGGATGTGGTACCAGTCAGGTGGCTGCTTTGTCCTGCATGGTGTCGAGCTTCTTGAATGTTGTTGGAGTTGCACCTATCCAGGCAAGTGGGGAATAATCCATCACACCCCTGACTTGTGCCTTGCAGGTGGTGGACAAGCTCTGGGGAATCAGGAGGTGAGTTACCCACTGCGGTATTCCTCGCCTTGATAACTGTGTTTCCAGGGTCTAGACTTCCCCACAAGACGAAAACATCTTCTCGGTATCCAGACCCCTCAGGAGCTTATGGGTTTTAGTAAAAATCACCTCTCATCCTTCTCCAGTGAGTGCAGGTTTAGCCTGTCCAAACTTTGCTCATTGGATAACTCCCTTATACCAGGAATGTGTTGAGGGGAATCATGGAACCATACAACAGTGAGTTACTGGCATGGATTGAGGATTGGCTGTCTGACAGAAGGCAGAGAGTTGGGATAAAAGGCTCTTTTTCGGAATGGCAACCGGTGACAAGTGGTGTCCCGCAGGGTTCAGTGTTGGGGCGGCAGCTGTTCACTTTATATATTAATGATCTGGATGAAGGGACTGGGGGCATTCTGGCAAAGTTTGCCGATAATACAAAGTTAGGTGGACAGGCAGGTAGTACGGAGGAGGTGGGGAGGCTGCAGAATGATTAGATAGTTTACAAGAGTGGTCCAGGAAATGGCTGATGAAATTCAACGTGAGCAAATGCGAGGTATTGCACTTTTGAAAAAAGAATACTGGCATGGACTATTTTCTGAACGGTGAGAAAATTCATAAAGCCGAAGTACAAAGGGATCTGGGAGTGCTAGTACAGGATTCTCTAAAGGTTAACTTGCAGGTTGAGTCCGTGATTAAGAAAGCGAATGGAATGTTGTCATTTACCTCAAGTGGGTTGGAATATAAAAGCAGTGATGTGCTTCTGAGACTTTATAAAGCTCTAGTTAGGCCCCATTTATAGTACTGTGTCCAATTTTGGGCCCCACACCTCAGGAAGGACATACTGGCAGTGGAGCGTGTCCAGCGGAGATTCACATGGATGATCCCTGGAATGGTAGGCCTAACATACGATGAATGGCTGAGGATCCTGGGATTGTATTCATTAGAGTTTAGAAGGTTGAGGGGTGATCTAATAGAAACTTACAAGATAATGCATGGCTTAGAAAGGGTGGACGCTGGGAAGTTGTTTCCGTTAGGTGGGGATACTAGGACCCGCTGGCATAGCCTTAGAATTAGAGGGGGTTAATTTAGAACTGAAATGAGGAGACATTTCTTCAGCCAAAGAGTGGTGGGCCTGTGGAATTCATTGCCATGGAGCGCAGTGGAGGCCAGGACGTTGAATGCCTTCAAGGCAGAGATTGCTAAATTCTTGATCTCACAAGGAATCAAGGGCTACGGGGAGAGTGCGGGTGAGTGGAGTTGAAATGCCCATCAGCCATGATTAAATGGCGGAGTGGACTCGATGGGCCGAATGGCCTTACTTCCACTCCTATGTCTTATGGTCTTATGGTCTTAACACAAAATGAAGCCATCACTGTCTCAACCAGTGCTAATCAACCATTTCCACACATTATTTGCCTGAAAACTCCTTTTCATGTACTCTGTCTATCCAGTTCTAATTTGAAAGTTACAGATTAACCTGCTTGCAACACCTTTTAAGTGGTCCTGTTGGCTTATGACATTGCAATGGTTATAATATTGCAATTAGCTGAATCATTATTTTCACCATTTCTGGTGCTGGACAAGCAATTACGGTTTCTATCAGACAGGCCAGAATCACACCTGCATCTGAGATCTATAAATTTACAGATGCCTTGCTATATCCAGCTCAGAGCTTCGACTGACTCTCTTTCTTGTTGCTGACTCCAATGTCTGAGATGTACTGACATCTCGCCAAAAGTTCTGCATCATCTCTTAAATGTGCTAACTGCTGATTCACTCACCAAGGTTACAAACATTTCCAATGAGGTCATTTTAACCTCAGTGAGCCAAAAGCAAAATATTGTTAGAGATCTGAAATGAAAAGAGTTATTTTTGTTTCGAAAATACACTTTATTCATAAAAAAATCCTTTGATTATATACAGGGTCACAAATGCAGTAGGTTCTGTATAGTAGCATATCAAGGAAACAAGCAAACATTGGAGTTTGATCTATCCAAACAAACCAAAGATCTCTCATACACATACAAAACTATATTTACATGTAATGAGGCAGGAGGAGGGTCTAATAACTGGATGCCTATCTAACTTCAGCAGAAAACAGACTGTCCTGGAGAAACTCAGCAGGTTGAGAAGCCATTCTATTTGTTTCTTGTTCTGTGACACCTTTACCTGACCTTCCCTATGGATTGTGCTTCCTGATCCCACCTCTTACCACAACACTAACTACAACTACAAAAAAAATCTCCTCACTCCTGTCAATTCTGAAGAAGAGTAATAATTGATTTGAAACATTAGAATGGATTTTCGATCCGAAAATCAGATCATCATTTCTGAAGCGTAGGTTGGAGTTGCAAATGGAGAAATTTCATTGGCGCAGACTTCAAAGATGCTGCTCATAAAACTGAAGATTCCACTGATCAGTTCCCTGTACTAGAAATCCTGCAAAAGTAACCAGTTAAATTGGAGAATTTAGGGGTTTCTGTTGAGTATGTATGTAGTTACCCAGGAAAGCTTAGATTACTAGACAAACAGAACTTAGCGTAACTTCTGAGTAAACTATCGAACTAGCCCTCAAATTACCACATTCACGCTTAATTACATCCCTCCCAGTCTGTTTATATTCCCTAAGCAAAAAAGACCCTTCTGAGGGAAGGTCACTGGACCTGAAACATTAACTCGGGTCTCTCTCCACAGATTGACCACTGCTAGACCTGCTGACCTTTTCCAGCAATTTCTGTTTTTGTTACTTACATTACCACTCAGCCTGGCATCTGACATCCCCATCGTCCAGGGCACATCCAGTACCACCAATCCCCCTCCACCACCAGACCCAACAATCCCCATGACCCCTGGGACCCTCCCCCAATGTGGGATATGACCCTCGCTGCCCCACTGCTCGATCCAACTTCCTCAACACCTCACCATTGCTTGCTCCATTGCCATACCTGACGCACAGCCCCCCTCCCCTCAGGACCAGATTGACACTTCCTTAGCTCCAGAATTGACATTCCCCATGTCTCCAGGATACAACCCTAATTCCCCCACCACTGGACCTTATCCTTCCTGCTCCATACCTGGAACTAATTACAAAGAGAAATGCAGATATAAAGTTCTGGGAAAGATGGGCACAGATTTGGGAGCTAGCACTGTTTTCAGGGCTTTGAAGAGGCAAGGGAGGGGAATGGTGGGAAAATAGTTTCCAATGATCATGAATATTGAACGACAGGTAATGGCCTCATGCTCACTGATGGTGGGAATTGTAAGTGCCCAGGATTATTTTATGTGGAGTTGTTACAACCTGTAGAAAGTAGAAACATTTTGTGTCTTCAAATCTGGAATTCAGAAGGGCAACATACTTGGAGAAAAAAGGCTCCTCTAGCTATCAGCCAGAAGCAACCAGCGATTTGATAGGGTCCTGCAAAAGAAAGGCATCAAATGTGTCAGAGACCTTAGAAGTGTTGATGATCCATGGCTCAGCACATGTGAGCTTCCAGAAGTCTTTTACTTTAGATCCACAAGCAAAAATCACCTGATTGTCTCTCAGTAGCAGAGTCTACAGGCATTAAAGTTAGAATCGTAGAAATGGAGAGGATAGATGGTGATCATTCAGCACATCATGTTCTGTCGTGGACCTTTCCAAGTGATCCAACTTGCACATACAATTGGATTCTATTTTTTCTTGAAGTATTTATTCAATTTTTTAAAAAAATGTTGTGGGTGAATTTATCCTATCAGACTTCATTAAGGCTCTGAAGTAAGAAGGAGATGCAAAAACTCAGTCACATCTAGTTTTATTAAAACAATTGATTGTTTGACATTTTATACAACTAAATTATGTTATATGCCCCTGTTAACCAACAAACATGAAGTCGAAAGCTTACTTAATATATAGAGCTCATTACTATCCAGTGCTATCATCATTAATTAAACTTGATAAAACTGAACCATTCAAAACTGAAAATAATTTTCTCTCAGTTGATGAAGTATCCTTGATAATCAGCAGTGGCAGAACTTAATAGACAGTGATAGCCAATTTCACACCAAATTTCCAGCTCTCACTAAGGAGCTTAAATTTCCCAAACTTGTACATAGCCGTTACACCTCAATGAACCACACCTCAACCTGAAATATTGTGTGCAGTTTAGCAGATAAAGCGAGCTATTTAAAGGCACTGATCACACTGTGGCTGAGTAATATCATAGCTACTACAGAAACATGGCATAATTGGGGCACTGAATGGTCTGTGTGTACCTGGTTGTAAGGGATTCAGATGGGGATACAGAAAGGAGAACAGGTGGCAATTTTGGTGAAGGAAACAATTGCAGCTGTGCAGAAGATGATATGTCGAAAAGGTCATCAAATGAGGTTTCTATAGATTGAGTGAAGGAATGACATAGGAGCAGTTACATTGCTGGGAGTGGATTGTAGACACACAGTGAGAAGGAGATAGAAGAGTACAATGTAGTCAGAATTCTGAGCGAAACAGGAACAATACATTTAGGGGCTATTAATTTAACTAGTTTTTGCAGAACAGTTACGTTCTGACGACAAAAACAACCCTGAGTTTACAGTTGCCTGCCACGTTAAGGCACCACCCTTTCCCTGGCCAACACCTCTGTCTCAGGCTTGCTGCAGTTCTCCAGTGAAGCTCAGCACAAGCTGAGAAAACAGCACCTCATTTTCCTCTTGAGAGCTCAGCAACTTTCAGAACTCAATATTGAGTTCAATAATTTTAGGGTTTGACCACCTTCTCCCATGTCCATATCCCAACTCCCAAACACCAGACCCCATTAACAGTTATTCATTCTCCTACTCTGACCTTTACCCACTCGTTTTAACTGGTCAAACTGGTTTCTTTCTCTCTTTGCGCTCTATCTCCACCTACCATTTACTCCTCACCCATGTCCCACCCCATCTTTCGCATAAATACTCACATTTTCTGACCTCCCATCAGTCCTGAAGAAGGGTCATTGGACCTGACACATTAGTTCTGTTTTCTCTCCACAAATGCTGCCATACCTGCTGAGGTTTTCCAGCAATTTCTGTTTTTGTTTCTCATTTCCAGGATTCACAGTTCTTTTGTTTTATTTTAATTTAGCGTGGAAACAAACTGAGGAAACAGACCTTTTGGGTACATTCAGAAGAATTATCTTCACCAGCATATAGCAACTCTATCAAGAGAGGGCTCAATCATTGGTCTGCAAATCGACTTGAGATCCAGGGAGGATTAAAGGCAGACAGTCTATCTCAGAGATATGCAGAAAAAAGGTTTACACTTTGATATCTTCATCAGCTGCAGTGAGATTTATTTATACATAACTTGAAGAGTGAATTGAGACAGGTGGCTTCAAAACATTTTTCATTTGTTTGCCTATGCCATCTCATTATCTTCGGGAAAACACATTTTATTAGATTCACAAGAGCAAACAAGCTGTGTGGAAAGTTACAGAAAAGCTTCAAAACAGGAAAAAAGGCTTAAGCTTGTGTCACACAGCAACATTTACCCCAAAACTCCACTGACCCTAAAGCAGGATTCCTGGAGAAACTCAGCAGATCTGGAGACATCTGTGCAGAGAACTCTAGCAATTTATGCTTTTGTTTCAGATTTTCAGCATCCACAATTCTTGGTTTTAAAATTCTAATCACCCTTCCATTATGTGCATTATAATCCAATGTTAACTTGGATCGTTTTATGTGACGGGAATTGAAGGAGCAAAATTCTTGAAGTGCATTCAGGAGTACTTTTTTGGCAAGCCTTGCAAGTCCAACAAGAGATGGCACAGTACTAGACCTAAAGTCATAGAGATGTACAGCACGAAAACAGAACCTTCGGTCCGACTTGTCCATGCCGACTGATATCTTAAATTAAGCTAGTCCCATTTACCAGCATTTAGCCCATATCCCTCTAAACCCTTTCCATTCATATACTTGTCCAGGTGCCTTTCAACTGTTATAATTGTGCCAACCTTCACCACCTCTTCTGACAGTTCACTTGATACACGCACCACCCTCTGCGTGAAAAAGCTACCCCTTAGATGTCTTTTAAATCTTTACCCTCTCACCTTAAACCTATGCCCTCTGGGTTTGAACGCCCCCCCCCACCCCCAACACCCCCACAAACCCTAGGGGAAAAACCTTGGCTATTTACCCTATCCATGCCACTTATGATTTTATAAACCTCTATAGGGTCGCCCCTCAGAATCCGAGGCTCCAGGGAAAATAGCCCCAGCATCTCCCTACAGGTCCATCCCTCAAATCCTGGCAAATCTTTTCTGAACTTTTGCAAGTTTCATAACATCTTTCCTACAGCAGAGATTTCAGAATTGAATGCAGCATTCCAAAAAGTGGTCTCTCCAATGTCCTGTACAGCCTCAATATGACATCCCAACTCCTACGCTCAATGCACTGACCACTAAAGGCAAGAGTGCCAAATGCCTTCTTCACTACCCTGTCCACTTGTGACTTTACTTTCATGAAACCACAAACCTGCACTCCAAGGTCTCTTTATTTGGCAACATCCCCCAGGACTTAATTTTGGGAAATGAAGCAGAATAGGTGGGAAAAGTAACTATAACAGAGCACTTTGATAGCTGTGATCATGATTCATTCAGCTTTAACATAATGTTGGGTAAAAAAGTGAAGATGGAAGAGAAGGTAGAATTCTAACTGGATCAAGGCCAATTTCACTAATCTGAGGAGTGATTTAGCAAAAAAAAGTAGCCTTGAAGATAAATCAGTATCTGAACAGTGGGAGGCAATCAAAGTTAGGAGTCAAAGGGTTCAGTGTAGATATGTTCCTACAATGAAAAAGACGGGTCGGCCAAGCAATTTTAGAGCCTACTGGATGTCAAGAAGCTTACAAGGTGACATAAAGCAGAAAAAGATAGTGACATCGAGAACTCAAAACTGAAGAAATTAATAGAGGAGTATGAAGTAGATGAGGTAAAATCAAAAAGGAAATTAGAAAAGCATAGATAATGAATGAAATGAATGAAATAAATTTGGTTAGAAATATCAATGTGAACCCAAAGATGTTTTATCAACACACTGAGGATAAAAGGGTATCAGAGATAGTAGGAACTGCAGATGCTGGAGAATCTGAGATAACAAGGTGTGGAGCTGGATGAACACAGCAGGCGAAGCAGCATCAGAGGAGCAGGAAGGCTGACGTTTCGGGCCTAGACCC
>JAHRHZ010000223.1:7509087-7522615 GCA_024137785.1 Ginglymostoma cirratum | reverse complement strand
AGACAGAGATGTTGGCCAGGGAACAGGGTGCTGTGTTAAAGTGGCAGCTGCTTGGCCTGCTGTGTTCATCCAGCTCTACACCTTGTTATCTGCCAGTGTCAGCTCTTTACAAAATGTCAACCTACATGGCATACAGATTGTACCACCCTGACCCCGCAGCCTCAGGAACAGGCCTTTCCCGGTCAAGGTAATTTGCTGGACTATGGGAAATCATACTTCAGGGTCAACATAGGAGGTTTTAAATCATTTCTCTCTCCTGCCCTTCTTTTGTGTCATTTAATGGGGGAGCTTCGCTTACTTATTTACAAAAGTTAAGTGCCTCGAAATATTACTTGCTGCACTGTAAAATGTCAGAAGCATGGAATTTGGATAAATAGAAGTTCTGTGGGAGCTGGATTGCAGAGGGTCAAGTGCAGTGAGTGCTGGATTAGGGAGGTACAACCTGTACTTAAATCTCTGGAGGGGACAATGCTCTAAAAGCTTTTCTGATTCAGAGGGCAAACTGAAACTAACAGAGCCAGAGACCAGTCACAGAGAAAGGAAGAGAAACAGATATTCATCAGAAATGTAAAGATACAATAGTAAACGATCCACAACATCTCAGTTTACAAAACTCAGAACAGCTACAAAGAAGCTGAGAGAGCCTTTGTCATTGCAGCCCCCAAAGCAGCTCAGTGAAAGATGTAAATCTGAAAAAGTAACACATCATTCATCATAACTTGGAATTTGTCAAATGTTAAATAATCCAATGGATATTTTCCTCAAAGTCAAATATTTGGAGGTGCATGCACATTGCACCTTGGAAGTTTAGCCTTTTAAAGAGAAAACTAGAAGCCAATATACTAATGTAAATATTCTTTAATTTGTTCTTATATAGAGTTATTAAATTTTACAACAAATTTAGGATTCAGATAATTTGAAAGCTTATCCTTGAATGAAGGACGAATCATCTCTAAGTGTTGCGAGGCTTTGTTGGTGTGGGATGTCAACTATTGCAATGAATCAGGACACACTGAATCAAAAGTTTCTGTTCAACACCCACTCCACTGACTTGAGTGCATATCCTGGCTGTCTGTGTAGTCTTGATGGGTGCTGCGCTTTTGGGGCCACTACCTGTGGATGACAAGAGACCAAGACTCTGGCAGCATTCTTGGGTGCACATCAAAGATGCCACTGCATCATTCTGAGGAACAGTCACCCTTCAACTCCGGATGTCTCTCGCCTCTGAAACAAATGACTGATTTTTCAATCTAGCTGTCTAATAGACAATGTTCGAGGCTAGGAGTGCAGCCTGGCTGAATTTGCTCTATCGAACGAAATATTTTGATGAAAGCTGTTCCTCATAATCTTAAGAGATTTTGTAGGGAAGAAAATCACTGGGCCAATGTACCTATGTGAATGCTGGCTCTCCCAGTGGAACTCTGCTCTAATTCCATTACCCTGCTCATTCTCCATATCCTTTAATATCTTTCTTCCTCAAATACTTCCCTTATATGTCATGACTGACTTGTCTTCAATAGCCACTTATGGAAATGTGTTGCAAATCTTAGAATCCTGCTCGCATGAAAAGATTCCTTCTAACCTCCCCCAGCATGTACTAATTCTAAGTTTATGTCCCTTGTCACTGATTTACCGACCGGTGGAAATAATCTCTCACTATTTACTCTTATAATGTTGAATGTGTCTATTAGATTCCCTTTAACCTTCTTTGCTCCATTGAGCACAGTCCTAGTTTTTTAAGTCTCTCGTCTCACTCTGCTTTTTCTCTGTGGTACCAACTTATTAATTCTATATTAGACCATTTCCACAGTTCTGAGACTCTTTCCCGTAGCAGGGTACCCAAAATTCCACAAATACTCCAATTGTGTTCCAATCGACATCTTGTACAGATTCACTTTCAATTCCTCGCTTTTGTAATTTGTGTTTCCTCATTATGTGAATATAATTATCAGCAAAACAGAAATTTTGATTTGATTTAGATTTAGACATCATTGTCATGTGTTCTCAAGTACAAAAGTATAGGAGTACTGCGAAAAGTTTTAAGTTGCCCCACATCTTAGGGACAAATATCTAGGTACATAAACTTTAAGAACATGTTATAAAGAAATAAGGAACAAAGTTAAAAGTTAAATATTACAGTCCTTCCTAGTATTAAGTGTTTTTTTTAGATGCTGGGAGCGCATTTCCTGCAAAGGCTCGATCTCCTCTGCTTTGGCACATTTTCTCCACACTGGCTCAGTCTCCGCTGCTTGTACTCAGAGAAAGCTACATAGTTTAGACTGAAGCATTTGCAAATAATTGGTCCACAATATTTGATTAGGCTTTAGTTCAGTTTAGCTGCTGTTCTCAGTATTGCACACGAGACATCCCCAATCCCCTGATGGGACCTGAGCAGTTTAAGGGCCTCGTAATCCTAGCCTCAGGATCTCAGTTTCTATCTTTAATTAAGCAGTTGTTCCTTTTTCATCCATTAACACTGTCAAATGAGCCATTTCTGTGGCATAAACCTTATGCAACTAGTTGGCTTGTACATTAAAAACTGTATTGGGTATTTGGTACCAAGACAAAGTAGCGTTAGGGGGTGGAAATATACTCAATGTAGGGGTCAGCAAAAACAACAAAATGTTCTGCAATCATTTTAAATGAAGACACTGATCATACTGGAGCTCCATTTTGAGTCATACAAGATAAATCAGACCATTTCTTCATTTTTTGTTGCTTTTTTATTCCCTTCTGGTGATCCCAAACAGAGAATAAAATTTCACTCCTTTGTTCCCCCCTTTTAAGCAGAAATAAAGAATCACATAATAGTTTTTGAAAGAAGCGTAGGGCAAATCTCCTCTCACTTCATTATTTGTCCTGGTCAATATTTAGCCCTAAGGGGTTGGTTAGTTCATTGGCCAAAAGCTTAGTTTGTAGAGAGACACCAACAGTGAGGGCTCAATTCCTGCTACTGGCTGAGGTCACCATGAAAGTCCTACCTTCTCAATCTTGTCACTTGCCTGAGGCATGACCACCCTCAGGTTAAACTCACCACCAGCTGGGTCTCACACTTCCTCCCAGCCACCTTCCTGCAAAAATGCCACCCCCTATTCCCAAATCCTTCGCCTCCGCCCCAGGATGAGGCATTCCACTCCCTTACATCTCAGATGTCCTCATTCTTCAAGGACTGCAACTTCCCTCCCGCAGTGGTCGAGAACGCCCTCGACCGTGTCTCCCGCATTTCCTGCAACTCATCCCTCACATCCCGTCCCCGCAATAACAACCAAAAAAGAATCCCCCTCATCCTCAGGTACCACCCCACCAACGTCCGGATCCAACACATCATCCTCCAACACTTCTGCCATCTGCAATCCAACCCCACCACCAAAGACATTTTTCCCTCCCCAGCCTTGTCTGCTTTCCGGAGGGACCACTCCCTCCATGACTCCCTTGTCTGCTCCACACTCCCCTCCAGCCCCACCACACCCGGTACTTTTCCCTGCAACCGCAGGAAGTGCTACACCTGCCCCCACACCTCATCCCTCACCCCCATCCCAGGCCCCAAGAAGACTTTCCACATCAAACAGATGTTCACCTGCACATCTGCCAATGTGGTATACTGCATCCGCTGTACCCGTTGTGGCTTCCTCTACATCGGGGAAACCAAACCGAGGCTTGGGGATCACTTTGCAGAACACCTGCGCTCAGTTTGCAACAAACAACCGCACATCCCAGTCGCAAACTATTTCAACTCCCCCTCCCATTCCTCAGACGACATGTCCATCCTGGGCCTCCTGCAATGCCACAATGATGCCACCCGAAGACTGCAGGAACAGCAAATCATATTCAGCCTGGGAACCCTGCAGCCCAATGGCATCAATGTGGATTTCACAAGCTTCAAAATCTCCCCTCCCCCTACAGCATCCCAAAATCAGCCCAGCTCGTCCCCGCCTCCCTAACCTGTTCTTCCTCTCACCTATCCCCTCCTCCCACCTCAAGCCACACTGCCATCTCCTAGCTACTAACATCATCCCGCCCCCTTGACCTGTCCGTCCTCCCTGGACTGACCTATCTCCTCCCTACCCCCCTACCTACACTCACCTTCACTGGCTCCATCCCTGCCTCTTCGACTTGTCTGCCTCCTCTCCACCTATCCTCTCCTCTATCCATCTCTTATCTGCCTCCCCGTCTCTCCCTATTTATTTCAGAACCCTCTTCCCCTCCCCATTTCTGAAGAAGGGTCTAGGCCTGAAACGTCAAGCTTTCCTGCTCCTATGATGCTGCTTGGCCTGCTGTGTTCATCCAGCCCCACACCTTGTTATACAAACTGGGTCTCTCTAGTGGGAGAGTTGGGTAATAGGGACGTTACTTTTATTTAGCCCTAAATTAACATCACAAAAAATCAGATTAGCTGTTGATTTTTACATAGATGTCTGTGGGAGCTTGCTGTACACAATTATTTATGAAGGTGGGGGTAACAAAGTGCGGAGCTGGAGGAACACAGCAGTCCAGGCAGCATCAGAGGAGCAGGAAAGCTGATGTTTCAGTTCGGGGCCCTTCTTCAGAAAATAATTCATAAAGGTGACAACATTTTGATCACAAGACATAAGAGAGAATTATGCCATTTGGACCATCGAATCTGCTCTGCTGTTTAATCATGGCTGATCTGTTTCTCAACCCCACTCTCCAGCCTTCTCCCCCCAACCCTTAATCCTCTTATTAGTAAAGAACATATCCATCTCGGTTTTAAGCACATTCAATGACATGGCATCCACTACCCTCTATGGCAATGGGTTCCTCAGATTAGCTACCCTCTGACTGAAGAAATTCCTCCCCATCTTCATTCTAAAGGTCGTCCCTTTATCCTGATGCTATGTCCTTGAGTCCTAGTTTCAAGCATACTTCATAGCTTATGAAACACTTTGAATGATCGGAGTTTGGGAAAGGTGGTAAAAAATACACATCTTTTTTGTTTCCTCTTACTCCTTCCTGCCTTCTCTTGAGCACTATGAGCTCCTGTCATAGAATCACTACAATGTAGAAGCAGGCCATTTGGCCCATGGAGTCCACACTGACCCTCCAAAGAGCATCCCAGCAGATCCACCCTATCCCTGTAATTCCCAAGGCCAATCCACCCAAATGACACATTTCTAGACTGTAGGAGGAAACCCAGTCAGGCACAGGGAGAATGTACAAACATCGCACGATCACCTGAGGCTAAAATTGAACCCAGGTCCCTGGCACTGCAAGACAGCAGTGTTAACCACTGAGCCACCATGCTGCCCTGTCAGTGCATATTTCGAGAAACGTTGACCAACCTGCAGTTCCTTACCAGAAAAATGCACATTCATGCATAGGTTTTGGCCATAACATTGGTAGGGATTGCTCTCAGTGTCCGAGCCAAAATTTAACCCTCAGTGGCAGCTATGTGCATCAACTGAAAGATGCAGTAATGACCAAAGCTCCTTTCGCGGCACCTTGGTAAACCCACAATCTCTAGAACCTCAAGGACAATGCAGAAGATGCATTAGAACAGTTCCCCTCCAACGCACATTCTCCTCCAAATCATACGTCATCCTGACTTGGAATAATATCGCCATTCCTTCAGCGTAGGTGGGTCAAACTGGAACTCTCTCCCTCACAGCATTGTTGTTCCACCTACATCCCAAGGACTCTAATGGTTTAAGAAGCCAGATCACCATCACTTTCTTAACGGCATCTGGTGATGGACAATAAATGCCGGCCCAGCTGATAACTCCCATGTCCATGAATTAATATTTTAGTTTAAAAATAAAGTTGATCGAATTCCTTTGAGCCAGAAATGATACTGATGAACTGACCAGTTCTCCCACTCTCCTGAAAGATTGCTAATTTTTGCTTGTATTCAGAGTCACGGTGCCACATTGTTAAGATAATATAAAGAGAAAACATAATCAGTGTCAACATAGTGCATTTTCACAATGTCTCTTTGGGTGTTGGAGGTGTCTGTAATTGGATTTTCTTCCTAATTGTCATTTTGCTGCTCTACACAGCTCTGTGAATGGCTCTGCATGCTAATCTGACCAAGCATACCTGCGAAAGTGCATGCTGCATGCAGAGCTAAGCATCAAGAAAACACAACAAAGGACCTTGTTGCACCTATACCCCTGTCTCACACTGTATCTGTCGACCGCAAGGCTTGCAAAAAGAAACAGCAAAGTAAAATTTCGGAGCACAGTCATGGATATTGCTAACTCAGACTTGACAAATGTGTGCCACATTTTGCTTTTGTTTTCTTCAGAGAATATTTATTCAAATACATGCTAGACATACTTGAATCGAGCGAGGAGGTGGTGCCATCGTGGTACAGTCACTGCATGATTAATCTAGCAGCCCAGACTATTTCTCTTTCAACAATGGTATTGAATCCCATCATGACAGCTGGTGGAATTTACATCCATTTAATAACTCAGGAATATAAAACTAGTCTCGGCAATGGTGACCATGGCAACTACCATTTACTGCCACAAAAGAAAACACATCTGGTTCACTAATGTCTTTTAAGGCAGGAAATCTGCCATCACTGATACCCCCACTATCAACATCCTGGGGGTTACGATTGATCGAACCTCAATTGGACTCACTATATAAACACAGTGCCTGTAAGACCATGTCAGAGGCTATGATTACTGAGGCAAGTAACACACTTCCTGACTCCCAAAAGCCTGTCCACCATCTACAAGGCCCATGTCAGGAGTGTGATGGAATACTCCCCACTTGCCTGGATGGGTGCAGCCCCAACAACACTCAAAAAGCTTGACACCATCCAAGGCAAAGCAGCCACTTGATTGGCACCACATCCACAAACATTCACTCCCTACACCACTGACGGTCAGTAACAGCAGTGTGTCCTTCCTACAAGATGCACTGCAGAAATTCACCAAAGATCCTCAAACAGCACCTTCCGAACTGAGGATCACTTCCATCTGGAAGGAAAAGGGCAGCAGTTATATGGGAATATCACTGCCTTCTAGTTCTTCTCCGAACCACTCACCAGTCTGACTTGGAAATATATGGCTATTCCTTCACTGTCACTGGGTCCAAATCCTGGAATTCCCTCCCTAAGGGCATTATGGGTCAACCCACGGCAGGACTGCAGCAGTTCAAGAAGCAGCTCACCATCACCTTCTCAAGGGAAACCAGGGATGGGCAATAAATGCTGGCCAGCCAGTGATGCCCATATTCCACAAAATGAATGTATAAAAAATAAAGTCCTTAGTTAATCTGAGTTTTATGGAACTCTGAACCCAGTTCCATGGGTTTGACTCTTAAATGCCCTCCTGTTGTGGTTAACCAGGCCACATATTTTAAGGATTAATTAGGGAATTGGCAGAAAAATAGCTTCATCAGTATCAGCAAAATTCCTACATTTAGGGAGGCATGGGGGCTCTGTGGCTAGTACTGCTGCCTCACAGCACCAGGGGTCTGGATTTGATTCACCCTTGGGCGAATGTCTGTGTGGAGTTTGCACGTTTTCCCTGCATCTGTGTGGGTTATCTCCAGGTGCTCCGGCTTCCTCCCACACTCCAAAGATGTGCAGGTTAAGTAGATTAGCAATGCCAAATTGCTCCATAGTGTGCAGGTATGTGTCAGTTAGGTGGATTACCTATGGGTCTGATGACAGGGACAGGGTCAGGGGTGGGTCTGGGTGGGATGTTCTTCAGAGGGTCAGTGTACAGTCAATGGGCAGCAAGATCTGCTTCCACATTGTAGGAATTCTATGAAAAGAAAGGAAAAGCTGATAGGTATTCAAATATACATTGCTGCACAGAGTGACAACACAGCTTTCAGTTAGAATGGAAATATTTGACCAATTTGTGGCCAATCAAACCCAGAGGACTGCAATGTTCTGAGTCACAGTGGCAGATTTCATATGTCATTTTTATTCTGCAACTATTCTCTGCTTATTGGATATTACAGGAAAAGGTCATCCTGCTTTACTTAGGTGGTTTTGCTGGCTGTAGTTCAAAGATTCTGCTTTATAAAACCACAAACGGTGCCTTGCTTCCAATTTATTGGTTGATGAAACAATGCCAACAATAATCCCAAGGATATAATATATTACACATGCTTGGGGATGTAATCCTGCATGAGAATTCAGAATGGGAGCTACAGTATGAGGTTGCCATCCAGGTAAAACAGTCTTGGGAGGAATGATCAGCATTCTGTAGGAGGAAGATCAATGATCTTCCCCATTCAGTCAGGCTCAGGTTCACCATCTTCACTCTGATACCTCACATTCACTCTACTGCTGTTACTGTACCCACCACCCACCAAGATTCAAGCTGTACCATTCTCATGAGTGCCTTGGACATCTTCCCCACTCCCTATCACCCCTGACACCAGTAACCCTCCATGCCCTTTGTAATGCCTACAGACTCAACTCAGGACACTTCCCCGCCTGTACCAACAGTTTCAGCTGTGCCTCTCACTTTCATCTCCTGTAAGACCTGCCTTTCTCTCATTCTAGGAGGAAAGCAGCCCACAGCAGGGCAGATCGAGTCAAGTTAGACGGTGAGTTGCCCAACTATTAGCGCTACATTCTTGTGACAATACCCTGACTCTGACCACCCGAGCACAGCCAGCCATGGTATAGGAGGCTTACTATACCCAGAATCCGCTGAGCAAAGGCTATCACCTTGACTTGACTGTGATCTTCCAACAATTATGACAGACCTCGCTTTACATCTGCTCTAAACAGCCGGGAAACACGGCAGTAATACGAGCCTGGTATTTATGTCTGAAAGGGACAAAACCAAAAAAGCAAGACATTGCAATACAAGGAATGGACACTGAGTATCCAACCAGGCTCAGAATGAGTGAGCCTGATGTGAGCAAGCCTGGTCCCAGTTATGAGCTGGGTGTGTGTCCCTGAGTACACAGTGTACTCGCTGCAATATCTTACTGATTATTGGTGGAGCAGCTGGAGGTGCAGCATTGAAATGCAGAAGCGTCCTGTAAGTGGATTGGAAATATGCCATGAGGCTTCTTAGAGGCTGTCATTTAGTAGATGTCAATATCTGTGGATGTTGGTTGCCTGTGGCCAGTGCCTGTGGAATGTGCCCTGAGATTCTGGTGCCTGGTTGCAAACTTAGAGATCACTTGGATCTGAATCTGGCAGGTGTTTTACGGCTGTCTAACTTTTGTTTGATAAGATGGGACTGGACATATTAATGAGGCAAGTTGTGGTGTTAGTCAGGTATTTAGCAAGCAATGACCATCATTTGGCACCACATTCCCTAGTGAGAATTATGTAATGCCATTAGGGAAAAGAATAAAAGATAGAGCGAGATGATCTCATATTGAGATGAAACCCATGCACTTGTTGCTTGATTTACATATGATTTAAATTTATTGTCATACATATATAAAAACAGTGAAAAATGTCTTTTCGCGTGTCACTCGCCAATGTGTCACCACTTTCTGATGCCATCTTTAAACACTGAATATGATGCAAGATCTTACTGCAATAGAGTTCATCTTTCTCTCCTTCATTACTCCTCCAGTCATTGCTTGAGATCGGCTGGAGTCTCTGAAACGGGGTCTTGATAAGGAGCCTCCACTGCTGCCGCACTCACAATGGCTACATCTGAGCTGGAGCTCTGGGCCTCCTGTTCCCCATTCAACACTCCTCCAGACACTGCTGCCGGTCATTGGTTGTCGGGGTCCTTCAACCGTCCATTCTGCTGATACTTCCGTTCCTTCAGGCGCCCGGGCCTAGCTGTGGACCTGGAGCCTTGGCTCAGCCTGCAAGTCCAGGCTGGGCCAATTCAGCCTGGGACCTGAACCTCCGTCGTCGGGAGATGCCGGGCACGTGTGGAGCCACGTTCGACATTGCTGTCGTTGCCGCCTTCTCCTTTACCTGCTGCTCTCCAGGCTTTAAAGAAAAATGGAAAATGAAACAAGACGACCAGAAGGAAAGAGAGACATAAGAGCAAGCAGGTAGACGGGACCTCAGCCCTGTTACTCCGCCACCATCTTGGAGTTACATTCTGCCACACATTCTGCCAGGGGCCATATCAGTCAGGCCCTTAGAAGACTCCACCCTGTATCACTTTCCCTTGTTTGTCACTGGGTCAAAAAACTGCAACATGCTCCCCCACAGCTTGTGGGAAAGGCAACATAATATGACCAGCAATGGTTTAAGAAGGCAGCCACTATGATCTTCTCTAGGGAAATTAGAAAGGGTAATAGACACCAAACTTGCATGTGGTGCTCAAATCTCGTGAACGAATTAAAAACAAGATGTTCCAGAGCGATCAATTTAAAACCGCTGCCCCCTCACTTACCTCCAATTCCCAGGGAAGCACGATAGTTGAGGTCAGCTAAAAAAGTACTGGAGATTTTCTATGCAAGGATGAGATTATCTCCGACAAGCCATCCTTCACCTTCACAAGTACATAGCGATAGAGAAGAATGTACAGTATTTAAGGACTAAGCAATGAAGAAAATGCTGGCACAATTAAATTCTGTGGAACCAGGGTGCAAATGTAATATGTGTCCTGAGGCTGAGACAGCTCTTTGGAATAAAATGCATATCTGATCATTTTGTTTTCTAAAAGCCAAACTGAAAGGTGGAAATTTTTTTGTAGATAGCATCAGTAATTTCGAAGAGATCTGTATGACAGGAAGATAGACAGTCAAACCCATTATCACTGCGTATTCTGAAGAGGCAGAATAATTAAATGGGAATCAGTATTGATCTTCCTGAGGATTAAGCTTGGAGGGGAATGAAAAGGAAGAAATCAAATGATTTCTTTTCGGGGAACTTACCCAGTGGTTTTCTCGGGGTATTGGATGGCTTTCAGGTCACAACATTTGACATTTACTGTCAAATAACTGTCCCATTATTCAACCATCACGACCAATCTGGCACTGTGTTGCTTTTAAAGGTTTAATCTCAGTAATTCAGAATGATATAAATTTGTATCAATTAATGTTGACGACATCACTTATGTAGGGACAGAGGGAGATAAGATCGGGAGCAGGCACTTTAGCCCTTCGTGCTGTACTGCCATTTAATGAAATCATGACCTAATTCTATAAAAATAAACAGTTGTGAAGGTTTTTAATATTCCCTCTTCTGTTGTCTCCTCAAGCTGCCTGGCATTCATTTCCAGAACAGCAGCTGTAGGATTACATAAACTACAGTCAGAGAGGACCGTATCTATTCTGCTACTGCACTGAAAATTCCTCCAAATGCTGTCAGTGAGACAACTCCAAATCACACGGCACCAAGTTAAAAATGGCCTATGAAATTGTCTCATTTAACAATTACTACCTTACCCCAGATGTTGAACCAGCATTCTTCCATATTGGGCACCACTTGGAGGAGACACTAAGTGTAACAATAGGACAGCTTTTATACTTACTGGGTGGGCTTCCACACCCATTAGAAAGGATGGCTCAGTAGCAGCATTACTTGATTGAGTGACTGATTCCTGGAGAAAATGCTTGCGGAAAGCAATGAGAGGACAATCAAGAGGGAAATACCTACTCAATCACATTCTCAACAAATGCATCTGACCATGGCAGTATTAGTAAAAATGACTACTGCACTCTCCTGTTGAACATTGTCCACATCGTCATGTGGCACCACCTTCACCCCCATTATAGCAGATCCAGAAGCTTAACACATTCATGAGCTCCTCTGGGCCATCATCAACGACAGAATTGTAGTCAATCAAAATCTGTAACCAAACAGCTTCTGCCTTACTGCCACACTGTTCTATTAATCTAGGGGATCAACACAGGTTCAAGGATAATGGAGAGGAGCGTGCCAGGAGCAGCAGCAGGCATACCTAAAAAATAAAAGCATCCTAATGAAGCTATAATATACAGGGTGACATGCATGCTGCACAGCAGAAAATGGTCAGAGCTAAGCAATCACTCATTCAACATAACAAGCATGGGGCTGGATGAGCACAGCAGGTCAAGCAGCATCATAGGAGCAGGAAACTCCTATGATGCTGCTTGACCTGCTGTGTTCATCCAGCCCCACGCTTGTTATCTCGGATTCTCCAGCATCTGCAGTACCTTTTATCACTCATTCAACATTTCAGTTCAATGCTTTCAGTCATTTCACATCCAATGGTGAATGGTGGTGGGGAAAGGTGTAGGGAGAGGGTGGGGAGGTCATTTAAAACCTAACCAGAAGAGGAGACAGCACAAATCTCACCATCCTCAATGGTTAGTACTCCAGCACTAGAAACAAGCCTGGAACATTTGCATTCACATTCAGCGAGTCCTGCCGATTGGATAATCCATCCTCCTAACTTCCTCAGTATTCCAATCCCAGTCTCCTCTCCACATGATACCAAGAAATGGCTCAAAGCATGGGATATAGCAAAGCCTATGGATCCTGATAGCACCATGTGTTATGAAAAACCTATATGTTAGACATGCCTTACCCCGAGTAAAACTGTTCCAGTACAGAGACAACATTGACATCTACTCAAAACATTGAAAACTACATTTAGGTATGTCTTATAGGGTCGTAAAGTTATATAGCATGCAGGCAGCCCCTTCAGTCCAACTCATTCATGCCGATCAGATATTCTAAAATAATCTAGACCCATTTGCCAGCATTTGGCCCATATTCCTCTATTCATGTACCCGTTCAGATGCCTTTTAAATGTTGACTTGCACCAGTCTCCACAACTTCCCCAGGCAGCTCATTCCTTACATGCACCACCCTCTGCATGAAAAAAAAATTGCCCCTTAGGTGCTTTTTAAATTTTTCTTGTCTCACCTTAAACCTAAGCTCTCTAGTTTTGGATTCCCCTAACCTGGGGAAAATATGTTACTATCCACCCTGATCCATGAACAGCAAGACAGATCCTGATTAGATTATCAGTCTATCACTTTATTCTCAGATATCAGCAAGATGATAAAGGTGTCATTGTCAGTGTCATTAACTGATATTTATTCTGCAATAAACATTTACTATTGCTCAGTTTGGATTCCTCCAGTGTCTTGACCTGGTCCAAACTTGAACAAAAGGGCACACCTCCAGAGGTGAGGTGAAAGATTGACATCAAGGCTGCATTTGACCATTTGCAGTATCAGGAGTCCCAGCAACACTGGAATCACTGGGAACCAGGAGAAAACAAAACTCTGTACAAATTGAAATTATGCCTGTCATAATAGAAGATAATTACTGTGTTGGAGATTTATCACTTCTGCCTCAAGGCATCACTACCTGTGGACAGTGGTGTTGTGCATTTCTTTGTTTTTCTACTCCTTAGTGAGAAGGACTGTAATGTTTAACTTCTTAATTGCTTTGTATCGAGATTTTGTACCTTGGTGCCTTTGTACCTAAGGTGGCACCCATAAGTGGTGACTTATAAGCTTTTCACTGTATTCATGGGAGTACATTTGACAACAAAAAACGTCATTCACTAATAAGCATGGGGCTGGATGAACACAGCAGGTCAAGCAGCATCATAGGAGCAGGAAAACTCGACGTTTCGGGCCTAAACCCTTCATCAGAAAACCCTTCATCAGA
>JAHRHZ010000223.1:7460990-7486370 GCA_024137785.1 Ginglymostoma cirratum | reverse complement strand
TCTGAAGAAGGGTCCCGACCCGAAATGTCAACTTTCCTGCTCCTCTAATGCTGCCTGGCCTGCTGTGTTCCTCCAGCCCCACACTGTGTTACATCTGACTCCAGCATCGGCAGTTCTTACTACCTCTAATGTTTCCAGTGACTCTTCAAAATGTTAACACTTGCTTCTGTCTCCACAGATGCTTCCCAACCTGCTGAGTTTCTCCAGCACTTTGTTTTTATCCCCCTTTTGAAGTTTGATCTTAAGTTTCGTTTGATAGTCAGCCTGTGAATCACCTTGGGATGATTTGTTTCATAGAGAGGTGCTACAAAAATGTGCATTGTTGTATTACTTTTTTCACAGTACGCTCCCCTTGCTGAAATCAGTGCTCCCATAAGCAGTTGTTCTCACCAAGTGACACATTTATTCAAGATCTGAAGAATAAGACAAAAAACACAAGCATGGTTGCTTGATTTATTTCTAAAGGCCTGCCAGAACAACAATTACCTTTGGAATGGATAATCCGTCTGCTAATTACGGTGAGTTGTAATTAAGATTGAAAGGTACTGCAACACAACCTGATCAGTCCTGATTGCTTCCTGGGTTTAGTAACAGTGTTGATGGGACAATCTGAGATAGGGACATTACTCCTGGTGTTTTTATTGTTGAGCATATTTACCTGCATTATTCTTGATTGTGAAATTGGGATTCCTGGAAATCTCTGGGGCCAGGTTGTAGAAGAAATACTGTCCAGCCTTTGGGTCGTCCTTATCTGTGGCACTGACTGTTTGAATGACCTGTTAATGATTAAATGAGCAGTAAAGACAAGCATTGGCAGTAAAATCAGAACACATCAGCAAAGTGCGGAGTTGGGTACAGGTTCATCTGATACTGTTTTCCCAGCAAAACTGCAAATATTTTCATTCGGACAAGCATGTACACTGATGAGAGATAGCAAAATGCAGGAATCCTCACATGGTAAAGCTTTCCTCATGTTGCTTATGTGCAATGACCAATGTAATCTTTGCATCTTGACTTCTCTACCTCCTGACCTTTCCTTCCTGGAGGCATTGATCAATGGTGGATTACTTTCCACGAGGTGGTCAATTAGCTGAACAGTGATGCAGAATAGATGTTAAATAGTGTGCGTTCAATTCCGCACTGGCTGACGTTACCCTGAAGAATTCTCCTTTTCTTTATTCATTCACAGGATGAGGGCATCGCTGGTGAGGCAGAAATTATTGCCCATCCCTAATTGCCCAGAGGGTAGTTAAGAGTCAACCACATTACTGTGGGTCTGGAATCACATGCAGGCCAGACCAGGTAAGGATGGCAGTTTCCTTCCCTAAAGGGCATTGGTGAGAAAGATGGGATTTTCTGACAATCGGTAATGGATTCACAGTGATCACTGGATTCTTAATTCCAGATATTTATTGAATTCAAATTCCACTGTTTCCTCCCCTCACCTGAAGTGTGGTAACGCTCAGATTAAACCACCACCAGTCATCTCTCTCATGAGAGAGAAGTCCAATGACCTGGTGAGATTATTGTGACTTTACCTTAACTATTCCATGCACACAAATACTTTGCTATGGATCCATCAGTCACACACTGCGCTCAACAGCGAGTGTCAGCAAGTTACCCCTGTTCTGTTTCCACCAGGACTCAACACTAAGTTCAATAATTTTAGGGCCTGAGCACCTTCTTCCATGTCCTTACCCCAACTTCCACACCCCAGGCCTTGTCATCACCAGGTACAAGGAAGGTTTGAGTTATAAAGAAAGGCTGGATAAGCTGGGACCTTTAGCATGGGAGCATAGGAGGTTGAAAGGCAACCAGATAAAAGTTTATAAAATAATGAGATTATAGATAGAGATATCGGTCATTGTCTTTTCCCTAGATTGGGGGATTTCAAAACTGGGGGCACCTTTTTAAGGTGAAAGGAGAGACATTTTAAAAAGACACAAGGGCAAATATTTTACAGAGAGGGTGGTTCACACGTGGAATGAACTTCCTGAGGAAGTGGTGGATGCATGAATAGGAGAGGTTTAGAGGGATGTGGACTAGGAGCAGTTAGGTGGGACTAGTTTGTTTGGGATTATGTTTGGCATGGATTGATTGGACTGAAGGGTCTGTTTCTGTGCTCTATGGCTCTATGACTCTATGACCTGGGCTGCTACCAGGACCAACCCATTGTCAGCCTGTAATGGCCCCCATTAGAAGCTATTGATGGCCCCAGGCTGACCTTTATCCATACCTTCATCTGTCCAACTGTCATTCTCTCTCTCTGGGCTTCATTTCCACCTATTATTTGCTCCTCCCCAACCCACCTTCAGCATATGTACCAACCTTTTTCCTAGCTACAATCAGTCCTGAAGAAGGGTCGCTGGACTCAAAACGTTAACTCTGCTTTCTCTCCACAGATGCTGCCAGACCTGCTGAGTTAACCCAGCAATTTCTGCTCTTTTTCCTGTCCCAACTGAGTGCTGCCTCGACGACATCTCATCTGAACTCCCAATGGTCCCACTGCCAATGTGAGAGGAAGTACCTCTCCGGATGTTGGGGTCGATCTGTCCGACCCCATCAATAAAATGTTAGTGACTTCCCCCTATCCCCTGCAGTGGGTACTTCAAAACGGAGACTCCTGCACATCCTCCTTCTCATCCCATCTCACGTGGTGGCAGTGCTGAGTCAACAGATCTGCTTGCTCTCTGGTTGGACCGAAGGTAGCGAGAGTCATGGAAGGACAGAAAATAGTAAGCATTTGGCCCTTTGAGCCTGCTCTGCCATTTAATATGGTCATGGTTGATTAACCTACTCAGAATCCCGTTTCTACAATCCACCCTTTTAGCCTTAACAATTATACCTCATTCCTTCTGAAGAAAACATTCAATGTTTTGGCCTCGGCAACTTTCTGTAGCAAAGAACTCCACAGGCTCACCACTCTCTGGGTGAAGGAATTTCTCCATATCTCAGTCTGAAATAGCTTAACCTTTATCCTGAGCCTGTGATCCTGGTTCTGGAAACCATTGGGAGTCATCCTGTCCTTCAAAACAAAATGATGGGTACAATCCCAATATCCAGGCACACAGATACATTGGTGCTGATTTTGGGATGTACCCCTGAGCGTGAAATCTTGGCTGGTATGTGACTATTTCCACACACAAGCCTGCTTAACCAACAAACCCTTCAAAACCTCCAAGAAACCATATTGCCAGTATCACTGCGGAAATGGGGATGGGTGATATGTGTCTGCCTTTAGCACGTGCTGAGAACAAATAAAGAAAAAAAAGAGCATTCTCATCTGTATGGCAGAACAGCAGACATGTGTGTTTGTTCAGCACTCAGTTAACAGGCAAGCTTTGCGGTTTTAATAGCTTCTGTTTTGAGAATCAGTGAAACTTCACCATGTGCCTTTTGTGTGGGGGCAGGTTCAACTCTGATGCTCAAGAGGGCATTAGCTGATTGTTTAAAAAGAAATAGTGTACAAGGAAAAGGCAAATCATGATATTTTGGAGATAGGGTACGTATATGATGGTCCTAATCCTCCTCTGTCTCTTTGTGCGCGCAGTGCCAGTTGGACATGTATCAGAGTAATGCAAGGTGTTACAAACCAAAGAGAGAATCGCAAAGTGTATTCACTGCCGTAAGGTGCAGAAACAGCTGCCTGTTTGTAGACATTAAGGTCCTCCAAGCTACAATTAGTGAACAGACATTCTATTTTCTCTTTTAGTGTCATTGGTTCAGGGATAAATTTTGACCAGAAATCCCTCGTCCCTCAAGTCGCACCATTAGATCTTTTTCATCTACTTGAAGGGGCAAGAAGGGTGCCTTTTCTAAAAGATAGCAGCTGACAGTGCAGCATTCCCCCAGTAAGGTACTAAGCATTAGCCTAGATTCAGTAGTCGAAGCATGGCGGGGCGTTTTGAACCCTCAGTCCTTTGAGATGACTGCACAACTCCTCGTGTTTGCAGCCAGTGGATGTTTGATCACTGAGGGATGAAATATAAACCTCTCCACTTTTCGAGATGTCAGGTGTAATGAGCAAACAGCAGACTTGGCTGGTCCATTCCCTATCTCCCTTTGCTAAACTAAGGTCAATTGCAAAACACAGTTGATGTTGCTAACCCAACAGAGCAAAACTTCACAGTGTGCTGAATTGAAATCAGCAAAAACTGGAGAAACTCAGCAGGTCTGGCAGCATCTGCGAAGAGAGAAAAACAGAGTTAATTTTTCAGGTCTAGTACGAATCTCCTTCAGAACTGTTCTGGAGAGGATTCACAGAAGACTTGAAATGTTAACTCAGTTTCTCTCTCTCCACAGATGCTGCCAGATCTGCTGAGCTTCTCCAGCATTCTGTATTTGTTTCAGATTTCCAGTATCCACAGTATTTTGCCTTTACTGGATATTATTGGGTGAAGTATGTAGGCAATATTATGGCGAGGACAACAGCAGCAATTGCATCATTTTAAGTTACCCAACAGTGTGCAGGAAATTTCAATTAGACACGCTGAGTGGGCAAATTACTGTATGAGATGGAATGGGGTTTTATGCCTCTCTCTATATCATTCTTTACCAATGCAATATGGTGCCAGGATTTTGAAACAAGCATTGAACCCAGTCTTACCTGTTTGCTGACCATTAGCAGCACTTTTCACTGTACTCATTGAAGACATGTGACAATAAATCTAATTCTAATGGACAAGGTTAAAACTGTTCCCTCTGAGCATTTTGCTTCTCCTCTGAGAAGAGGTCACGGGCATTAAAAATGTTCAACATCTGCATTGCTGTACCCACCTGCCCAGACTTTCCATTTTCACACAAGTATGCTTCAGTTTGCGAGGCAAGTTCTGGAGCATTGTCATTAACGTCAAGCACCTTAATAGCCACTGGCACGCGGGATACTTGGCTATGATTCCCTGCAGGCGAAAAGAAAATAAAGTACGGTCAGCTAACATTTCAAAGATCACCAGCAACAGCAGGGCAGCAGATACGTTGAAACACCACCATTGGAAGTTGCCCTCCCAGCCACTCACCATCCTCACTTGGAAATACATTGCTATTCCTTAACTGTCCTTGGGACTTCCCTCCCTAATGGCATTTTGGGTCTACTGATAGCACATAGACTGCAGCTCACTACCACCTTCTCAAGGGACAGCCAGTAAATGCTGGCCCAGCACATGAATAAAAACAAAACACACCTATCTAGCTACGCAGCACCTCCAACGTCGTAAGACACTGCAATGTGCTTCACTGGAATTTTACCAATCAAATCGTGATATGTGAGAGAAAGGAGAGTTTGAAAGAAGAAAGGAGAGGTAGTGAGGTGGTGATGTTTTAGGAGAGAATTCTAGAACTTAACACCTCGGCAATTTAGAGTCTTGGTCAGTCATGGAGAAGGGTTGAAATTTGGAGAAAGGTCAGTAAAATGAATTGAAGGAGTGCATATTGTTCATATTACTGTAAAGCTGAACAAACTTACAGAATGATGAAGAGTAAGGCAATGGAGGACTTGCAACCAGGGTGAGGACCTTAATATTAAGACACTGCTCAACCAGAAGCCAGTGGAATTGAATGTGCACAGGGACAGTGAATGAATAGGACTCAGAGCGAGGAAAGACAGGGGCAGCTGAGTTCTGAATGACCTCAAGTTTAAAGAGTGTAGAAAGTGGGAGGCCAGCACAGCACCTTTTAGAAATGTTGATCTTCAGGTATAAAAGGCAATGGATCAAAGTTTCAGTCACAGATGACAGACAGAGGAGAGTAGTCATGTGTAGCCCAAGTATCATGGCAGGCAATCTTAGTGATAGAATGGGTATATAGTCAAAAGTTCAGTCCAGCTCAAATATGACAGCATGTTTGTGAACAATCAAGTTCAGAGAGACAGAATTAGCGGTTACTCAGTGACATTTGTGGTTGATTCCCCAATATCCAGTTAGACAAAGTTTCTACTTATCCCATCAAGGATGGCAGGCAAGCAGTCTGACAATTTAGTGACAGCAGAGAAGTTGAAAGTGATCTTGATGAAGTCGATCTGGAGTCATACCAGTGCACTTTATGAATTATGTCTGCGAGGAGAAGGGAGATGAGAACCATGAGGGGAGTTATGGATAAATCCTTTTAGATGGGGTGGTGGGTGTTTGGCACAAGAGGTAATAGTTTGAGAATGGAAAAGAAAGTATGATATGTGACTCACTGACTGCAATTAGATGAATAATAATTGAGATAGGTATGTGGACTCAGCTGGAGAGCACTAAAAAGACTTGGGAAGAGGACAGCAGCTGCAGGCAGGACCAAAGGCTAAAAGGACACTTATTCATCAAAAATATTTTTCTTTTCCTGTCCTTGTTTTGCTTGGCACTCTTTCTGCTGCTCAGTGAAGTTGATGTTATAATTTTTTGCAGTTCAATTCATTATTTGCTTAGAAAGGAAGGAGAGAAATGAATTCAGAGCTATCAACAATCCTGCATCTGTGGTTTCCTTTACAACTGCAATCTTTAAAATCTTAACATTGTTGCTTTTACACCATGCTGCTATGCACTCAATCTCTTCCCTGTATTTTGTCTTGTCGCTGTTTGAGATCCAACCTACAACAGGAGTGCTGTCAGTGAACTTATAAATAGAGTGGGACTGGAATTTGGCCACACAGTCATGCGTGTGTAAGGAGTATAGTAGAGGGCTGAATATACAGCCTTGCGGGGCACCGATGTCAACATTATGGTGGAGGAGACGTCGTTGCCTATTCTTGCTGGTCGTGGTCTATGGGTCAGGAAATCGAGGATCCAGTTACAGAGGGTGGAGATGAGACCTACATCTTGGAGTTTAGAGATGTGTTTGTTTGGAATCGTGGCGTTGAAGGCAGAGCTGTAGTCAATAAGTAGGAGCCTGACGTGGTTATTCTTGTTATCCAGATGTTCCAGGGCTGAGTGTAGGGCGTCTGTGTAGGTGTCTGCTGTGGACCTGTTGCACCAATAGAAAAATTGCAAAGGATCAAGGCAATTCAGTAGGCTGGAGTTGATGCAAGGCATGACTAGCCAACTGTTTTATAATCAGTTCTAACACTTCAATCAGATCATCTCTCAGCTTCTTAAATGCAGAGTCCGCACACGCCAAGTTTAACTCTAAGTCCAAGCATCATTCTGGTCAGTCTGTGCTGTGACATTTCCTTCAATGTCAATATATGGCAATTGGATGTGACATTTACAAAGGGCGCTGACCAAATGTAACAAAATAATAACTTCAGTAACTTGTGCTCAGGTTTCTCTTTTCATTAGCAAACAAAATTTTCCCTCACAAATATTTTCCCACCTCATTAAAACGTAAAACTGTCACTTCATAAATAAGGGATGTGTGTAAATCAATATTGAACACACCAAACAGCAAATAATAGCTACATTTTGTGCGGAGGAGACAGCACCGAGAGAAATTGATGTAAATTCCGCCAAATGATCTGGCACATGTTTCACTTCAATTGAATATGTAAAGATTGATTTGAGATCACTTCTAACTGTTCATTGAACAGGAAGCAGAACACAAATTATTTCTCGCCAGTTTGAATACTCAACCAGCGAAGGCACAACGTTGTACAATATCAAAAAAAGACAAGTTTGCTTTTGTCTTTTGTAAGCTTGATCTGGTCTCTGTTATTTCCGTCAAAGGGACTGGAGACTGGTAGCATTGTGATGCACTTCATTGTTCCCATGCCAAGATCATAACACTAAAAGGTACAGGAGCAGATATAGGCCATTCAGCCCATCAGGTCTTCTTTGGTATTTGATTGTGTCTGATATGTTTCTCAACCCCAATCGCCTGCATTCTCTTCATAGCCCTTGATTCTCTTACAAATCAAGAATTTATATCTGTCTTAGAGATGCTCAACAACTTGGCCTCCACAGCCTTCTGTGACACTGTGTTCCACAGATTCAACCCCATCTGGTTGAAGAAATTCCTGCTCATCCCAGCTCTGAAGGGGCATCCCTTCACTCTGAGACTGTGCCATTGTGTCACAGTTTCTCCTACAGGGGAAACATCTTTTCCAGGTCCAATCCATCCAGGCCTCCCAGCATTCTGTAAGTTTCAATGAGATTCCCCGCTAATCTTTCTAAACTTCATTTATTACAAACTCAGAGTCCTCAACCACTCCTCAAATGACAAGCCCTTTATCCCGAGATCATTCTTGCTAGCCTTCTCTGGAACTACAAGGCCAACCCTGTATCCTTAGATATAGGGCCCAGAACGGTTCACAATATGCCAAAATGCAGTCTGACCATAGCCTCGGCAGTACATCTCCATTCTTGTATTCAAGCTGCCATTCTGAAAAAGCCCCTTTTATCCCAACCATCTCTGCCAGTCAACCAATCCTCTGTCCATGTCATCTCAAAGTGAATGTGAACATTGCATTTGTGTTCCTAACTATCAACTGAGCCTGCATGTTAACTTTAAGAGAATCCTGAACTGGGACTTAGGTACATTTGAGCTTCAGACTTCTAAAGCCCTTCCCCCTGTAGAAAATAGTCTACATCTCTATTCTTCCTACCATAGTGCATAACCTCATACTTTCCCATATTGTATTCCATCTGCCATTTCTTTGCCTGCTCTCCTAGCTTGTCCAAGTCCTTCTCTAACCTCCCTGCCTCCTCAACACTACCTGTTGCTACACCTATCTTCGTATCATCTGCAAACCTAGCAACAGTGCCCTCATTCTTTTGTCCTGATTGTTAACATATAATGTGAATACCTGTGGTCCCAGCATTTAACCCAATAGAACTCCACTAGTCACTGGCTGCCATCCTGAAAAAGCCCCCTTTATCCCAACTGTCTTCCGCCAGTCAGCCAATCCTCTGTCCATGTTGTGTGGGCTAATGCTGTAGACTCTTATCTTATTTTACAGTCTCCTTTTGGCACCTGTCAAATACCTTCTGTAAATCCAAATAGATCACATTGACTGGGTCTCCTCTGTCTAAAAACTTACTCAGTGCTACCTCAAAGAATTCTAACAGATTTGTCAGGCATGATCTCCCCTTGACGAAGCCCTATTTACCATACACTTCCAAATAGTCCATAGTCTCATTTTTAATAATGAAATCTAAAACATTACCAGCAAACAAGGTCAGGCTAACTGGTCTATAATTTCCCGTCTTTTGCCACCAACTCCTTCTTAAACAGGGTGTTACATTTATCATTCTCCAGTACTCCGAGACCCTTCCTGACTCTAATGCTTCCTGAAAGCTCACCACCAATGCTCCCACAATCTCCTTAACTATCTCCTTCAGAACTCTGGGATGTAGTCTGTTGGGTCTGGGTGCTTTATCCACCTTCAGCTTCCCCAACAGCTTTTCCTTGGTGATAAACAGTACCCTTGACTCTCGAAGTTCTGGTATGTTACAGCCATCTTCCAACATCAGGGACTGGATAAACTCTCAGCATTTCCATTGCAGATAGGTATCCAGTGGGAAATGCATAGTGTGGACACTGAAATCCGACTGGGATTCTAGGTATAAATTAATCAGCTGAACTCAGCACCAGAGAGAGAGAGGACAAAAGCTGATGTTGAAGGGCAGGGAATAAGTCCGTAAGCGAATTAATTTAGCATGCAGTGAAAGGGAGGAACAGTATTTAGAGATGCCGGTTTGAAGTGGTAATGTCACTGGACTACTGCCTGGAACTGTATGTGAATATTCTGGGGACACAGATTTAAATCCCAACAACATATCAATCATGGTGACTGTGGCACCTCCTTCCTGCTCACCATCCAAGGGTCTAAACAGTGTTTCCAGGTGAAGCAGCATTTCACCTGTACCTCCTCCAATCTTGTATATTTGTATTCGCTGCACCCAATGTGGCCTACTCTACATTGGAGATGCCAAATGCAGACTGAATGATGGCTTTGTAAACACCTCTGCTCTGTGCACAAGCATGACCCTGACCTTCCCATAGCTGGCCATTTTAACACAGCGTCCTGCTTGCATGCTCATTTGTCTATTCTTGGCATGTTGTTCTAGTGAATGACAGTACAAGCTGGAGGAACAACATCTCATCTTCAGACTGTGCACTTTACAACCTTCTGGACTGACACCTTCAATTTGTGAACCAACTCCCATTCCTTCCCTTTCTTTCAGTTTTACTTGTTACATTCTCTGTCACCATGTCCTCTCTCCCCTCCCCCCATCCCAGTGGGACTGCTTGTTCTTTCAACTCTGGCAGTTAGATACACCATTGCTCTGCCATTCTCACATTCCGATCACTTAAACTGAACTATCAACATCCTTTCTCCCCCAGCACTCCGACCACCAGTCCCCCGAACTATTGCATAAAATGATGAAGAGTCTGATGAAGAGTCACCTAGACTTGAAATGTTAGCTTGCTCTCTCTCCATAGATGCTGACCTACTGTGATCTCCAGCATTTGTTGTTTTCACGTTGATATAAAAGCCCAGCTGGTTCACTAATGCCCTTCAGGGAATGCAATTTGTCACCCAGGCCCAGTTTTGCCCACAGCCCTGCAACAATGTGGTTTCTGGGTAATTGCTCTCTAAAATGGCCACTGAGTTCAAGGTCAATCTGGGATGGGCAACAAATGTTGACCTTATCAGTGACACTCACATCCCATGAAAGAATAAAGAAAAAACAACTCATAATCTCATGGCAAAGCTACTTTAATAGATGATACTTCTGATCTTTACCCACTCGGTGCCCACATGTGATTCCAGTTTAATTCCAATAGGGTTGACACTCAACTGCCTTTTGAAGTTGTCTTGTAAGATGTCATTATTTCCCAAGAAGGATGAGGCAGTTCAAGCTATTTCCCACATTTTTAGAGTAACTCAGATGAGCAATAAGCAACAACTTGATCACGTCCTGAGAGTGAATGAGCAATGGTGAAGGGGTTCATAGGTAACTTGGGAATGGAAACTGAGCTCATAAAGAATTAACAAAAACAGCAGGAACTAGGCATCACTGAAACTGTCCCCTCTAACTACTTTTAGAGTACAAAGGTGACATGTTTGAGTCCACCATTGGTAACAATTTAATACCACTGGGTGTCCACTTCAGATGGCAGTTAAAACTCAACCAGATTGGTATGGGACTGGAGTCACAGATGAACAAAATAAAAAGAACAGTAAAAAAGTTAATGATAAAAGAGCCGGTCAACACTTTGCTTCTGAACCAGTTCAGTTCGCATACATCTCACCAAGACCCAATCTGCTGGGTTTTCCCATAGCACTGCAATGCTTTCTTCAGATAATAGTTCAATTCTCTTTGGAAAACTATAATTGATTCTACCTTCACCACCCTCTCAGGTAGTGCATTCCATACTCTTAACCATTCAGTGTCACTCCCACTTCTTTTGTCAATCGCCTCCGGCTGGACTGGGTAAGGACAAGGGAGCTAGTTCCTTAAGGGATATTAGTGAAGCAGGTGGAAACTTCTAGCAATCCAACGATTTCATGGTTACTTTAACAGATATCAGCTTCTTACTCCAATAAAAAAAACACCTTTCTGGAACCATTATCAATGCATCTTGAATTCATTTTCGCTTTGATTTCAAGCCTCTTGAGTTCTTGTTCTGTCTCATAACAATTAAACTGTTGAATACGAGAAACACAAGACGGCTCAGTGAATGAACAAGAGAGAACGTAAGGCATCAAATTAATTCATAGACATAGAGAAAAGGCCAAAAGAGCAAAAATTTGGAAAACAGAGGAAATGAACTGCAAAAGTGTTTCTAATGACCCCCAACAGCCACAGGTTGTAAGGAGGGAAAAGTCCGAATATATACAAAGTTCGCTTTGCACGGATGTATTAATTATTCACTAGTCAATCCACATTGATGTTGCACGGGGGGATTGCAAGAGATTCATCAACATTTTCCTTTTCACATCTTCAAACATTTTCACTGGAGAATAATATGAAGTGTTGGCAGGATTCTGATTAATAATGTGATAGGTGCTAATGATCCTTAGATTCTGCTTGGCTGATCTGTTACTGCAAAGGATTCGAACCAAAAACCTGAGAGAACGACACTATCATTGGGCCGCAGGTTTGACCCAAGTCTGCAGGTCAAGTCGGGAGGGGATAATTTACCCGAGTAAGCAAGCATATTCAAAATGGTCATTTTAAAGCCATGTTCTGCTCCTATTATTCTATTCTCCCGTTATTATTTGGGCATTTTTCATTATAAATCTGGAGACACAGTATAAAGTTGTCCCACTATAAATTATTCAGTTCTCCAGTGAAGGCAAGGTGCTACCTTGTGACAAATATAGACAGCTTTACACGAACAGTATTGTGGCTCAGTGGTCAGCGCTGCTGCCTCACAGTGTCAGGGATATGGTTTTGATTCAGCCCTTGGGCGATTGACTGTTCAAACTCCACACATTCTCCCTGTGTCTGCATGGGTTTCTGCTGGGTGCTCTGGATTCCTCCCACAGTCCAAAAATGTGAAAGCTAGATGGATGGGCCATTCTAAATTGCCCATAGTGTTCAGGGCTGTGTAGATTATGTGTGTTAGCCATAGGAAATGCAGGGTGACAGGGTGGGATGCTGTTCGGAAGGTCGGTGTGGACTTTTTGGGCTGAATGGCCTGTTTTCGCACTGTAGGAATTCTATGATTTACCACTTTAGGAGGATTCTCAGACAGAGTTTGCTTGGAGTCTATGCCACAGCCTCCAGTAAATGGAATTCAGCCAGCTACAATTATTCCAAGAAGATTCTCCAAAGCCAACATCTTCTGTGTGCAGAATAACTTTAGCATCAAAAACTGTTTTGGGCGATTCATGGCAACCAATCTTCTTGGATTTAACTCTTATTTGGCCAAAGTACATTAAAATTAACATCTTGCAGATTTTTATTTATTTGTTTCTTCTCAGACATTAATGTGTATGTGTGTCTTAAAGGGTAGATGTATTTTGATGCAGGTATATAATTTATCTGAATTAATGTCAATTTTGTAAGTTGGAATTCAAAATAGAGGCAGATGAGAGTCAGTTACTTCTGTGAAGAGTTTTTTGTTTAAAAAATTCAAGTTCAGAGAGTCCTTCTGGAATATTGAATAAACACAGTATGTTGTCAGGAAGCAAGAGAAAGCAAATCCCTGTGGTGTTAATGGGAAGATGTTTACACTGTTGGGTTTGCAGCAGGTATGGTAAAAGTTGAAGTCCATTGTCTTTGTTTACAGTTCAGAGGAATCCAGGATTGGGACAGTTTTTAAAAGTCAATTCATAAACGCCCAATATTGAGTTTAGAAATGGATTTATTTCCCTACTTTGAAGGGCCTTAGGGCAGCAAGTCACCAGAGCAGAAGGATTTAGTTGATAAAGCTTCTAAATTTGAAGAGCTTGGTTATAAATCTGCAAGTTATTAGAACTAAGAAAGCTTAGGATCTCCGATTTGTGATAACTTTTATGAAAACAAATTTGGAAAAGACTCATTGAATTGTTCCACGGGTCATGACAAAGAACTGTCAGGAATCACTTTTGTTCCGTTGTTAAAGAAAATTTGCAATCTCATGTGACTATACTTCAGTAACCAATCACCATTTAATTAAGCAAACTAAAAATATCAACCTAGATTTCATTCTAGGATCTGGAGTAGTACCATCAGCTGAAATTGTAAATATATATATATATTTCCACATCTAAATTGTTTGTCAGTAATCTTTGCATTTTCATTTGAGTTAGCTTGTTTTTTGTTCATAAACCAGTTCTGTGCTGTTGACTAATAAAGCTCAGCTGACTTGTTCTTAATGCTGTATCTAGAATGGGGGAGGTGATGGCCTCGTGGTATTATTGCTGGACTGTTGATTCAGATAACATTTTAGACCACACTTGGAATATTGTGTTCAGTTCCGGTCACCTCATTACAGGAAAGATGTGGAAGCTTCAGAGAGGGTGCAGACGAGATTTACCAGGATGCTGCCTGGACTGGAGGGCAGGTCTTAAGAGGAAAGGTTGAGGGAGCTAGGGCTTTTCTCATTGGAGCGAAGAAAGATGAAAGGGGGAGATGGGGGAGATGTCAGAGGTAGGTTCTTCACACAGAGAGTGGTGAGTGTGTGGAATGTGCTGCTGGCAGTGGTAGTGGAGTCAGATACTTTAGAGACTTTTAAGTGACTCTTGGATAGTTACATGGAGGATAGTAAAATGTAGGGTATGCAGGGTAGATTGATCTGAGTAGGGTAATAGGTCGGCACAACATCATGGGCTGAAGGGCCTGTACTGTGCTGTACTGTTCTATGTTCTAAGATATGTACATTTGGTCATATCACCAAAGTGATTAAACGTAAATCTTGTGACCAGTGGAGGAGTAGGGCTAGAACAGGTAACAGTGTATGACCTCGAGTGCGACAATAAATTTCAGATAGATGCAATAAGTCAGTACATGCTCCATCTCTTGCCCTGCATCAATTCTTACTTGAACTATTTCGAATAACGTGAAAGGCAGTCACCCTCAAGCTTAAGTTTCTACCAATACAATTGGCCACCATGATACATACTGGTTTCTGTGGCGATAATGGTGATGTTATGCCAAACTTCAGTTTCTCTGTCCAGAGGTTTGGCCAGGGTTATTTTCCCATCATCAGCATTAATGTTGAACAACCTTTCAAGGTCGGTGTGCCGGTCTATTGAATACCTACAAAAAAAATAGATAGGTTGAATAACCACAACGCTGAGCACACTGACAATAAAGAGGGTACGGGGAAGGATGTTTATTTTGACCTGCGTCAATGTTGTGAAACAGACAATACCTGATTCACAGAAAAAAAACAGAGTTAACGTTTCGGGTCCGGAGAACTGTTCTGAGAAAGGGTCACTGGACCAAAATGTTAACTCTGTTTTTTTCTTCAAAGATGCTGCCAGACCTGCTGAGCTTTTCCGTGACTTTGTTTTTGTTCCTGATTTACAGCATCTGCAGTTCTTTTGGTTTTTATTTCATACCTGATTCACCACGCATTACAAAACTCATCCAGACTTCCTTTCCATTAAAGTCATTAAGAAAGGAGATCAAGTGAAGTGTGATCCTCTATTTCCCATTGTATGGCCTCACCAAGTCCCGGACAACTAATTAAATAACTTTAGTCTTGGAGTCACAATTGTAATGTGACAGATACAGCAATTAACTTATGCACAATTCCATGCACAGGAAGGAGATATTGATCAGATAATCTGATTTTAAGATGTTGGTTTTGAGAGTGCCAGGGCACCAGGAAGAGCACCCTGCAAAACAAACGACAGTCGGAGGACACGGTACAACAGAAGACACTAGTAATGCGACTCTACATCAAAAATATATCAGAAATGACAGCCAGACTCCTTTGACCGCATAGGACCATGATTGCACACAAACCCACGTCAACACTGTGTCAAATGCTATCAAAGACTAAAGATCCCATACCAACAGTAAACAGGACTAGCATGATATGGAATAAACATTACATTGGACAAACGGGGAGGAAACTGATGACCAGGATACACAAACACCAGCTGGCTGTAAAAAGACTATATTCACTTGTCTTGATACACACAGACAATGAAGGCTATCAGTTCAACTGGGTAAAAGTGACCACACTGGGACAAGCGAACAACAGACACGCAAGGGAATTTCTGGGAGCCTGGTTCTCAACATGGAACTCCATTAATAAACATATAGAAATAGACCCTGTATACTGACTGCTGCCAAAAAAAACAGAACCAGAAGTGACAAGACCCACTACACCAAAGGGTTTTATAAATTTGGAACGGAGCAGAACACAAACGCTTCCATTAGAGGACTTACTGATGATGTTGCCTAGAATGGTAATGAAACGTCTACACACCACAGAACAACCGGCTCAGCAAGCCAACAAATAACTAAATCTACAACACGAGCTACAAATTTTCACGAAGATCTTAAACATCCCTAGTATTCTTTGAAATAGTCTTTTACATCAGACTTCGAGGTCAAATGAGGCTGTAGTTTAAACATCCCAACACTCCTCTAGCATGGCATAGTCCCTCAGCACTGCACTGGGGAATGTCAGTCTAGATTAAGTAACCCTTTTCTGACCTTGGATACAAACCCAGAACCTCCACATGCAAGTAAAATAAAAGGATGCTTCGCAGTAATCCATGACTGATATAGTTAGGTTAATACGCTACATCACACCAAGTTTCAGACTCTCTCTTCAAGATGTGATAGTCCATTTCAATTTAGGGTGAGAAGTTTACATAGCTCAACAAGTATGTTGATAGCAGATTGACAGTGACCTTAGAAGAGCCCCACGCATCACCAAATGGCTAAATAAATGTTGATTGTTACTCGAGTGCCTCCTGCTACAGAGTGACAGATTGCTCGATACCTGCAGTTAGCATTTTTCAAATCTCCTTCAAAACCCAGCATGGTACAAGAATAATTTTGTTTTAAATTAGACGATGTTAGTTTTGAGCGAAACGTTGGCATTATCACAGGGAAGAAGAAAGGCAAACTCTTTGAAAATAGATACACTAAGTCACTTACAGAAACAAAAAAGATTGTCAGCCCCTATTTATGATACTCTGAAGTGCTTCAGTTGTCTGTTTACAGAGGAGACACTTGGCTGCAATAAAAGGGTTTTTTTTGGCATCTGTATGCATTCTGCTGTACAACAAATGGACTTGGTTGAAGGGTAAGGGTGGGGGTAGCACAGTCGCTTAGTGGTTAGCACTGCTGCCTCACAGCACCAGGGACCTGAGTTCAATTCCAATCTCAGGTAACTGGTTGTGTGGAGTTTGCAATTCTCCCTGTATCTCTGTGGGTTTTCTGCAGATGCTCCAATTTCCTCTAACCATGTGTAGATTCAGTGGATTAGCCACAGGAAATATGGGATAGGGTGGGCTGCCCTTTAGAGCATCAGTGCAGACTTGATAAGTCAAACAGCCTCTTTCTACACAGTAGGGATTCTATAATATCAATGGAAGACACATAGGAAGATCTATTTTCCAAATTCTCATACTGTTTTAATTTCACAAGGACCATTCAGCAGTTTATATTTATATTTTTAATTCATTGTTTGATTGCCAGTTCAGGTTGGGCTTATTAGGAGTTCGCATTAAGTAATCTGTTGTCTCCAACTACCCTACACCTTCACTGCCCATTGGTTATCCTAACATATCCATGCTAGCTGGGCCACACTTTCCATTGTCAATATTGGATGATTCTTGACTGTCAGGTAAATAGCCTTTCATTTATCACAGAAAAGCAGAAATTGCTGAAGAAACTCAACAAGTGTGCAGAGAAAGCAGAGAAAACATTTTGAGTGTAGTGACCTTTAAACAGAGCAGTACAGTTTTGAAGAAAAATCATTGGTGGAATAGCTGCTTAGAGGCTGGTACCCCATCACCAAGTCACACTTTATTTACTTGTGCACAGGATACTGGCTGTGACCAGCCACCTAAGAGTCAGTCCGCTGAACTAAGGAGATTCTAAATCCCCTGTGTATATTGCCCTGGCAAGGCTTCCTGATTGGCCTAGGTTAACAATCCCAATCAAGGATCTCGTAGTCAACAAGATGACACTACAATTGGATTCGAAACATTAACTGTTATCCCTCCATAGGTACTGCGAGACCTGCTGAGTTTCTCCAGCAATTTCTATTTTGTTTCAGATCTTCAGCATCCACAGTTCTGTGTTTTATTTTTGTCTTTTCTTTCCCATGTCTATAACTAATAAACCAAAATGTTCAAAAAATTAAAGGAAACAAATGTTTTACAATTAGTACAATTTCCAACATGGTCATGAGCAACTTACAGTCATAAAATGCCTTTAAACAGGCCAAGCATGAAAGGAGTAGTACAAACACAATAAGTGGTCTCTGTGCCCTGGGTAGTGAAACTGAAGCAGACAAAGCTCCATTTCCATTTATCATTTAGTGATTTCCGCTGGAAGTTTATGTATGGCTGTGTACATGTATTTGTCAAAACACATATATCTACTCACAAACGTACACACAGACGCACATGCACATATGTGCAAATGCTCATTCATGTGTGTGAATTTGCACATGTGCATGAATATATGTGATCAAGTATGCATGTGTTTGCATGCATGTGCCTGTGTATACAATTGTGTTAATAAGATAGGGTGAATAGTCAAGATCCTTTTTTCCCCAAGTTTGGGGATTCCAAAACTAGATAGCATAGGTTTAAGGTTAGACGGGAAAGATTTAAAAGGGAACTAAGGGTGGTACATGTAAGGAATAAGCTTCAGGAGAAGGTGTTGGAGACTGGTACAATTACAACATTTAAATGGATATATGAATAGGAAGGATTTAGAGGGATATGGGCCAAATGCTGACTTAGGGGACTAGATTAATGGAGTATATGTGATTGGCATGGACAAGTTGGACTGAAGGATCTGTTTCTGTGCTGTACATCTCTAAGACTCTATGACACCACATGCAAACTGCATGGGCTTTTATGCATATGTATGTGAATGCCTGTTCTAAGATGTATATGTATGTATCTGATCATTTAGGTGTACTTGCAAGAGTTTGTGTGTGTGCGCCTTTGTGCATGTGAGTGCATGTATGCATGTGAAAATCTGTGAGTGCACATGTACATGAATATGTGGATGCAGTGGTGTATGCATCTGCCTATCTGTATGTGCACAGTCCTATGTTTTAGCCATTCAGAAGAGATATTTGTTTATGATTTCGCTGTGCTAAAACAGCTGCTTGGATTCATTCAGAAATGACAGCCATTTAGACAGGGTAAGGACACAGGTATGTCAGTGCTGTGGAATCATTAGACACCAAGGAACCAGCTCCTCTAGGACAGGATGGCAGATGAGAGACACTGACAGAGTACATCAATAAGAATTTATTTTTCATTCCTTTATCTCATAATGAAGTAGACTTCTCATTACCACTGTTTGAGTAACACTTGGATGAAAATTGTTTGATTTGCTTCACCCCATCTTGAAATGGGTTTAAATAGGTTTTAAAAGTCTGATTGGCCATCTCAATACCAATTCTAAAATTTGAGCATTGGTGTGCTGTAAATTACACAGCTTGATCAGACTGTCAGAGTGATATAGCATTCTACACTGTGCTGTTATGTGAAGTTATTTGCTTTGCCATGGACAGATCAATTGAATAAATAGATAAATCAAACACTCCTCGGCGAGGTGTAGTGCAGGTTATATAAAGGGCACATCTCTCTGTATTACAACAAAGAGGGACTTGCATTTATATATCAGCATTTGAACATTGACATCAGTGGTTTGTGTGACAGAATCCACCCGTACATGAGTGTTGCTGAGTGTGACTGGATTTATAGCCTTCAATAGAACAGAAATAAAATGACATGGATTGGAATCCTATTCTACCAAGAATAAGTGTCTTTGCATGTATGATAACGGTGCAATCACTATTACTATTCCTCACTGTCCAAGGTTCAACTGAGCAAAGAGGCTCTTCAAATAGCTCTGAATTGGATTCAGCTTGTCATGATGGAGCTACATCAACTCTGTTGACTTCTGTGCATTCTTAACTGAGTTTGTTACCATTGCCCCAGCATCTTGGCCTGTCATCAGCTTTCTACCACTGATACTCGTGAAAGGAAGCAAGCTGGGTGGGTAGAATTTTCAGTGCAAGTTCTTGTCTACTGGGGATATTAGATTCAATATAATGTCAGTGCTGGAAAACTGCTTAGGATCATGAAATTGTCTGAACACAGGAGAACAGCACGAGGTAAATGTAAGGATATACAAGTTAGGGGCAGGAGCAGTCCATTCGCCTTTCTGAGCATATCCTCATCTTCACCTTTGATCCCCATTTTCAAAATTCACTCCCTAAGTATAGATGCCCCCATGAGGGGAAATATCCTCTCAGCATCTATCCTACCAAGCCCCCTCAGAATCGTACATGTTTTAATCAAATCATCTCCCTTTCTTCTAAACTCCAATAAGTACCGACCCAAACTGCTCAAACTGTCCTCAGCACCCAACCACTTCCATCATGCAATTAGCTGAGTGAGCCTTTTCTGAACTGAATACCATGAAAGTATATTATTTCTTAGGTAAGGAAACTAAAGGGTGCAGTGTCTAGTGTGCACTCTCTCCATGGATGCTGCCTGACATGCGGTGATTTGCAGCATTTTTTGTTTTCAATCCAGATTCCAGCACCTGCACTAATTTGCTCCTACAGTACTCTGGCTGGGTCTCACCAAAGTCCTTCATGGCTGTAACAAGATTTCTATCCTTTTTGTACCCCAGAAGAGAGACAATGGCCTAGTGGTATTATTGCTGGATTGTTACTCCAGAAATTCAAGTAACGTTCTGGGGATCTGAGTTCAAATCCCACCGTGGCAGATGGTGGAATTTGAATTCAATAAAATATCTGGAATTAAGAGTCTAATGATGACTGTGAGTCCATTGCCAATTGTCAGGAAAAAAAAAAACATTTGGTTCACTAATGCCCTAGAGAGAAGGAAACTGCCATCCTTACTGAGTCTGGCCTACATGTGACTCCAGACCCACAGCAATTTAGTTGACTCTTAACTGCCTTCTGGGCAATGAATCCTGCCAGACCAGCAATGCCCTTATCCCGCTAATGAATAAAGGATTAAGGATAGATAATCCCTGCAATATTTGCTGAATTCTCACTTTTGTTTGTAATTCACTTGTGAGCTCTGGAAGAAGCAACATCTTAGAATGGTCAAGCAAGGAAGGATGTTATCCAATTACACATGGCAGTGTGCGTTGGTGATATTTTTACATAAAAGCTAATGAAACTAAAATCTCAGCTATGAACTTCAACCTTCTGTGTTTCAGCTGAGAGTGCTGTCATCCAGCAAGGATCTGGGGTAGGGGCTGTGGGAGGTAGTTTCAAGAAAAACCAATGGTTCATCTTTAGACACGTGCAAACATATAGAGCTAGAGTAGGCCACTCGGGCCCTGTGATGTGCTTTACTATTCAATGAGGCTGCGGCTGATCTGACTGTTTCATACTGCTACCTTCCCCCTTCCTGCCAGACTCCCAGCTGGATTCACTGCGATAAGCTCTGGGCAGTGTGTAGAGGATTTTTAAGGAAGGAAGGCATCCTCTGATGACAGTATTGCTAGTTCCCAGTTCCATTTTTTTTCTTATTTCGTTCATGGGATGGGGCCATCACTGGCTAGGCCAACATTTCTTACCCATCCCTAATTGCCCTTGAGAAGGCGGTGGTGAGCTGCCTTCTTCAACTGCCGCAGTCCATCCCAAACCCGGCCATTTTCCGTGAGGAAGGAATGGGGGCTGGTTGTTGTGGGCTAGACTACTTGTGAGTCATTAAAGGCCGATTACGATCTGTTAATGGGGTTTCCCTCTATCAGACAGCAGGGTAAGGGGCATGGAGTTCTACTGCTCAAGGTGGGAGTTCAGTGCCACCTGATATTTGGCTGTATTCAGTAGCAATTGTAGGCTGCCCCTCAGATGGGTTATCCTACAGACCAACTCACCCCAGCAACCCACTCCTGGCTTTGCTGCCTCCCCAGCTTTGACAGGCCCTTGTCAGGTAGCAAATGTAACCATGTGGCCAACTTTGGGAAAAGTGTCAGTGCAAGATAGTTTCCCAGTTGGATCCTGGGTTGAGACGTTTGTAGGAAAATCCTGCCCATACCTCTGAAGGGAAACCTCAGGCCTTTGTGTGACAGGATGCAGATCCATCAGAATGGCACCAGGATCAGAAAGGATAAATTATGAGGACATGTCTCTCCTATGTGGAGAGAAAGCAGACTCAATGTTTTGGAATCAGTTTTGAAGAAGTGTTACTGACACAAAATGCTGACTCTGTTTTCGTTGTACACGTGCTGCTAGCCCTGCTGAGTTTCTCCAACAAATTTTTGTTCTCATCACAGAATTGTTATGGAGCAGGAGGTGGCCATTTGGCCCATTCTGCCTGTACTAGCTCATTAAATAAGCATCATTATATTGTGTCAATTTCCTGCTTCATTCCCGTACCCTTGCACGTTATTTCATTCCAAGTAATCATTCAATGCCTCCATTGGATCTGCATCTACGACACTTCCAACTCCCAACTACCCATTGAATGAAAAAGCTTTCTGTCACATCATTCACAATGAAGACACGCGACATGTTAACACATGCCAGTGAGAAGGCAATTTGAATACCTTGCTAAAGATCACTGCCCATATTTGTGCAGGGTAAGGGAGGCTGACCAGGACTTGGTGGAGTTTGCTCCAAGGATTAAAGACCTATGGGACAATACAGAAGATTGGGAACAGCAATGAATGGAAACAGAGCTTCCATACCTGATAGGGCTGACGACAATATCAGGGTCACGGGCCATTATTTGTCCAATGACAGAACCCACGTTCACGCTCTCTCTCACTTCCAGGAAATAGGCAGGCAATGAGAACACAGGTGGCTCATCAGCATCCTCCACTGTGATCTTCACAGCTGCTGTGTCTTTGAAGGGGCCCTTGCTGATGAAGCGAGGATCAATATGTGCATTACCGGCCTCGACTTTCAAGGTATAGGATCTCTTGGTCTCGAAGTCCAGGGGCTGTGCAAGTGACAGAGATGAATGATTTTCACTAATGATTTCAAACAGCAGGAGAATAAATGAAGGTAATGCTGATAGATGGAAGGTATGCAGGATTAGTACATCTGCAGCAAGTTCACCAGAGCTAGTAGAGTCTGTGAGCATTCGTCCTCAACAGTAATCACCACTGACTATTTATTTTAAAATATTTTGTTCAGATTGGGGAGTTGCTTACAGTGTTGTTAATTCATTCCAGCGTTAAAAAGAACAAAGTTGTTTTTACTTCTCCACCCATTTGTTCATTGAGACAAACTCATTAAAATTTTAACAGTCATTATACAGATAGCAAGCCAGTCTCTTTCTCCATTATTCAAGATATTCACAAGATGAAGCTCCTCTCAGCTACAGCAGCTCTTCTGAGGCCGCTTTTACACTGCTACATGGTTAAGATAAGACAAGGCCTTGAGTCTGCTGATGGTGGTGAGGGAATTGGCAACATTACTGCAGTATTTGCTCTGACTGTTACAAGTTGCATAGTTCACTAACTATTCCTCCTATAGTGCAAAGCACCCCTTCAGTTTTGTGTTCCATTTCGTATAACAGGTAACAATTCATAATGGAGATAACAAGCATGGGGCTGGATGAACACAGCAGGTCAAGCAGCATCATAGGAGCAGGAAAACTTGACGTTTCGGGCCTAAACCCTTCATCAGAAATGGGGGAGGGGAAGAGGGTTCTGAAATAAATAGGGAGAGAGGGGGAGGTGGATAGAAGATGGATAGAGGAGAGGATAGGTGGAGAGGAGGCAGACAAGTCGAAGAGGCGGGGATGGAGCCAGTAAAGGTGAGTGTAGGTAGGGGGGTAGGGAGGAGATAGGTCAGTCCAGGGAGGACGGACAGGTCAAGGGGGCGGGATGATGTTAGTAGATAGGAAATGGGGGTGTGGCTTGAGGTGAGAGGAAAAACAGGTTAGGGAGGTGGAGACGAGCTGGGCTGGTTTTGGGATGCGGTTGGGGGAGGGGAGACTTTGAAGCTGATTCTCCAGCATCTGCAGTACCTTTTACCTCTGAAACAATTCATAATGGAGTTGACTGAGAGTTTTTACAAAGTGACAATGTGAGAGAGAGCTGTATTGCAATCAGTAAAGTTGCGGTGACAGGGTTTCAAAAAGTTAAGCTTGCCACAGTTAAATAGAAACACAGCAGGGTGGAGATTTAACCTGAGGGTCACCACACCTCAAGTGAGCAGAGAGGTTGAAATGGACAATTTCTCACAGTAACTGCAGCCAGTGTGGGAATTGAACCCATTTTCACAATCACAAATCTGCCATCCAACCGACTGAGCTTAGGGTTTCACAACTATGTAGATGAGTTCCTAAGGCATGCAGTTGAGTCACTGCGACGTCATTAATTTTGTCTTAATGTTCTACTCCGAAATTGGGCCCTCTACTACTTGTAGTGCTCCACAGCCTTACCATCATGTACTGAATAACAAGAAACAAGAAACATAGTTTAACAGTTCCTAAGAAATCTAGCCTAAACATCTATGAAGATCCGAGGAACCCACATGAAAGCACAACCAATGAAAAGCTACAGTCAGGACCATAAGATGCAGGGGCAGAAATAGGCCATTCAGCCCACTGAATTTACTCCACCATTCATGAAGGTAATCAACGGTTTTTGGGAAAAGGCAGGTGACAAGAGGTGTGGACTAACAGATCAGACATTAACCCATTGCATGGCAGAATGGACTCAGTTAAAAATCTGTATACTTCAGCCTTCGTTATACTTAGCAACCCAGCTTCTACAGTTTTGTGGTGAAGAATTCTGCTCCGACAGAAGCAATTCCTCCTTATCTCTGTCTTAAATGGGTTACTTTGAACTATGAAAATTTTCCCTCTAGTCTTAGACTCTCTTATAAAGGGCAAAATAAACCTCTCAACATCTACCCTGTCAACCCCTTAAGTGAAGGGGTGCTTTTCCCATTAGGAGGTAATAGTTAGTGAACTATGCAATCTATAACACTCAGAGCAATGTTGCCAATTCCCTCAGCAGCAGTAGCAAATTCAAGGCCTGTCTTATCTTAACTATGTAGCAGAGTAAGAGCAGCCTCAGAAGAGCTGTTCTGGCTGAGAGGCGTTTCATCCTGTGAACATCCTGAATAATGAAGAAATAGTTTGGCTTGTTAACAGTAAAATGACCGTATGTTTTAATAAGGTTGCCAGTTATTCATGTAAACTCCAATGGGTATAGGTGAAACTTTTCAATCTCTCATAAAGAAATGAGGGATTGGTTAGAAGGGAATTCTGTGAGGTCAGTCGTGCCCAGTTTTGTGGTGGTACAGTGAGATGAATGTGGAATGATAATTTGAATGCAGATAAGAACAGAACTTAGTAGGAACTGGAATAGGCTTTACGGCTCACATGTCTGCTTTGCTTTACAAGAAGCTCGTTAATGGTTTTCTGCATCAATTCCACTTTCCTGTTTCAACCCCATATTGCTGATTCCTTTGGTGGCCAAAAGACTCTCAACTTCCAATACACTCAATGACAATTATCCACAGCTCTAGAGAGCAGACAATGTCAAAGATTCACAACTTTCCGAATGAAGACATTTTTCATTATCTCAATCCGAAATGGCCAGCCGTTTATTCTGAGTCCAGGATTCCCTGGTTCTAGACATTTCAACTAGGGGAAACATCTTTCCAGTATCTGTTCTGTCCATCCAATCTTTTACATATTCATGTGTCATGTTTCTAAACTTCAGAAAATGTAGCTCATTCTCATCAGTGTTATTTGAGTCACTTTGAGTGGGAAGAGCTGGAATAATGGCTGGCAAGGAACTGACTTGACATCCTGAGATAACAAGCATGGGGCTGGATGAACACAGCAGGTCAAGCAGCAATACT
>JAHRHZ010000223.1:7449252-7460590 GCA_024137785.1 Ginglymostoma cirratum | reverse complement strand
TATCTCGGATTCTCCAGCATCTGCAGTACCTTTTATCTCTGACTTGACATCCTATCAGTTTTTCTCACAATCATCACTCTCTATGAGCTTCACTATATTGTGTGGCAATAGTACTTACTGAAAGATTTGCAAAGCCCAGTTGGTTGACTATCTAGAGGAATACAAGTGGAGTAATTTTTAACTGGAAGTTTGCTGGTGAGGTGGACTGAGTCTAATGTCAATCGCTTTGAAGGCAGAACCGGCTCAAGTTGTGAGTCTCTTTTGAACAAGACTGCAAAGGTCCAGGCACCAAATGATTCCTTTTTCAGTTCACTCACTGTGTCAAGTTGCCAGTCTTTCAGACTTCTCTGAAACTTCAAGGAATTATTAAAGCCTTGGGAAAGTGCACTTCAGGCAGATATAAACAATATATTTCCCCCTTTACTTTTAAAGATTGCTGTTTATTAGTTACAAAAGTTTTGGAAGTATGTATTAAAAACATTATTCTTTGGAGACAAGAGATCAATTTTCAGCAAAATATATTTGACAAATCTTCCCAGAAGAATGCTAGAGGCATTTTATTTTGGACTTGGAGAAGCTTTCTCGATCTATCAATCGCTCCCAACATTAAATATGTCCTGTGATAACAAGGTGCAGGGCTGGATGAACACAGCAGGCCAAGCAGCATCAGAGGAGCAGGAAAGCTTGACGTTTTGCGTTGAGACCCTTCTTCAGAAATGGGGGAGGGGAAGGGGATTCTGAAATAAATAGGGAGAGAGGGGGAGGTGGATAGAAGATGGATAAAGGAGAAGATAGGTGGAGAGGAGACAGACAGGTCAAAGAGGCAGGGACGGAGCCAGTAAAGGTGAATGTAGGTGGGGAGTCAGGGAGGGCATAGGTCGGTCCAGGGAGGACAGACAGGTCAAGGAGGCGGGATGAGGTTAGTGGGTAAGAGATGGTGGGGGGGCATGAGGGGGGAGGAATGGTTAGGGAGGCGGGGACGAGCTGGGCTGGTTTTGGGATGCGGTCAGGCGAGAGGAGATTTTGAAGCTTGTGAAGTCCACATTGACACTCTTGGGCTGCAGGGTTCCCAAGCGAAATATGGGATGCTGTTCCTGCAGCTTTTGGGTTCCATCACTGTGGCACTGCAGGAGGCTCAGGATGGACATGTCGTCCAAGGAGTGGGCGGGGGAGTTAAAATGGTTCGCAAATGAGAGGTGTAGTTGTTTGTTGCGAACCGAGAGTAGGTGTTCTGCAAAGGGGTCCCCAAGCCTCCATTTGGTTTCCCCGATGTAGAGGAGGCCACAACGGGAACAGCAGATACAGTATACCACATTAGCAGATGTGCAGGTGAACATCTGTTTGATGTGGAAGGTCTTCTTAGGGCATGGGATGGGGGTGAGGGGGGAGGTGTAGGGGCAGGCATAGCACTTGCTCCGGTTGCAGGGAAAAGTGCTGGGGGTGGTGGTGCTGGATGGGAGTATGGAGCGGACAAGGGAGTCATGGAGAGAGTGGTCCCTCTGGAAAGCAGATAAGGGTGGGGAGGGAAAAATGTCTTTGGTAGTGGGGTCAGATTGCAGATGGCCAAAGTGTCGGAGGATGATGCTTTGGATTCGGAGATTGGTGGGGTGGTACGTGAAGAAGAGGGGGAACAGAATCCCCCTTGTCCTCACCTACATTCACCTTTACTGGCTCCAACACCATCTTTTTGACCTGTCTGTCTCTTCTTCACCTATCTTCTCCTTTATCCATCTTCTATCCGCCTCCCCCTCTCTCCCTATTTATTTCAGAATCCCCTTCCCCTCCCCCATTTCTGAAGTAGGGTCTCGACCCGAAACGTCAGCCTTCCTGCTCCTCTGATGCTGCTTGGACTGCTGTGTTCATCCAGCTGTACACCTTGTTATCTCAGATTCTCCAGCATCAGCAGTTCCTATTATCTCTGTAACAAATGTATCCTCTGTTGTTTTCTGAAAGATATCTAACAGTTCCTTTAAGGACTCTGGGAAGGCCTCTCAACTCCGAGTAGAAATGGCTTCAGTGGACTCTATTTGTGCTTCTGAGTCAGAATCCTGTCCTGTCCTGAGAAGCCCAAATTGCATCTCGCAAGTCACCTTTGACCTGATATTAGATCTCTATCAAAGATGACGGCGCTGAACACTGTTGAGACTGAGGTGATAACAGATCCCAGGACTATTTTCAGATCACATTTACACGAGGCAGAATGAACTTGAACAAGCTCTAACACTTTGTCCGACATTGAGCGGATCACAGAGGGCAGTGATGTGATGGAAATGGCTGCACATCAATAGAGATACGGTCTACAGGGCACTGACTGCGAGAGTTCGGGAGATTAGATCGTATGAGAGAACAGGATTGACAAACAGGCACAGCTGGAAGTGAGTTGCTGCTGTGCTAATGACAGGATAACTACTGGTGTTAATCCAGCTTCCTTACACTGTCAAATTCAGCAGTCTTTCCAAGCTGTCTCTTCCTGTTGATTTCTTTGGTAGTTGAAGCTAAAACATTCAAAACAGGCTGGTAGATAAAAAAAACCAAGTATCTCAAATATTCTAATCTTTTTACAAAGGATTATGATATTGCAGTTCCCATTTTATATCAACCGAGATTTCTAGTTGAGAAAGGGTTCAGATGTAAAGAGGGCCTCTCTAAAGGGATCCAAATGGTGAATTTACATCTTTAGGGAGGGTTATTACAAGGAGATTATCTTTTCGTAACTTTTTTAGTTGGACTTACTTTCATCAGAGTTTTACAGAAAGTAAACAAACGGTCAACTGAAGCCTGACAATTGTATACCTGTGTCAGGATCTCACCAAAATTCAACATGCAGTAAGATGTTCAAAACCTGAGAAACAATTCATTTTTCTAATGTTGATGAGGTTATCACTATGATTAATGCCCAAATCATCTCCCTGAAGTTTAATATTCTCATTGGATTATTATGGGAAACAAGATCCTGGAAGGATGTTTGACAGTTGCAGCACTTCATGAACACAAAATATCATTTTCAAATTTACAGAGATTAAAGATGTATTGTTGTCAAAATCTTCGACAGAAATAGAGGCGATATGGCACTCATCAGAAATAGTTGCAACAATCGTGCTTTTGTAACCATTGTGTTCTTGCAACCAACTGATTCTTGAAACAGCTCTGAATTTCAATGTTAGGAACATTACAATTGGTTATAGAACTTCTAAGCTAAGAAAGGTAATGGAAGAAAGAAATAGTCAACTAAATTTCCTCTTCTGATTATTATCCAAACAAATCAGCACAAAATGTAAGGCATTGTTCATTCCACTTTGAGTGCCTCCATGGTAAAATAGGCTTCTGTCATTCCTTATCTCAGCTCTCTAAATCCATACCTATACTCTCTGGTTCCTTGCCCCAACTGTCTGGTTCCTTGCCCGACTCTCTGGTCCCTTATGGCAACTCTAATGAATTGCCTCAACCCTCTGATTCATTATCTTATCTATCTAATTCCTCTCTCAATTGTCTAATAACTTACTTTGGATCTCTATTTCGGTAACTTGGCTCTCTGTTTCCTTATCTCAGCCCTTTAGTTCCTTATCTTGTCTCTCTGAATCCTTATCTGAACTCTCTAATTCCTCATATTGTCTCCTTACTTATAGTGGCTGTCTAATTCCATATCTTGGCTCACCAGTTCCTTAACTTGTGTCTCTAATTCTGCATGATGCCCATCTAATTCTTTGAACTGGCTCTCTAATTTCTTGTCTCAACTTTAGTTTCTTAATATGGCTGTCCAATGCTTTGACTTTGTAATGCTTTATTGTCATTCTCTAATTCCTTTTTTGAATTATAAATTCCTTATCTTGCCTCTCTAGCCACTTGAACAAAGTATTAGAGGCTACTCTTTTTCCCACAGGACTGTTCCCCTGTAACAGCGGGGCGAGTTTCACAAGGCAAGGACAATAACCTGTCAGTGGGGTTGGGGGATGCAGAGGGTTTGAATTTTATTGTTACCCAGTCGACCTTTTCCGTGTTTCACTTCCACATCCCATTGCTCGGAAACATGAATCAAAAGTGCACTGAAGGAAAGAGTGTACTGAGCTTACTTTTTTAAGAGTGATGACCCCCTCCTGAGTCTGAGAGTCTGTTGTAATCTCAAACACATCCATCCCATCTCCATCGATAATTTCGTACAATGACCTTGCGTTCTGCCCCAAGTCCCGGTCATTCGCCTTGACCCTTCCTGCAACATCACCGACTGCCATGTCCTCCAGAACAGACAGATGATAGAGACCTTGAATGAAACAGAGTGAGTCAGTGCTCATGGGTAATCAATGCTAAATAAAATAAGGAGAGAGAAAAAGTGAAGCTTTATACACTAATATCGACATTGTCACAAGTGATTCTTGTCTTCTCACTCTGTGATCAACATGATTGGCTTTTATCGTGTCCCAATGATTTTTTTTTACAGATTGCCAGTGTCTATTCATAAATAACACTGAACTAAAACTGAGAAAGCTGCAAAAGAGACATTGGAGGAGTGGAGCATCAGTGGATCTCAAAATGGGGTCCCGCAGAGACCTGGAGAGGCAATAGTGATTTTGCAGGAAGTTCAACAGGAAGCAGTGCAGTCTGAGGAGGCTTGATGTGAGCTGGAAGACAGAAGTGAAGTGTGATCACCAAACCAGCAGCACACTGTTCTTAAATTCAATTCATGAGATGTGGGAGCTAGTGGCTGGTCCAGGTCTTATTGCTGGTGAAAAAAAATAAGGTAGAATGAAATCATGTGGAGTCTGAAGAGCAGTAGTAGTAGGCCCAGAGGACCATGGGCTGCTCTCTCAGAGGAGAGAGGAGCGGCGGTGAGTTTAACCTGACGGTCACCACACCTCAGGCTAGGGGTAAAGTTGAAAAAGCAGGACCTTTCCTGGCGACCTCAGCCACTGTAGGAGTTAAATCCAAGCGATTGGCTCACTCTTTATTGCAAAACAAGCTGTTCAGCCAACTGAGCTAACCTACTGTGGCAAATTTTCTGCGACTGTTTTATAATTCCTATGTAATTCTTTGCAAGTAGAGTTGATGTAATTCTTACAGAGCATTCACACAATGAAGTAACACTGTATTTCCTATAGCTTTCTACTATCAATCGATCAGTCAAAAGGTTAACACAGCATTCGATCCCCCATGATGTTCACCATCTATGATGATGAAAGTTGTGGTTATTCTAAAGGACACAATTTTCATCTTTATCCCATACACTCGGGCAATACATTCCTGAAGTGAATGAGTGAAGCAAAGCTGACCGCACTTGACATAACGATTTTTTTTCCTGTTTAGTTTCTTCAGGAAGCCATGTCCAGTTGTTCAGAAAGCTGTAAGAGTCCTCATCTCAAGGGGATGCATATTGGTGGGTACCCAAAACCATCTCCCCCTCCAGGCTTGACAACATAGAGAGGCCTTCCCCTCCATCCATTAACAATGTGCAAACAGAGGTTCAGCCTGACCACACAAAACAAATGGTGTCTCCAGCTGGCTACCATTTACTCGGGCAGTGTGGAAGAGGTAGAAACAATCAAATCATGACTGGAGAACAACTGCCCTTCACCACCCTCACCCCACCAACATGCCATCCTCACCCTCACACCAACCTTGCCCCGTTAGAGTATCAGACATTGAGAATTGTTTTGAGTACAGCACAACTTCAGCTATCACAAAATCACATTGATTCCACAACTGCCCAGAATTTAATATCTTGAAGCTATTGGAAATTTACTCTGGAGAATTCCCATTTTGGGAGTGCAGGATATTCCAGACATGAAAATGTCATTCCACAAATCAAAGAAAGCTCTGCCTAAACTTTCTGCTCAGTGTTCTTTCAGATTTAATATCTGAATTTAAAGATACCACCCCCCCCCACCTCTTTCCATTGTAAATGCACAATAGCTTTGCAAATCCGCTGACAGTGCTAGTGGAAGCTTAACCAAATTTAAATCATGACCAATCTTTTAAATGAGAATCTCCTTAAAAAAACAGAGTCACGTACAACATTTGATTAAACTGTTACTTCCCAGTTTTTCCTTGTCAAATAACTCTTGAGATTAAAGGCAGAATATCATTGTATATTTGAATTTTCGAAAGACGTTTGATAAGTCATCTCACATAAGGCTAATTAGGAGGTTACCACATTGGAGATAATATATTAACACGGATAGATGATTGATTACTGAGTAGAACCCAGAAGGTTGGGGTAAGGGTGTTTTCAGGAATGCAACTTTAAGTAGCGGATTGCCACATGGATCAGTGCCAGAGCCAGAATTATTAACAATGTCTATTTATGAGTTGGATGAGGGAGGTGAATGGCCTATAGCTAAGTTTGCAGATAACACAGAAATAGGTGGGAAGGGAAGTGGTAAGGATAACACAGAGCCATTAGAAGGTTAGGTGAGTGGACAGAAACTTGGGGGTGGTGGCAGGGGGTTGGGGAAGGTGGGTGATGGTATTGGTGTTAAGGAGTTTGAAAGCGCGCGTACCGAGAGGTTCTTTCCCTACACTGTGTGGGATTCTTGAACGGAGGATATAATCTCAGAGTAAGGGGTTACCCATTTAAGACAGAAATGAGGATGATTTTATTCTCTAGATGGTAGTCAATCTTCAGAATTCTTTACTGCAGAGGGCTGTCGATGTTGGGTTGTTGAGTATATTGCAGACTGACAGAGGAGGCAATGGCTTTGTGCAATTATCACTGGACTATCAATCCAGAGACCCAGGTAATGGTCTGGGGACCTGGGTTCAAATCCCAACCACAGCAGATCGTGGAATTTGAAGTCAATAAATATCTGAATTAAGAGTCTAACCATGATTGTGAATTGATTGTTGTAAAAGCCCATTTACTTTACTCATGTTATTTAGGGAAGGAGACTGCCATCCTTACCTGGTCTGGCCTACATGTAACCCCAGACTTACATCAATGTGGTTGATCAATAATACCATATAGCAGGATGGGTGGTATCCCCAATGACTTTGTTTACATAATGACTGCCCAGTGGTCACTCTTAGTGATGCTGTCATGGACCTTTGCATCTGTGGAAGGATTAGGTTAAGTAGTTTTTGTTTCCCTTTGTTTGATCCCTTACCATCTTCCACAAATCCAGTTTAGCAGCAATGTCCTTCAGGGCTCAACTAGCTTGGTCAGAGTCATGCTTCTGAGATATTCTTGGTGGATATTGAAGCAATTGTGTTGAGAGGAAGGGAACAGGATTGTTATTAGTTGGATAGAATCATCATAGAGGTGGACTGAAAAGAAATGCAGAAACATAGAAGATAGAAACAGGGGTAGGCCATTCAATCCATTGAACCTACTCTGCCATTCAACACAATCGTGATGGATAATCAAGCTTGAAACCCTAACCCTGCCGACCTGCCATATCCCTTGATCCTTTTAGCCATATATATACCACCTACTTGAAAACACAACATTTTGGTCTCAATCACTTTCTGTGGTAGTGAATTCTATAGGCTCACCACTTGCTGAGTGAACAAATTTCTCTCATCTCAATCCTACAATGTTTATACTTTATCTTTAAATGTTGACCCCCTCGTTCACTACTCCCCAGCTCTAAAGAACATCCTTCCTGCAGTTACCCTTTCTATTCCTGTCAGAATTTTATCGGTTTCTATGAGGTGTCCCGGCATTCTTCTAAACCCCAGTTAACACAATCCTCGCCAACTCAGTCCTGCCATCCCATAAATCAATTTGATAAACATAATATCCTGCTCCTCCTGTGAGGCATTATTCCACAATTTTTATAGTAGCTGGACCAATACTGATAAAGGGGAAGAAAAATCAGGAAATTTGGTGAGGGAGATGGTGAGCAGAAATATATTTCTGCTTCTACAGAGAGTAGAACTACCGAGATCAGATTAAACAGCCTTTAAAAACCTAGTCCCATTTTCCTTTTCATGATTTTCCCACAGCTTCTTCAGTACATTGGGACCACTGTTCAGAATGTGGAATCGAGGTGTAAAGTCAACATCACTTAAAATTCTTGTGTTCAGAATGTTCATGGGGAGTATACCCACAATTTTTGAATAAAGACATCTGGCTGAAGATTCTACTGCTAGACTACGCTTTCAGAAAACAGGCTAGCCTTGGACCATGCTCTACATATAGTTCAGGGCAAGTATAAAATCAACGACTATGTAAAAATCTTTATGAAACAACTATTGTCTATTTGTGAATCAAAAGTGAAATATTCATTGTGTTTACAGCCAACTTAAGAGAGACAGACAGGTTTAATGATAGAGTGAACAATAGAGTCTATAGCTATGTTAGAGGAGGATGCTTCCTCTTTTGTGGGAAACTAAAACAAGAGAACATAGTTTAAGAATAAGAGAACAAAAACAGAAGTTGCTGGAAAAGCTCAGCAGGTCTGGCAGCATCTGTGAAGATAAAGTCAGAGTTAACATTTTGTGTCTGGTGACTCTTCCTCAGACGGAAGGAAGGGTCACCGGACCCAAAATGTTAGAGTCATGCATAAAGTCATGGAGCACTGAAGACAACTATTCAGTCCATCTGTGCCAGCTCCTTGTTAGAGTTGCCCAACTGGTTGGGCATTTTAACATTTTACTCTGTGACTTGTCAAATTGTTTTTTGAATGAGACAGGAGAATAAAGAAAGAGATAATCGTAGAATTGAGAGGAGAGAAGATCCGAGCAGAAAGTGGGCAAGAAGTGAAGTGAGAGGAAGAGGGAAAGGCAGGAGAGGTGATCAGTGAGGAGCAGGGGAGAGAAGTGAGGACTAAGGGGAGAACTAAAGAGGAATAGAGAGGAAAAGATGATAAAATGGATTAAGGAGAATAAGAAGGGAGAGGTGAAGATGAGAGGAATGGATAATAGGTAGTGAAGAGGGGGTGACAGCATGAGAAGAAAGACAGGAGAGAAAAGAAGATGTGAGAGAAGTGGAAGAGTTGAGACAGGAGAAAAGATGGGGGAAGAGGCCAGTGGTACGGAAAGGAGAGGATGTAAGTGAAAAAAGTAGAGGAGATTGATGAAGGCCAGCAAGTTCTGAACCAATCAATGGAATAATATGTTAATTTAACAAAGGTCAGTTTCTTGAACTTCCCTTTGTTACAGTATTCTGATATCAGTGGCACTCAAGGATACACTAATACTTCGAGGGAAAACAGAAATAAAACAAAAGGATGTTTGAGCTCATATTTAGTTGAAGTCAGATTTTATTATATATTGAAAATCTTTCGGCAGCAGTAGCTGGGGAGCACATTTTATTGTGTTGATGAGATAAGCTGTATGCAGCATTATGGCTGTTGTGTGTTACTCCCAGAAAATACTGCATTAAAAGAGTGCAAGGTCACCAAAGCATAGTTGAGGCTCTAAAATATTTAATTAAGCAACAATGGAATCATGCCCAGAAAGCAGAAGGAACAGCTCAGTGAAACACGGGTCAAACATTAAGCCAAGGTTTCACCTCAATTCCATTGCAGTAATAGCAGAATTTGCTCATCATTCCAGACCATGACCTTAGGATTGAATTAACAATCATTAACCCACGTTGGGAGGATTTTAAAATTCAACAAAAGACAAAAATAAAAATTGATAAAGAGAGAGAAAATGGAATGAGTGCAAATTAACAAGAGACTTAAAACATTGTAAAGGTTTCTACAGGTGTGTGAAAAGGAAGAGATTAGCAAAAGAAATCTTAGGTCCTTTACAGGCATAGGCAGGAAGAAATTATAATTAGAATACAGAAATAGTCGAAATATTAAATAAATGCTCTCTATCCTAGAATAAAATATAATCATTCTGGTAATAGTGTGAAACAGGGGAACAAGTGTAAATGTGATACTTAGGGATATTATTATTCTTGAAGAAATAGTGCTAAAGAAATAGTGTTAAGATTATCAGTCAGGCACATAATGTGGCACAAGGTCACTTGCTAAAAGTTGCATGTAGTCATAGGCAGGCTTCTTTCCTTTGCAGGCAAAATGAACATGTCCAGGCAATGAACCCTTATGAATGAAGCACAAACATGTGGAACTGTAATTCCTTCAGAATTAATAGGAACTGCAGATGCTGGAGAATCCGAGATAACAAGGTGTGGAGCTGGATGAACACAGCAGGCCAAGCAGCATCAGAGGATCAGGAAAGCTTGACGTTTCGGGCCTAGACCCTTGTTCATTTGCCAAAGCAAAGCCTCGACTCACCAGAGCCCACTTTCCAACAAATCAGCACACTTTTCCCATGTAATATAAATTGTTTCCCCTCCCCCTTTTAAATTTAGCATTCTTGCATCTGGCCTGATGAGTGCAAGTTGAAAACTTTTGACAGCGCATCTCATTTTCAGCAATACTGCCTTGGTGAGATCACCTCGGGAGTGGAGTTTCAGTCTTTTTATTTTAAAAAAAAGTGGATATAATTGTATTAAAAGCAGTTCCGAGAATGTTCAGTCGACTCATTCCTGGATTGAGGAAATTATGCTATGACAGAATGTTGGACTGGATGAGTCTGTATCCATTGGAGGTCAGAAGGATAATAGGTGATCTTATTGAGACATTGAAGAACATAGAACAAGGAATGAGAGTAACCTTTTCAGCCCTCAGGGCTTACTCCACCATTCAATAAGATCATGGACAATCTGATTTTAACCTCAACTCTACATTCCTGCATATTCTTGATAATCTTTCATCTCCTCGGTAATCAAGGATCAATCTGCCTCTGCTTGAAAATCTTTAAAGAATCTGCCTCCACTCCTTTTAAGGAAAGGAATTCTGAGGATTCCAAAGAATTCTTAGAAAAAATTCTCTATTTTAAATTGTTTACCACTTATTTTTAAACCATGACTCCTAGTTCTAGATCCTCTCACAAGAGGACACATCCCTTCCACATCCACTTGGTCAAGTCCCTTCAGGATCTCATATGTTTCAAATTAGGTCACCTCTGACTCTTCTAAACTCCAGAGGGCACAAGCTTAGCCTGTCTAGTGTTTCCTCATTAGACAATCCGTTCATTCCAGATATTAGTCTAGTAAACATTCTCTGAACTGCTTCCAACACATTAATGTCTTTCATAAGTACAGTGACCAGTACAGTAGCCAGCACTCCAGATGTGGTCTCACCAATACCCTGTGTAATTGAACCATAACCTTGCTATCCTTACATTCAATTCCCCTTGCAATAAACATAACATTCTATTAGTTTGCTCTTTACTTGCTGAACCTGCAAGTTAACCTGAGATAAAAAGGTACTGCAGATGCTGGAGAATCCGAGATAACAAGGTGGGGGGCTGGATGAACACAGCAGGCCAAGCAGCATCATAGGAGCAGGAAAACTTGACGTTTTGGGCCTAGACCCTTTTCTGATGA
>JAHRHZ010000223.1:7371560-7448852 GCA_024137785.1 Ginglymostoma cirratum | reverse complement strand
TCTAGGCCCAAAACGTCAAGCTTTCCTGCTCTTATGATGCTGCTTGGCCTGCTGTGTTCATCCAGCCCCACACCTTGTTATCCTGCATGTTAACCTTCTGTGAGTCATGTGCTAGGACACCCAGATCTCTCTGCATCCCAAAACTCTAAACCTTTCACTACTTAGTAAATATGCCTTTTTCTATTATCCGTCAAAATGACCAATTTTACACTTTCCCACATTATTCTCCATTTTCCAAGCTTTACTGACTCACTTGAGCTATCAATATTCCTTTGTAGGCACCTTGTGTCCTCTTTACAACTCACTTCCTCAGCAACCTTTTGTCTTATCACGGCATTCACACCTATGATCCCTTCATCCAAATCATTTCTCTAAATTGTATTGAGTTGAGGCCCAGCATCAGTCCCTCTGTTAGACCACTTGTGACATCCTGCCAGCTTGGAACAGACCCACATATTCTTACTCTTCTTCCTGTTAACTGGTTCACTAATGTCCTTTAGGGAAGGAAACTGCCATCCTTACCTGCTCTGGCTGACATGTGACTCCAGACCCAGAGCAATGTGATTGACTCTGAACTGCGATGGGCAATAAATACTGCCTGTTCAGCGACGCCCTCATCCCATGAATGAATAAAAAATTCTTCTATCCATGTTAACATGTTATTGTCAACACCATGGCTTTAAATTTTCTGCAGTAACCTTTGTTGTTGAATGTTATCAAATAAATACCTTCTGGAAAACTAAATACAATACAGCCACAGGTCCCCTTTATTCACTGCAGAAATTATTCTTCAAAGAGCCCCAGTTAATCAGTTAAACGTGATTTCCTTTGACAAAACCATGTTGGTCTGCCTCTTTATCTTGAATTTGAAGTGCCCGGTTATCATGTCTTTAATAATAACTTCTAACATTTTTCTGAGACAGATGTTAAGCTATCTGGCCTGTAATTTCCTGTCTTCTATCTCCATCCCTCTTGAATAAATGAGTTACATTAGCTATTTTCCAAGCTAAAAGAACCTTCCACAAATCTAATGAGATTCTTAGAGAACTTGACATGGTGAATGCTGAAAGGACATTCCCCCTTGTGGGAAAGATGACAATGTGGAGACACAGTTAAAAAGTAAGGGATTATTCATTTATGACAGAGATGAGGAGAAGTTTTTCCTCTGAAAGTGCTGTGAATCTTTGGAATTCTCTCCCCAGACAGCAGTAGAGGCAGGCTGTTACATATTTTTAAGAGAGAGGTAGATAGATTGTTGACTAACAAGGTCCTCAGAGATATTCAAGGGTATGCAAGACCATGCGGACCAAAGTCAGATGAGCCTTATTCTTATTGAAAGGTGGAACATGGCCTGCCTCTGCTCTTGAGTCATAGTGTGCATTTCTTATATTCTTTGAAAGGGGTCTGGACATGGAGTCAATAAAATGAAAGAGGCCAACAATCCTTAAGATCACTCAAAGTCTATTTTCCCAAAGTTTACTCACAAACCTGTGACCATATTCTTTTTTCGCCATATCCTTGGATTGGCCATTCCAGCTAAATGGCAGGCTACCTTAATAAGCTAACAACCATTCAAGAAACAGCATGTAGCAGAATTTACGGGAGTACATTCAAAATTTAGACTTACATTCCACCGATTGGAAAATGTAACGTCATTTCTACTGATGCATCAGTTTTATCTTGAGAGCTTAAACTCAATGTTCAAACATGGTCCCAAAACAAAGAGAGCCTTTCGAACACTCCAATCAATCATTTTTTAATCAGCAATGATGTGGCCTGTGAATGTTTGTGACTATTTATTTTAACAAATTGTATTTACTTTCTGGTAGAGGAATTATTTGCTGCATTCCTCTACATGACCAGCTGACAACTGCTGCTTAGGCAAATAACTTCTTCTCCTCTTTAAGCACTGGGGAGACATAACTCCTCAAATGTCTCCCTGAATTTACTAAGTTAGTGATTGATTCTATACACACCAGCAAAGACCCAGTCCAAGATAATAAATCGCAACGAGGGGACCTTACAGTTTAGAACTCTACCTAGATGTCCATTATTGAGACAAATGAATAAAAATCAGCAAAGGTTGTAGCTCTTGAAGACTACCCAGTGGCTCTGGTTTGAAATATCATTTTTTTCCCTGTTTCATGGGATGTTAGCATTGTTGACAAGGCCATTATTTATTTACTTATTGCTAATTGCCCTTGTTGGGGACTTATAATGCAATAGGTAGTATTGCTCCTGAGGCAGAAGCTCTAGCATCAATCCAATATCAAGACGTGATGCCCACAGAGTGTGTATTCATAATGGGGTGACATCAACCAGCAAATCCTTTCAACATATTTCAATGGTGAGAGCTAAGAATGGAAGACACTACTGACCAGCGGGTGATGGAAGGAAAGTTGGAGCCTCTGCCATCACTATTGATAGCTCCAGACTGCAACATGCATTGAAAGTGTAGGCAATCACAGCAACTCAGATGTTCAGAATGAACTGCAACACCCCACCTCCAAACATCATTGAGGGGGCAGTTGTGAGCCACCTTCTTGCACTGGTGCTGACCATGTGACATAAGTACATTCACAGTACTGTTGGGGAGGAAGTTCCTAGATTCTGACTCAAATGATGGAATAGGGATAAACTTATGAATTCGGATAGTACGCAACAGGCAGGGGAAGGGAAGTGGTGATGTTCTCATGCAAATGATGGCCCATGGTCTTTTGGATGATTGAGGTTTAGAAGGGTTTCTCCGGATGAATGTTGCAGCTTGTAAATGATGTACTCTCTTCCACCTTCATCCTGTGGAGTAGGGAATGGAAAGTTAAGGTGATGAACAGGGAGACAATCCAACTGGCTACTTTGTCCCAGATAGTGTTAAATTTCTTATTAGGGCTCCACTCATTCAGGTAAATGGAGTGAAATCATTGCTGGTTGCTGCCTTGTAAATGGTGGTTTGGTGCTGGGGAGGTAGGTGATGAGTTCCTCACCATGGAATTTCCAACCTGCTCTTGTAGTCACAGTATTCATGTGGCTGGTCCATTTCAATTTGGTCAGTGGTGAATTTAGGATAGTGTATGTGGAAGATTCAGCTGCTGAATATCAGTGATAGGTACTCTCTCTTATTGAATAGAGTCATTATTGGCATTTGCATGGCACAAATGTGACTTGTCATTTATCAGCTTAAGCCTGAGTGTTGTCCCAGATCTGTTTCTTGTGTTATTATTTGAAGAGCTGCCAAATAAAGTGAACATTTCATTCATCCATTCCTTCTCATTTTCTGAGTCAAGTTTCATGATGAAGTAGCTGTAGATGACAGACCCAGAACACTGTCTTAGGGGTCTCATGCAGCGATGCCCTGCAACTGAAATGATTGACCTCTTCTGACAAATTTAACCATAGTTTCTGTTTTGCAATAGATACGACTCCAGCTGTGTGTTGGACACTGTGAACGGGTAAGATCACACTCGGTTGAGATAATATCCCGAGTTAAATCACCTACTGATACCTAGTGCAATGGCAAGCACAGAAAGGCTAGCTTGCTACAAATAGAAAGCAGTGTCAAAGGAACTGCACTTTCAATGGGGATGGGGGGGGGTCAGATTATGAGGGCGTTGGGGGGCTGACTGGAAAGAACTAGGGGATTGGTGGAATCTTTAGAAATAGGAAACAATGTGGGAATGGTGTCACCATTTGCAGCAAATGGAACTATTTTCATTTCAAAGCATAAACAACAAGATAGTCTTAAGGGAGGCTTAACAGGACTATTAAGAGACTTACTCAAGTAGCATGGAATTGTGTTAAGACTTGGTATACAGTATGGTTCTCTCTCTGTCCTCCTGAAAAACACTAAACTAACCTTGCAGATCACCAGCCCTAATATCCCCTTGCTTGGCACTGAACCAATTTTTGCTAGTCTGATAATTCTCCTCAGAAGCACCTTGGGAGGCTTTTGAACATTAAAAATGTTTGATAAATGAAAGCCACTGATGAAGGTGAATTTAAAATGAGGAAGGAACAGTCAGAGCAGCACAGGTACTTAGGAAGCACCACTGTTTTCTGAACAAAACTCAACCAGAATGGCTGTTTTTACAGTCTTGAGCATCTTCTTGTGGCAGGGAAGAAGTATGGTTGGAGGGAAAATCACAGGTTGCTACCTTCTTGAGGTTACTTAATGGGGATTGGAACTCATCCGGGGTTAGAAACTCAGGTCAGGCAGCTTAAGAGAGGATTATATATGTATATGGCCCACAAGAAGCCGTTTGGTGCCATTTTTTCAGAAGAGCTATCCAATTGACTTCCACCTCATGGGTAGGATGATGGGTCAGTGGCTAGCACTACTACCTCAGAGTGGCAGGGACCCAGGTTTGATTCCAGCCTCAGGCCAGTGTGGAGTTTGTATGTTTTCCCCGTGTCTGCGTGGGTTTCCTCTGGGTGCTTCAGTTTTCTCCCACAGTCCAAAGATCTACAGGCTAGGTGGATTGGCCATGCTAAATTAACTGTAGTGTTCCAGGATCTGTAGATCCCACATTGTTTTCTATTTCCAAAGATTCCACCAGTGTCCCAGCTCTGTAGATTAAGTGGGTTATAGGGGGATGGGTCTGAGGGAATGCTCTGTGGGTCAGTGTGGACTTGTTGGGCTGAAGGGCCAGTTTCCACACTAATAAGGATTCTATGATCTACTGCCTTTCCACAAAGTTTTACAAGCCTCTCTTTTTGACAGTATCGTGGAATGTGAAAGGGCAGTGGGGGCCCTGGCTTATCAGCTCACTCTAAAAATGGGAGAAACAAGAAAAATTAGTCCCACAAATAGCAAAATAATCTATGCTACAAGGTGCCATGGAAGGCCATACTTGGTCCTGTGAAAGCTACAGCAGGCAGTGAGGGAGAGAGAGTACAACAGAGCGGCTGAGCAAGAAGTTATGTAGTGTGTGTGACAATTGCAATCTTATTCATTGGAGGATTGTGAAGCACAGTTTGCCTTTGGAGAAAAGGCACTGAGCTATGTCAAATTGTGCAGATGGAGGCTGTAAGGCTGGCCGCTCAAGCGAAGCCTTATATAACGTAAACCTGTTCCACAGGTTTTTCTTTTAAAATAACCTGCATTCATTCAATGTGTAATAAGAAAAAAAACCTTACGTTCGAGTTGCAATCAAAGCGTGGAATGGCCGTGATGGATGACACTTACTTTGTGTAAACTTGGGTGGGTTGTCATTAACATCAGTCAATGTGACTGTTACAGTTGTTGTTCCAGAGAGACCTCCCATGTGGCCTCCCATATCTTTTGCTTGTATCACCACCAGATATTCTTCTCGTGCTTCCCGATCCATGTTCGGAAGGGCAGTCCTTATAATTCCTAGTGTAAAAAAATGAGATAGTGTTTAAAAGAAAAGGAATGCAAATTGTGCGCAGAAAAAAAAAACATGAAAGGTTAAAGCCATTTTTATAATTCAATAGACGAAACCTATTTTTATTGAAATCTTTTTTCTCTGAAAATGTATTTTTAGAATTGAAATATGGATTCACTCATGTGCATTGCCATTCAAGTGAGAGTGCCAGGGGAAATCTAATCTACCACTATTGCTGTCTAGTCTTCTAAAACCATGGCACACACGGGATCTTTAATCTGCTCAGGGTTGACTTCTCCTGATCCTGAATTTTATTGTCCTTTCCTTGAGGACACAACTCCTTTGGAAAACAGTTCAATAATTGAAAAGCCAGCAATTCTCTTTATCCTCCTTTTACCTTGTACGTGTTTAATTGTGGTACAAAACAAATACATCTGTAGCTAAGTTAATTCAATATCTACCTGAGAGAATGAGACAACTTTCTCTTCACTCCTGGTGACTCAGAGTTCTAGGCTGTAGCAAGGGAAGTCTCCTTTTACTGCTAATTGAACATGGTTCAGTATGAAACAAGTTTGAGCACCATGCCAGCTCATGTTTCTAACGGGATTCAGAAAGGTCAGCAAGCAAGGAGGATACAGGAGATAAAAGGGACACCTATGACAGAGTAGGAATGAAGGCAATGGAGTAAAAAAGAGAAGCTTGACCCTTATTGCAATCCATGTTGGACTTCCAGTAGAATGCACAAATTTGTGTAAGGAAGGTGCTGCCAGAGGAAGTGTTGGAGGCGGGTGTAACTGCATCTGGATGGGTACATGAAATAGGAAGGGTTTAGAGGGTATGGGCCAAATGCTGGCAAATGGGACAAGGTCAGATTAGGGTGTCTGGTCAGCGCTGATGAGTTGGACCAAAGGGTCTGTTTCTGTGCTGTATGATTTGATTAACTTTATTTCTAAGTGTTGTTTTGATCAGGAAATCAAAATTCAAGATGGCACTGAGACAGAGCAACGTTTTGCGAGCTCTCTGCAGCAGACCTTATTCCAACATTTCTTACAATCATTCTTTGTGTGTCCTGATCTGTCTATACTGCAGGTAAAACAAAACCTTTCATTGCACTGGGGTACATGTGACAATAATAAACCAAATGAAATCGTTTAGAGTCGGACACTCACAGTGAGGAGCCTCCTCATATCTGGGTCAGAAAATTGTGGGGTCAGCTCCTATTCCATTGATTTGAGTATAGAATTTTATGTAGCACTCTCAGCACTACTTTCTTTATTCACTCGCGGGATGGCTGAGCCAGCGTTGATCGCCCGTCCCTAGTTGCCCTTGAGAAGGTGGTGGTGAGCTGCCTTCTTGAACCGCTGTAATCTATGCACTGTAGATAGACCCACAGATTATCTTTCCATTCATGCCTACTTTTCAATAATCCATTCAGCAAAATGAAACCTGCTGGCAAGATCTCGACATGCACAAACTGGCTGCTGTTTCTTCAACACGACTGCAACCATACTTCAGAAAAAGTAATTCATTGTCTGTAAAGTGCTTGGATCTCTTAAACTTCCAAAGTAAGTGCAACATAAATAAGGCTATTCTTTCTAAAAGAAAGCTGTTTAAAAATAAAAATGGATTTTTTTTCTCAGTTTCTGGTGGCTGTGTCTATGGCTGGTGTCCAATTCACTTGTACCACTTACAACGGGTGGGGATCTTGCCATTTTTCACATACTAAAGGGTAAAAGGAACAGCAAAAATACATTAAAACTGGGAAATGAATGTATCAGTTTTGCTGGTCCTGCGTTATGAAGTATACAACATGAGTCAGACCGAGGTATCTCATTTTCCAGTTTTAGTAGTTTTGTCTTCTGGCTTGTGATCCCATAATATTACCTGTATGGATAGTATTGGTTGGGATAGGGCTACGATTAGCATCATTATAAGGTCCCACTCCCATTCTCACCAATAAGCTATCTGAATTGTAACTGCAAACCAAGAAATCAAAGGCAAGCATTGGTTTCCTTTCAACAGCTAAATTATAGCCCTCGTATTCACTTCAATAAATAGCATAATACAATGATGCTTCCCTGCACACAAGGCAATTTCTGATGAGTACACTTTTTACAAAAATTATTTTATGCAATGTGAGCATTTTAAGAAGACCATTAGTTGTCACCCATTCATAATTGCCCCTGGGAAGGTGTAAGCCACCTCCATAGTCTGCTGCAGCCCCTCTAGTGCCCTAAGATCTTTGGAGAATAATAGACCCTCAGTTTAACATGTTATCTGAAAGATGTCGTCTCCAACAGGGCAGCAGTCCTTCACTGGTGCATTGGACATTCAGTCTAGGTTGTTGTGTTTCAGACTTTGGGGCAAGAATTGAACCCACAATCTTACGACTCAGAGTTGAGAGTGCTATAATTCTAAATGAAGGCATTAAACACAAGACGCATAGTCACCGGTATCGCCCCCCGAATATCCTGCCATTCCCTTGAGTCAACAAATTGCCTTGAGACCCATGAGATTTTAAATCCTACTCAAACTACTCAACCTACTCAACTATCTTATCGTGCTCTGGCCAAGAGCATAAAGTTTTGTAGCTTCAGTGACTACAGTTTGTCATCAGATGTGTGGGTCTGCCTCAAAATGTACTGTCCAGAAACCCAGGACTTTCTTTGCTTGGGTGTGTATTGTTGCACAGCAGGGAAAAAAAAAAGACTGAAGCCACTGAGACACAGCAGAGGATAACAAATGAGCATTCCACATGCTCATTAGTCCAACCTTTCATAACCAGGACCATCAACATCTTAAAGGTTAATGAACCTGAACATTAACATCACTTCTTACAGACTTGTGATAGTCTCGTTTCCCATAAAGCTCAAGCTGATTGCAAAAGGGATGGAATGGAGGACAGATTGGTTATTGGGGTGTGGTTGCCCGCTGAACTAACCTTTGGATTGTTTAATTGCTCCTGTATTGTTTTTCTATCAGTGCCACTTTAAGTAATTTCTTCACAGTATATCAACGAATTACATTAAAGGGTGACTTTGGGTGCACCATTAATAAAGCATCAAGAGTCTCCTCCTCAGAGACAAACTCAAGAAGCTGTCCTTTCAGGTGACGCTGTCTGAAGAGCTGATGCTCCTTAAGGGTTAAATTATTGTCGAAATATATTATGCGAAATAGATTGTGGTACATATGTTTGGTACTGTCTTGCTACAAAGGTGATTTTATTTAATTTAAGCAATTCATTTCTTCTGGGAATGGAATGCAAATCTTGACCTCTTCTGAAATTTCTTGGCAATGGAATTATGCAACTCAGGATTTTTGATGACACCAAATTGTACATCTATTAGCGAGAATGAGCTAGTAATTCATTCAGTGCTATCACATAACAGGTTTGCATTTGTCGAGTCTTTTTTTGCAAGTGCACCTACAAAATGGTTTATTTATAACAATTTATAATGCAGCCTATAGGATGCAACAAATTCTCATTATAATGATGTGCCTGTAAGTACCAGTTGATAATGCAGCTGCTAGACTGAGTGGATTGACTGAACCATTCAGACTGTGAGCTCTCAGATCCATGACCCAGCCTGTGCTTGGTTAACTGATCTCAGCTGGATGAAGTTAAAGAGAATTCGATGCTGAAGAAAGCAGCAAGGGGTTTTGTGGTGCAGCAATAATGTTCCTATCTCTGAGGCCGAAAGCCCAAATTCAAGTCCAACATCATCCAATGCTGTGCAATAGCATCTGTGGACTGGTTGTTTAGGAAACTGTCTGGTGGTGAGAGGTACAGGTTCCCAAACTCAACTGTTCACCAATGATTGCACAATGCTTATCACCATTTGCAACACCTCAGATACTGAAGTAGTCCATGTTCAAATGCAACAAGGTCTGGGCTATATCCAGGCTTGGGCTGATAAGTGGCAAGTAACATTCATGCCTCATAAATGCCAGGCAATGACCATCTCTAACAAAAGACAATCTAATCACTGACCCTTTGATTGGCACCTCATCCACCATCCTCAACATTCACTCCCTTCACACTGGTGCCCAGTGGCAGCCGTGTGTATTATCGACAAAATGTACCAGAACAGCTCACCAAGGACCCATAGACAGCATCTTCCTAATCTGCGACCCCTTCCATTTGGAAGGACAAGGGCAGCAAATACATTGGAACGCTGCCACTTACAAGATCCCCCCAAGCCACTCACCATCCTGACTTGGAAATATATTGCCTTTCCTTCATTGTTGCTTGATCTAAATCCTGGAATTCCCTCCCGAAGGACATTGTGGTCATCCTACAGCATGTGGACTGCAGCAGTTCAAGAAGGCAACTCACTACCACCTTCTTAATGATAACTAAGAATGGGAAATAAATGCTGGCCGCCAGTGGCACTCACGTCTCACAAGTAAGTAAAAAGAAGTAATCCTGTGAAAACATCGACTGTTTTGTGTTTGTACAGAGCCAGTAGGCAATTCAACCAGGGAAAAAAACGGGTTCAAAAGAGCACAACCTAAAGGCTGTAGACCAGTAAAACCTTGAACTACCAATTATTTAATTCATATTCCCCTCCATGCCTGGTTCTGTACTAAGACAAGTGACTCAACTGAGGCTGAAGTGAAAGCAGGGAGTGGATCTTTGATATGGTACCCCTCTTGGTTAATTAGCTCAGTAACATTCAATGTCTATGTTTATACATGAGGCACATCACTTGAAGAAGTTACTGAACAGTGATAGGAAACTTTAAAAAGGCAGCATTGTCCTAACAAGCAAAAGGGCTGCTCTTTCAATAGATTTGCATGCACACACATCCCACAATAGAACAATGTTAGCTCAGTTGGTTGAATAGCTAGGTTATGTTGCAAAGTAATAGGAACAACATGGGTTCAATTCCCACACTAGCTGAGGTTAATATGGAAGGCTGTCCTTCTCAAACTCTCCCACTGCCTGAGGTGTGATAGTCCTCAGGATAAACCACTATCAGTTCTCTCTTTTATGTCAGTGTAGGACAATGGCTACCTTATATACAACAATACAGCCCTCAGACGTCATAAGCATATGCACTAATTTAGCAGAAAACAGATCACGTAATATATGGTTCACATGTTTTATTGACTGAGTTAAGCTTCATTTCTTTTATTTTCACTTTTCTCTTGGGATCCGTGAATAGATAGTTCATCAGCAGAATCGCTCCTGATATCTGTTTGCCATAAAGGTACAAGTGAACTAGATAGAGCCAATGGAACGAGAAGTGGCTTCTTGGCCCATTTAACTCCCTTCAGTGATTATGTCCACACTCTGACAACTTTCATCTCTGTCACTGCCTCTGACACTTCCCTCTCTCCCCTTCCGTCGCCCCCATAACCCAACAATGTCTCACCAGCCCCTGTTGAGTTTTGCCATTTGTTTCCTCGCTGCAAATCTTGACTGACTGGAAACTCACTTGCAAAGGTGAAAGTAATTTCACAAGGTAATGGGTCGCAAATTGATGAAGTCAAGTCCCAAATCTCTCTCATAACGTTGGGCAAAACACAAGAAAGATTTTGCCTGACAGGTGGGACCAGAAGGATTAAGTCATATTAAAAAATAATCAAAAATCACTGGATTTTCCCAAAGGGCCTGCTGATTTGTGACAGAGTGAGAGATGAGACAGTTGTGGTCAGAATCTTTCAGAACGTAAGAAGGCTATTAAAGCCATTGTGTCTGTGATGTCTATTTGGAAAACTTGTTTGATTCATACCATTTCTTTGCTTTTGACCCATAGTCTTTTTTTTAAAATCTCTATGCCTATATCCAGTTACCTTTTGACAATTACCACTGTACCTGTTTCCAGCATCCTTTTGGGCAGTTTATCATTTATCATCTATTTGGGGATGTGTTGACAGAGTAATAATGTCATTGGGTGAATATTCTAGAAGTTCAGGTTTTGGAAACATTGGTTCAAAGTCGACAACAGCAGCCGGTAGAATTTGCCTTCAGTTAATGAAAGGAAATCAATGTTTCAGTGATGGGGGAAAGATCATCAATTGTTGTTTGAGAACCTACTTGACTCACCGATAAAGTAAGGAACAAAATCTGTCTTCCTCAGCTAGTCTAGCTCCCATGTGACTCCATAATGCGTTGACTTTTAACCAGCCCCTTGGAATGATTCAGGAAACCACTCAATTCAACAGGTATTGAGGGAATAGTAACAAATGCTGGCCTTCCTGGGAATGTTCATTGTGATCCCAAGAAAGTGTGCAGAAGAAATGATCACAACATGTTGCAAAGAATAATTTGTTCTCATCACTTTTCTGGTCATTTGCAAATTATTTTAATTCTGTGTACTCCAGTATTCTCACACTATCAAGTGCAATTTTTAAATAAAAGCCCTTAATAATTCTAAATCCCTTCATTACATCTGCTCTTCATTGAAGGGGAACAACCCCAGTTTCTCTCACTACTCACACAACAGATAAATGTTTGATAATTTAGTTTCAATGGGTTCATGATACATTACTTTAGTTAAAGCTCATTGAAAAATGTATAACAAAAATTCTGAAGGCTGGGTGAAGTCGGCGCTAAGTTTTTATGGGCACAACATCAATTCAGGATGACACACAAAAACAGAAATAGCTGGGAAAACTCAACAGACCTGGCAACATCTGTGGAGAGAAAGCAGAGTTAACATCTCGGGTCCAATGATCCTTCTTCAGAATGTCCAGCAATTTCCAGAATCTGCCATTATTTGTATTTTTTTTAATTTAATTTAGGAAAAACCCTGGTCTCCATCTCTTTTCTTCAAGCTACAATTTGACTCAATTTGCACGGAGATTTATTGCATCTATCCCACGGGCCGCCATGAGGGAGGGAGATGAGATTTATGGAATAGCATCATTATTGAAATTCCTGTCGGCCTCATGTAACTTGACTGCAGTAAAGTAGTCATACACACGAGAAGCTAATCCATGTAGAAGAGATTTTTTAATCCAATCATGGGGTGCAGACGTCACTCTCTAGATCACCACTTATTGTTCATCCCTAACTGATCAGAGAGCGTTTAAGAGTCAAGCACATTACTGGAGTCTGAAGTCACATGTAGGACAGACCAGGTAAGGATGGCAAATTTCCTTCCTTAAAGTACAATTGTAAACCAAATGGCTTTTAAGCATAATTAACAATGGTTACACAGTCACCATTTGATCAACATTTTAAAAGCCTCTAGATTTTTATTGAATTCAAATTTCACTATCTGTCATGGTGGAATGAGCCCTGTAACATTATAGAATCCCTATAGTGCGGAAAGAGGCCACTCAGCCCATCAAACCTGCACCAACCCTGTGAAAATCATCCAACCCAGACACAGCCCCCGCCCTATTCTCATAAACTTGCATTAACCACGGATAACCCACCTAGCCTGCACATTCCCAGACACAACAGGACAATTTAACGTGGCCAATCCACCTGAACTGCACATCCTCAGACTGTGGGAGAAAACGCGAATACCCAGCAGAAACCCACACAGACGCAGGGAAAACATGCAAACAGACAGTCACCGTTGATTGGAATTAAACCTGGGACCCTGGTACTGTGAAGCAGCGGTCCTTGTCACTGCCTTTGGATCACTCGATGAGTGATTTTACCACAATACACTTTTGAATACATTTTCTGAAGAAGGGTCTAGGCCCGAAACGTCAGCTTTCCTGTTCCTCTGATGCTGCTTGGCCTGCTGTGTTCATCCAGCTCTACACCTTGTTATCTCACACTTTTGAAGGCCAGTTTTCTTCAGACAGCCGGGAAGAAAACAACAAATCCAAAGCCATACCCTGTAAGACTTGTTTCCCCATCAGCTCATTCAACTCACTCAGCAACAACAACTTCTCTTTGCAGAGTGTCTTGAATGTAATTAGACATTACATGAAAGAGCGTTATAAAGCAAAATTTGACAGCGAGCCACATGAGGCCATCTGAGGGAACATGACAAAGTCAGGGAGTTAGCATTTACAGTGCCTTAAAGGAAGAAAGAGAGGTAGAAAGGCAGAGAAGTTCAGGGATGGAATGCTGTCTGATCTAATATCACCTCAACTCCATTAGTGCCTCGCCTGCAAAACTGGCTTTCTTGTTAGTCAAGAATCTGTCTACCTGTACCGTACAAGGATGCGAATTATATAATTGTCGAACCGGTACCCAACCTGTTCAAGGACGTTATTAAATACCTCTGGAATAGGTGGGAATTGCACCAGGGCCTCCTGGCTCAGAGGTTGGAACGCAACCATTGCACCACAAGAGCCCTGGAAGGCCCATTCAGCAGAAAGGTGCTGTTGAAATGTGAACTCAGGATCTCCTGTTTACAAAACAGGCACTTTAACTCCCTAAGCCACGACAGGAAAACAATGAATTATCACTAACTTTGGCCCTGGCTGGTCAGATTTTATTTCAATGCCAAGCTCTGCCCTGCTATTTATTTCCACATTTTTCCTTATGTTAACGCTTAGAAAAAGAAACAAAAAAGTGTAGAAAAAGGAAATTGATAAATAAAGGGCAATATTACAAATTTGAATGCTGTGAAATGATCAGCATCAAAATCTCAGAAAGGAAGGGTGGATTAGCATCGTTCTTCAGAACAAGGACACTTCGGTGGCTGGTGGGACCTCCTGAACAGGACAACAGGTGGGAGTGAGTGATAGACAGAGGCCAACAATACAGACAGCCACAAGAGTTTCATGGCACTGAGGGATGTTACTCTCCGACGTGTCACCTTTTGGATGCAACAATAAAATGAGGCCCAAGGGCTCTGGTGGCACAGCGGTGGTGTCCCGACCCATGGAAAAGGAGAGACAGATTTAAATCTTACCTGCTTTGGAGATACTTTGGAGGTATTAACATTCCTGAAAAGATGAAGTTTTAAAAAAGTAAATTGAAGTCCAGTTACCCTTTTGGGTGGACTTAGAAAACTTTAGACATTGTTTGAAGATGGGGCATTTCTCATCAGTGGCCTGACAAATAATTATATCTCAAAAACATTGCTAGTGTAGATAATGTGATAATTTCATCACAACGCTGCTTTGGGACACTGCTGTGCAAGCAGTGACCATCATTATTAAATGCTGAGATTTCAAAGATGCTCCACTGGTAGGGGTATTTTCATCCTAAGTAGCTGCACATGGTAAATAAACATTTAGAAGAAACTGAGATGAGGAGAAATTTCTTCCTCCTGAGGGTGGCAAGCCTGCGCAGTTATCTTCCACAGAAAGTGGTGGAGGTCAAAATATTGGATGCTTTTATGAAGGAGTTAAATATTGCTCTTGGCGCTACAGGAATTAAAAGATATAGAGAGAAAACAAGAGCCAGTTACCGAGTTGGATGATCAGCCATGGTCCTATTGAATGGTGGAGCAGACTTGAAGGGCTGAATGGCCTACTCCTGCTCCTAATGCTATGTCTATATTTCATTGAAGGCCATCTCATATGTGAGACTGCTCCCTACGCAATCAGAAACTGACTAATTGCAATCTCTGACCCTTAATATATCTTTTGATTTCAGTTTTCAGTGTCATTTAGAATATTCTGTCATATTCTTACAACCATGAAATAACCCTAGCAACTTTCACCCAAAGGTTTAACTTCCATCTGTATCTCAAAACCCTTCCAACCACACTGTCAGTCACGCTTCATGACAGCTCATATGTCACATGCACTAAAGCTCAATGGAGAGTTTAAGAAAAAACTCATCAGAACATTGCAATGGCAGGAACTTTCCAAAGTGCTGTTTCCTATCAGTAGAATGTGGAATTTTGAAACTTACTTGCGAAATGTTAAAGAAAATCCAATGGAACATGATGCATGTTGTCTTGAAAGGTAGACGGATGATAAGGTTCAATATTCTTGAAGGAGAAGCAAAAGGGAAAAAGCTATTTGAAATACAATGCAGTGGAAATGGAAACAGAGCCCAAACTATCAGTTCCCACTTCTGACGGGAATGGAATGAAAAGGAAAGGGTCAACAAGATCTCCTGAAGAGGAGTAGGAGAGTCTGTGAATGGGTGAAATAACCAGACAGGACACAACCATTCAACTGCTCCCCCATATACTTCTGAATCTCAATTCTATTTACTCATCTTTGATGCATGTCTCTCTTCTTCAGTTCTTTGGCTGAAAGCTGATTTGACTCAGACTGACCACCTCCACTGTGGCTACGGCAAAGATGGTGGTCCTAAAACCCACCTCAGCTGGAACAGAGATTGAGCTCTGTGCTGTTGGCACCAATGGAATTTGCATTGGTTTTTAGTCAACTCAACCAACCATACCCAAGGAGGACAAGTTCCTGTGGCAACAAACACGAATGTCATGACCTGGAATTACAAATGGTGATCCCCAAGGCTCCAAATTCTTTCCAGTGCTTGATTGACCAGGAATCTCTGAATTTTAGTACCTGCCATCAGCTTGTGTTGGAAGGTTTACCAGTTGACACTTAACCTTGTTTTGCCACATTGGTTAACAAATCCAGGAGAGGAACTTACAACCCAGTGCTTCTGGCTCAAAGGCAAGGATGCTTTTGCACCTTAATACATCTCTCCTTTTCATTAGATATTGATGTCAGTCTTGTTAATTCCAACTACTGCCCCTTGCCAGCTGTCTATGGGAGAGAATTCCAAGTTTCTGTCAGACTGCATATAAGAAAATACTTCATAATTTCCCTCCTAAACACTGATCTATAATTTTAGGCTCAGATTACTTGATCAAAGGGAATAGTTTCTACCTCTTGAACCTTTTCATTATTTCAAAAATATCAAACAGACGGGAAAGTAAGACTGAAACTGGAGCAGACATGGACTCATTGAATGGCAGAGCAGGCTCGAGGGCCTGAATGGCCTCCTGTTGCTCCATTCTTTATGTTTTTCTGAGTAGACTACCTGAACCCTTTAAATTACAGAGTTGCCAAAAACAGTAATACTGGACTCAAAACATCAACTGCTTCTCTCTCCACAGATACAGTCAGACCTGCCGAGTTTTTCCAATTTCTGCTTTTGTTGCTGTGAATCTTGCCAGATTAAGACAGAATATCCTATACGTCAAGCACGGAGTCACATGGTATAGAAACACAGAACAGGAGGTTCCTAGATTCAACCACTGGTTGCTGTTGGCTTCGATGATCTTTGCTTAGGTGGCAAAAAGGATACAGGAAAATGTCAGCTTTCATCAGTCAGTGAGGACAACATTGTGATAGAGTTGTACAGCATGGAAACAAACCCTTTGGTCCAACTTATCCATGCCAACCAGATATCCTAAATTAATCTACTCTATTGAGTAAGGTTGGATTGAATTGTTGTCATCTTACCAGTAATCACTTGTAGAGCTTGGCACATAGAAAATGGCCAAAGAAAGAAAGAATTTACATTTATTGAAGATCTTCAGTAACATTCGGATGTCCCAGAGACCTATATGACCAATGAAGTAGATCGTATTCATTGTTGTTATGTAGGAAATGCGACAGGTAATGTGCACACAGACAAGCTCCAAAAAAAATAGTAATATGATGAAAGACCAGTTTTTCTTTAAAGACACTATTTGAAGGATAAATATTGGTTAGAAAAGTTGCTGATTGACTGGAAGTGTCTGGAATTTTTCCAGCTCCAGCCAGCATTGGCCAAAATTGGAGAAAAATAACATAAGTAGCACTAGCGTGTAAATAATGATGGTTTAGGAAGCAAAATAACCCACATCCCATTGCAACGATACATTCTTCTAAATTTGTCATTCCAACTGTTCTCTGTCTCAGTCATTCAACAGATTCACAACTTAACACTGAGTTGACTTGACAGCAACTGGATTTAACAGAAGTGAATGAATTATAATGTTTTTGATGCCAACACACAAGCAAGGTAGCAATAATATGAGAAAATCCCTGATACTGATCTAAAAGTCAGAGTCAGCAGTCAGATTTGAGCGTGCTCAATTTTGCTGATGATTGTGCGACTGGGTGCAATGTTCCTTCACTGCCCCCACTACCTCCTCACTGCCTCATTGCTTCACTTGACCTGAACATATCAATATTTGCAGGTCCATATCATTTCACAATTGGTACTATCTACAATGCACTGCCCAAAAAGTAGGGGGTGGGGGGTGGGGGGTGAAGGTCGTTTGAATTTTCCAAAAGGAATTTGGATAAATACTTAAAGAAAATTTGTAGACTGATTGTCAAAAGAGGATTCTGATAAATTAGCTGGTTCATCAACATCAACACCTCCTCCACAATTCTCCAAAAGCTGGAGTTGCCTCTTAGTCTATTCTTACTATTTTTGGAAATGTTTCGGCCTGGTTTTTAGTCGTGACCGAGGGCATGATGACCAGGGCATAATCAAAGCATCAACATTATCTATTTGGCCAAGCACTTGGTCACCTGTCATATAGTTTTATAAGAAACAGGAACAGGAGTAGGCCCCTTCGCCCCTTCAAGCTGCTCTTCCATTCAAAAGGGTCATGGCTGATCCAACATCCATCACAACCACTTTTCTGCCTATTCCCCATAACCCTTGACCCTCTAACTGACACAATAATCTTTTACAACCATAATCATAAATGCAATAGATGAAGATATAAGTGCAACTATCGGGAACTATATTATACAAAATTCATTTCTCATTTATGGGATGTGAGTATCACTAGCAAGGGTGATATTTGATTCCAATTGCTAATTGCCATGAATGTTGAAATAGCCTATTTTTGAGCTGCTGCTGTCTGCCTAGTGCAGGTACACCCACAGCACTGGTAGGAAGGGATTTACAGGATTTTGACCCAGTAATAGTAAAGGAATTGAATACAGTTTGAAGCCTAGTTGATGTGTGGTTTGGAAGAGAACTTGCAGGGGATGCTCGCTTTCATCTATAGCCTTCGGGGAGGTCATAGGTTTGGAAGGTGCTGACCTAGTCATGAGGACACAATAGCACTTGTAGAGTGGGAAGCTTCAAAGAGATCCCTATCAGTTGAAGACAATGGAAGTAGAGATCAATCCCTGAAAAGACCAAAAAGGTAGGTTTTCCTTTGTGCTTTCCAAAGGAAGTCAGGAGTACCCAAATTCACAAAATAACCCATTTGCATGGTCTGGTAAAGCAACAGTGATGATCACAGATATCTCATCAGTGTTATGTCTTCCTGTGCACTGATCTTAAACAATAGAGTTTAAAATCAAAACAATATATGGGTAGCACAAGTTGTGAATAAAAAAAAATCATAGAAATCATGCAGTGTGGAAAGATGCCATTCGGCTCATTGAGTATGCAACGACCCTCTGAAGATCATCCCATCCAGACCCGGTCCTCTACCCCATCCCTGCAATCCACATTTGCCACAGCTAGCACAGCTAGGTGCATATCCCTGGACACTTTGGGCAACCTAGCATGCCAATCCACCTACACCTGCATATCTTTGGGCTGCGGGAGGAAACCAGAGCAGCCAGCAGAAACCCATGCAGATACGGGGAGAACATGCAAACTCTGCACAGACATTTGCCCAAGTCTGGAAGCGAGTCCAGGTCGCTGGCACTCTGAGGCAGCAGTGTTAACCACTGAGCCACTGTGCCACACTAAGTAAAGTCACCATAGTCCTCCTCTCTCATTAGAGACACTACTGGTGGTGAGTTTAACCTGAGTCACCACACTGCAGGTAAGTGGAAAGGTTGAGAAGGCAAAGTCTTTATGGTAACTTCAGCCAGTGTGGGAATTGAAACCACAAGCTAGCCATTCAGCCAACAGAGCAAAAGGAGCCCTCAGCTCAAGGTGCAACTCTGGTTATCTCGGTCAGTTTCATAATTTGCTCAAATTGTCTGTTGCCAAATGCTAGGAAGAATAAATTCCCTGAACTATTGAGTTATTCACAAGAGAGTCAAAGAATCCTCTGCCCATTCAAAGATTGCCTGAGTTTAATTTCCATTGCGGGTCTCATGTGGCAATTGGACTGGACTGAGAATGGGATGGAAGGCGGGGGGGAGCGGTGAAATGGGAAGGTAGCTGTAGATTCTGCGTACCTATGGCACCATTGAATCATACAATGAGTTAGAGACAGAGCGGGACTTGCAGCAAAAGTTGTGAAAGTCAGTTTCCACATTGATGTACGTGCATTAAAACAGCACCAAAAAATGGTACATAACGGAATTAGAATTATTGTTGTCCGAATAACCTGAAGATTATATTACATGTGAAATTACTTCAAATATTCCGCTTGACCTATATAACGAAAGGGAGACTCTGGAATATGTTCAATGTTTGCCATACCTCAGCAACCATTTCTATCAAAAGGCTGTCATTGGTGATAATACCCAATATTAGATCAGCTGCACCAACTCTACAAACTCCAGCACCAAGTATTTTACAAGAAGGACTCGCACAAGTCAATAATAATCCTTGACTATGGACCTGTTACTTCAGCCATGCAAGCAGATCACGGTACTTCCACCAGCACTGCCTCCAATGGACTCTCAACAGGGGGACCAACAAATAAACTCTTGCTCCAAAATGGTTCAGATAAAGCTCATGAAAAACTAATTATGACAGACTGGGCACTGAATCCATATGGCTTCTCCAGGTCCCATTTCCTCAACTCTCAGCTTCAGGGGAGAACAAAGAATACATAACAAAGATACTCTAATTGAAGCATGGCAGCATTGACATTCGTGACTGGGAGGAGCCAGCCACCAATTGTTCAAAATGGTCACAGCTTGTCCATCGAGTTGCATCACTCTGAGTCTAAAGGGGTGATCTGATCAAAGTCTTCAAGCTATTAACAGCAAAAGGCAGGGTAGGTAAAAATAAACAATTTCCACTGGCTGAGCGTTCTAGAACTTGGGGGCTAGTCTCAGTGGGGGTCAAACTAAAGCAAGTGGACTGCAAGAAGGCAGCTCGCCACCAACTTCTCCAGGGCAACTAGCGATGGGCAATAAATGCTGGCCCAGGCAGCGACACCACATCCCACAAGTGTCATAAAAAAATGAATTCGGACCGGAGCATTCTGGAGAAACGTTAGAAAGCGCTTTTACACACATAGGGTGGTAGACATTTGGAACTGTGTTCCGCAAACAACACTCGTGTCGGAGCAGGTGTTACTTATGAAATTTTCAATAAAAGTTTTATTCAGCAAAGGTATTAAGGGATATTGGTGAAATACAGGTATGTGGAGTTAGTCTGCAAATCAGTCATGATCTCATTGAATGGCAGACCAGTCTCAAGGGGCTGAATGGCCTACTCCTGTGTTCCAAACTGCATTTCACCTTTGTAAGGCAGTGTCCCAAGACAGTTCAGAGCAGAATTTTAAAAACCCTGATTCTGATTTTTGTTCCTGGGTTGACTGTATAGAGATGGTGTATATTGGGCTCCATAATCCTGACCTTTAAAAATGGCTGCGCATACCTCACATTTTTGACCTGTGAGCGTGGTCTGGGCTAGAAGTCCAGCCAGGTGACCTTGGAAGAGTGATTGAGTTTGAATGCCTGTTTGGGAACTCTGGCACAGTGCTCAAAGTTTTAAAATGAAACATACAACATCCCTCCTGCTCTCGCCCATGATAGATAATCCTCTGTGACCGCGTTTGTAGTGCCTCAGATTCCCTGTGCCAACAAATGCCAATATCTATTCAGTCCTTTTATATCTTCAGACCAACAATCATCCCAAAGGCCCTTTTAAGCTCCAATGCCAAATCACTCACATGACCCTAGCCTCTGCCCTGCCCTCCTTATGTCCACTCACCCAGTACACACCATGGGAATAAGTCAGGGGCATAGCAACAGAAAATAAAGCCATCCATCTATTGGCGATGTTGCTATTGAAAAATAACTGTTATTAAGACCTGAGCATCGACACACTGAAATTCTTGCAACTAATCCCTTGTGTAAACAAACATTTCCGAGCTATCCATCAAAATCATCACTTGACAGGCACCCCTTTGTGAAAATGACAGCTTGGGAAATCAATCATGAAGCAGAAATCCTGAAATGGCACATGTCAACGGGACCACAAATATTCAGCACATTTTTTTTTCAGAAATCCACATTTTTTTGAGACGATTCTTTGAGAGTTTTGATTGTTGCTTGACAGTTTTAGCTGTCCCAATCATCATCCCAATCATCAGCAAATCTGATGGAAGGGATCTTTGCCAATACTATTGAGCAGTACCCACTTCGCAAAGACCGACTCATTGACACTCAGTTGGTCTCGTCCATGGATAGTCAGCCCCTGATCTCACAATATCTTTGGTGTAAACATGGGCAAAACAGTTGAACTCCAGATGAGGTGACTGCCCTGGATACCAGGATGGCATTTGACCCAACATGGCATCACCCTGAGGAAGGGTTACCGGAACGTTAACCGAAATGTTAACTCTGTTTTCTCCTCCACAGATGCTGCCAGACCTGCTGAGCTTTTCCAGCAACTTTGTTTTTGTTCACCCTGGCAAAACTGGCCTTAGTTTCAGGCGGGGGCGTGGGGAGCTCTTTGCTTGTTGCAGTCATACGTAGCACAAAGGAAGATAGCTGTGGTTTTTGGAGATTAATTATTTCAGTCCTAGGGCATTACCGCAGGAATTCCTTAGCATAGTGTCCTTGACACAACAATCTTCAGCTAAAAATCAATGAGTTTCCTTCCAAAATAAGGTCAGAAGTTTTCTGATGATTGCACAATGTTCAGCACTATTCATGACTCCTTAAGAGCACTGTGAGTGTTCTTACACCCCAAGGACTTCACAGGTTCAATAATATATCTCACTACCTCCTTCTGAAAGACAATTGGAATGGAATATAAAATCTGGCTTAGTCAGCAATGCCATTCATGAATTTTAAATGATGAGTTTGTGCACACTTTTATGTACAAGCATTGTTATTTTCCACAATCCTAAAGAGTGCCTTACCTCTCACAAAGCTGGCCAAGGACCAGATCTGAAGGGCTACCTAACCTCTCCATAGGAATACCATGGTGATCCAAAACAAACGCCCTGAGAACAGACTTTTTCATATCTGGTTTAATCTCTACACTCTGGGTTCCGGACACCAGGAATTCCGCAAACCTTTTTCGGTGGAGGCAGCCAGTCATTTAAATGATCAGCCATCTTTGGTAACCACATTTGTGTGAATGACAGGCCTCTCCCCTCCACCAATCTTGCCCCATTGAAATGATCAGGTTCCAGCTCAGGTCTTGGGATTCCCAACATCTTTCTGAATTTTCCCCACAAAAGTGACACTATCCATAGTGGTGAAAATCTGGACCCCATCTTTTCCCATGGGGAAAACATCTTCTCAGCAACCCTCAGAATTCTATATATTTCCAATGAGATAACATCTTATTCTCTGAACTCCAATGGATGCAAGCCCAGCCCATCCAAATTTTTTTTATCAGATAACTCTCCCATCCCAAATTCTCTTATAATAAACGACAAACCTCTAGTCTACTTAGCACTATAGAAAGTCTCACACATGTATCTAACAGTTTGCACTCATCGCTAGCTATTAAGCCATGCCAGCATCACCTACTTAGATGTTGGTCCTTTGAATGATACGCTTCTTTCCCTCTCTCGTGGGACAAGGGGCGTGCAATTCGAAGCAGCAGGAGTAAACTGGAGGGTAACAGACAAGTCTTCATATCTTAATCACCATGGAGGAGTTATAGACACATTTACAGCAAAGCAGGGCCATTTGGTCCATCGTTTCTGTGCTGGTCAATAAAGACCCGACTACATGAATCCCATTTTCTGCAATTAGCCCATACTCATAGAGGCGAGAGCCACACAAGTGAATAGTTGAGTAAGAGGTGAAGTTGCCATAGTCCTGCTCTCCCATTAGAGAGAGACAGTGATTTAGCCTGCGCCTCAGGTAAGGGGGCAAATGTTAATGAAGTGAGTGCTGCACACAGTAATCTCATCTGGTGCAGGAATTGGATGTATGCTGCTAACACCATTCTGTACTACAAAGAAGTTGTTCAGCCATCTGATTTAACTAACCACCACCCCACCCTCCAAATATCACAAGGTACCGTTTAAACTCAACCACTTTTCAAGCAACATTTCCAATTTGCAAGAGGCAGATAGGGGTTAAACATGCAGCCTACTCTTTTGGCCATTCCCTTTCAAATACCTGAAAAGTGCAGCCTAGCCAGGGAGTAAGAACATAAGAACATAAGAACTAGAAGCAGGAGTAGGCCATCCGGCCCCTCAAGCCTGCCCTGCCATTTAATAAGATCATGGCTGATCCTTCTGAGACTCAGCTCCACTTACTCGCCCACTCACCATAACCCTTAATTCCTTTACTGTTCAAAAATTTATCTAGCCTTGCCTTAAAAACATTCAGCGAGGTAGCTTCAACCGCTTCACTGGGCAGGGAATTCCATCATTTCACAACCCTTTGGGTGAAGAAGTTTCTCCTGACCTCAGTCCTACATCTGCTTCCCTTTATTTTGAGGTGATGCCCTCTCGTCCTAGTTTCACCTGCTAGCGAAAACAACCTCCCTGCCTCCACCTTATCTATTCCCTTCAAAATCTTATATGTTTCTATAAGATCTCCCCTCATTCTTCTGAATTCCAATGAGTATAATCCCAGTCTACTCAGTCTCTCCTCATAATCCAAATCTCTCAACTCTGGAATCAACTGAGTGAATCTCCTCTGCACCCCCTCCAGTGCTAGTATATCTCTTCTCAAGCAAGGAGACCAAAACTGCACACAGTACTCCAGGTATGGCCTCACCAGGACCCTATACAGCTGCAGCATAGCCTCCCTGTTTTTAAACACCATCCCTCTAGCAATGGCAGACAAAATTCCATTTGCTTTTTTAATTACCTGCTGCACCTGCAATCCTACTTTTAGCGATTCGTGCACAGGGACACCCAAGTCCCTCTGCACAGCAGCGTGCTGCAAGTTTTTAACCATTTAAAACATAGTCCATTTTGCTGTTATTCCTACCAAAATGGATGACCTCACATTTATCAACATTGTACTCCATCTGCCAGACCTTTGCCCACTCACTTAGACCATCTATATCCCTCTGCAGACTTTCAGTGTCTTCTGCACACTTTGCTCTACCATTCACCTGAGCGTCATCTGCAAATTTTGACACACCACACTTAGTCTCCAATTTCAAATCATCGATGTAAATTGTAAATAATTGCAGTCCCAACACTGATCCCTGAGGCACACCACTAGCCACTGACCGCCAACCAGAAAAACACCCATTTACCCCTAATTTACCCCTACTCTTTGCTTTCTACCGGTCAACCAATCCTCTATCCATCCCAATACATTACCTGTAACACCATGCAACTTTATCTTATGTCGCAACCTTTGGTGTGGCACCTTGTCAAATGCCTTCTGGAAATCCAGATACACCACATCCACAGGTTCCCCACTGTCCACCATGCAAGTAATGTCCTCAAAGAATTCCACCAAATTAGTTAAACATGACCTACCCTTCATGAACCCATGTTGGGTGCTCCCAATGGGACAATTTATATCCAGATGTCTTGCTATTTCTTCCATAATGATAGATTCATGCAGTTTCCCCACTACTAAAGTTAAGCCAACTGGCCGATAGTTACCTGCTTTTTGTCTACTTCCTTTTTTAAACAGTGGCGTCACATTGGCTGTTTTCCAAGTGGAGGGACATCACCGAGACAGTGATGATAATGATGATAAAGACACATCATTGTAGAATCGAGCAAAAATCTCCAATTTTTAAAACATAAGGACAAAACTTTTGGATTTTGGACAGAGTCCTGGACTTTCAAAACTTTAACAACCAAAAATGAAAGGCCACATGAGTCTGTGAGAAATACACAACCAGCAGGGCCTTTGACATTAGGCCCCAGATGTCCATGAGGAGGGCTTTGCAGGGTCACCAGGGCTATGTTTGCTGTTATTATTTCCAGTGTCACATTCAATTAATTCATTGTCCATTTGGTTTTATCCTCTTTTCCTTTCCAGTGGCTGATAGAATCGAGTGGCTTACTAGGGCAGTTAAGCATCTATTACATTGCTGTGGCACTGAAGTGACTGGTAGGCTGAAGCAGGTAAGCACAGCGGGGCTTTTTTTACAGCTGGGCTTTTACAGGAATTGACAACGGTCTGAGTAGACTTTTAGTTTTGATGGGCTGAATGGTCTATTATTGGTCTGACATTATATGATGTTTTGGTCTTCCAGCGCGGACTCCTGGCCTCTCAATGAAGGCCTGGCGCAGACTCCCAGCCTCGGGGCGAAGGACTTGTGCGGACTCCCGGCCTCTGGATGAAGGCCTGGCGCAGACTCTGGGCCTTGGGGCGAAGGCCCGGCGCGGACTCCTGGCCTCGGGGAGAAGGCCCGGCGCAGATCAATCTGCTCCGTCGACTTTTATCTGTGCTCCCCTCTATCTCTGCATTAGATGGACTGTAAAGGTGAGCTTTTTAACTTTATTTGTTCATTTTTCTAATTTATACCTGGGATTTTGTACTTCGGTTACCTTTATAGCTGAGATGGAGCTGGACATGTAGACTTTGTACACGTTTCACTGTACTCCCGTATCCCAGTGGAGTGCCTGTGACAATGGACCTAATTCTAACTAATTGTTCAAATGACCTTCAAAGTCTACAATCTACCTGAATGGGATTTGAACACAGATGCCTAGAACATTACCTGGATCTCTGGATTAATGTTAAAGTTGCCCTAGTCCCACCACACCACAGAGCCACTCTCCCATTAGAGAGAGATGGCTTGTGGTGACTTTAATTTGAGGGTCGTCTCACCTTAAGTGTGGGGAGAGGATGAGGAGGAGAGTCCTTAGTAACCTTAGTTAGTGTGGGAATTGAACGCATGCTGTTGGCATAACTCTGCATCAAAAACCAACTGAGCTTAACTGACCCTCCATTACTGAGCCTTAACCCAGCAACAAAACCACTATATACCATCATCTCCACTCTGTAGTTATGCTTTATAGTCGAGCAAAAATACTGTATTTTATTTTGTTACCATGGTTACTAAACATTAACAATGAGTGAATTTCAACACACTGCGATTTGTACAGTAACATAATGACCCGTGAACTGTTCCTACACCTCCTTATCATTTTTTTCCTTTGCCTAATATTTGTGAAAAACAACCTGTAGCCTCACGAAAGAAAAGCAATATTATAAATATCTAACCTGTCGATGAAATCATCAGTAAAACAGTTGTGAACTTAAACCTTCCGATTATCAACTGAATGATTTGCTATCAATCTACTTCAACATTCAAAGGGTAAACTTTGCTCACCCACAATTTATACAGTGACATGAGCATGATGGGTCAAATGTGGCCATATAAGACTTTGAAGCAGGGTCATAGAGTCAGACAGTCATGGAATCATAGAATCATACAACTTAGAAACAGACCCTTTGGCCCAACTCATCCACACCAATGAGACATTCCAATCTGACCTAGTCCCATTTTCCAGTATTTCACCCATATCCTTCTACACCCTTCCTATTCATACACCCATCCAGGTGCCTTTTAAATCTTGTAATTGTACCAGCTTCCATCACTTCCTCTGGCAGCTCATTCCATTCATGTACCACCCTCTGTGTGAAAAAGTTATCCCTCAGGCACCTCTTAAATCTTTCCCACCTCAACTTAAACCTACGACCTCTAGTTTTGGACTCCCCCACCCTTAGATAAACACCTTGGCTATTTCACACTATCTATGCACCGCATGGTTTTATAAATTTGAGGTCAACCCTCAGCCTCTGATGTTCCAGGTCAAAAAAATGCCCCAGCCTATTCAGCCTCTCCCTAGAACTCAAACTCTGCAGTCCCCGTAACATCCTTGTAAATCTTCTCTGAACCCTTTCAAGTTTCATAACATCCTTCCCATGGAAGGGGGATCAGAGTTCAAATCAGTATTTAAACAGTGACCTCATCAACGTCCTGTACAGCTGCAACATGACATCCCAACTTCTCTACTTAGTGTCTTGACCAATGAAGGCAACCGTGCCAAATGCCTTCTTCACGCCAGGAGTCAAAATCTTGACTAATTCGTCTGCCTAGAGAGGGTAAATTTTAGTCTTGCCCCTTTTCAAAGAAGGCAAGCAATACTCATTTGCAAATTCCTGCCTGTAGGTGCTGATAGTGCTCTGGAGCTTAGGCAACGCGGCCCTACATTATGTCACTCGATTAGACATTCTTCAAGTTGGGACCTTTCCAATCAATATTGGCATGCTGCTCAAATAATGAACTGAATGCCAACCGAGCCAGACCTCAGCTTCACACACACTCCTGGCAAAATTCACTGGATATTTTAATTACTAACCATTAACAATCATATCATAATTTGAAGCTATTATTTGTCAGCCATTGTCTAATTGCTCAATTCTGCCAGTGCGGAGGATGCACTAGAAAGAAATATCTCAGTTTTAGACTTAAACAGACGAAGAAGGGAATTATTATTAGTTGCTTGGGCCCTAATCTCTGGAATTCCCTTCCTGAACCTCACTGTACCTCTCTTTGCTCCTTTAAGACCATAAAACGTAAGTTTTTGACAAGTTTTTTCATCATTTAGCTCAATCCCCTTTATTTGACTTGATGTCAAATGTGATTATATGCACAAGAGGGTGGCTCGGTGGCTTAGTGGTTAGAACTGTTGCCTCACAGTGCCTGTTCTCCGGGTTTCATTCCACCCTCAGACGACTGTCTGTGTGGAGTTTGCACATTCTCCCCATGTTTGCGTGGATTTCCTACGGGTGCTCTTGTTTCCTCCCACATCCCAAAGATGTGCTGGTTAGCTGGATTGCTCATGCTAAATTTCCCATACTGTCCAGGGATTTGCACACTAGGTGGATTAGCCTTGGGAAAAATGCAGGGTTACAGGGATAGGGATTTGCAGGCTAGGTGGATTACCTATGGGAAAAATGCAGGGCTACAAAGATAGGGTAGGGGCTGGGTAGAATGCTCTTCAGAGGGTCGCAGTGGACTCTGGCAGAATGGCCTGCTTCCACACGGTGGGGATTTTGAACAATTTAATATACTAAAGCTACTTCAGTATGCCTTGATGTATGTAATGTAAAATATATATAACATATACATATAAACCCCCGTAGCTGACATTAGTGAACTTGGCTTGTAGTAATTTTATTTTATTTCACTCATGGACATGGGCATCACTGGCTGGCCAGCATTTATTGCCGATCCCTAGCTGCCTTTGAACTGAGTGGCTTGTTAGGCTATTTCAGAGGGCAGTTAAGAGTCAACCACATCACAGTGGGTCTGGATTGCCCTTGAGGCCTGACCAGGCGAGGATAGCAGGTTTCCTTCCCTGAAGGATTGTAAAAGAATCCCTTTTTTTTCCCTGATAATGGGCAATGGTTTCATGGTCACCAGGAGAATTTTAATTCCAGATTTTAAAATGCTGTATTCAAATTACACCATCTGCCCTGATGGGATTCAAACCCAGGTCTCCAGAACATTGGCTGAGTTTCCTGAATTAATAGTCTAGCAATCATACCATTAGGCTGTCACCTCCCCACATCAAAGCAAAATACTGTGGACACTAGAAATCCGAAACAAAATGCAGAGGATGCTGGAAGAAACTCAGCAGATCTGGCAGCATCTATCCAGATGTTAACAGTTTGAGTTAACATTTTGAGTCTGATATGACTACTCTTCAGAACTGAAAGGGGTTAAATGGGGTATATGTGCCACCATTTTCCAAACTGTTCTGCTTCGGAAGAAAAGGCATACCAAGCTCGAAACATTATCTCTTATTCCTCTCTCTGGACAGATGCTGCCAGACCTGTTGGGTTTCTCCAGGCTTGCGGTAATGAGAGATGTATACTTTTTGAGTGATTAACGAATGTTTTTAATTGATCATAACTGCATACAAATGGGGGGGTAAGAAGGGACAGTGTTCAGGCCGTGCTGAGATTTGATACAGCTCTGATCTTTGCACATGCTTAGTAGTTATACCCGGAGGAAAGCTACAATTTCCTTTGCTCTGCATGGCTTGTCTTCCTTACTTAGGCATGCTCTGTAAGTCTATCAGAGGGCTCCACTGGTTTTACTCTGACAAGCTGAGGGCTGAGAAAAAGATAAACATTTTACAAGACACTTAACCATTTTATAGAGAATTTTTTTTCTCTGTCTGACTTGTGCAAACAATGATCGGATTAGCAACGCTGTTTAAATTTGCCTGGTGGCAAGTTTTGTGTTGTGAGGTAGACCGCAAACTCGTTTTGACAAGTATAGCATAGCCTTACATACTGTCCTCTCAGCTCCAACAAATGGTATGTCCAGCTATCCCAACGCAGGAGCTGATTGGCCATCTGCAGCCAAGCAGAATATAGTGTGTGATTTAATTTGAAGCTATTAATCGTCAGCCATTGTCTAATTGCTCAATTCTGCCGGTGCAGAGGACGTACCACACAAAACAGAATCTCAGTTTTAGACTTAAGCAGACGAAGAAGGGAATTATGGTGCGCTTGTAAATCCTATCAGCCTTCATAGAAAGAAAACAATTGCCTCAATCTTAACAGCAACATATATCTCCTTATGAGACAGAGAAGAAAAAGAGGAGGGGAAAATGAGTCAACAAATTGGAATGAATGGTTTGCTTCATTTCTGTAATAATCTCTTCCGACCAGCTGCCAGAACTGCTGCTCTTTAACTATATCGTGAAAAATTGCCCAACGGAAGGAAAATGAATAATGCTTCGTGAAACATATGCACAGAATGTTGGCTGACGTGGACTATTTGTTCTCTGCCTGTGTCTCTACATAATATCACCTTCCCTAAATAAACCAGATGCATTGTGTGACCCAGAGTCATTAAACAAAAAAAAATTAGAAGTGTCATCTGTTTTAGATAAGGAAATAAATGTTTTAAATCCAGAAGTACATGAATCACAATGTTATTTTTAATATTCAGTCCCTGAAGAGACCCCACTGGCAGAAGGACTTAAATAAAGTAATCTGCATCATGGAAGCAATTTTAACGTAACATTTCAGTTCAGGATTAATAGATTCCCTACAGTACGGAAACAGGGCCTTTGACCCAACAAGTCCACACTGAACCTTAGAGCATCCCACCCAGACCCATCCCCCTTTAACCCACCTAAACTCCACATCCCTGAACACTATGGGAAATTTACCATGACCAATCCACCTAGCCTGCACATCTTCGGACTGCGGGAAGAAACCGGAGCACCCAGAGGAAACCCACACAGCCACGGGGAAAATGTGCAAACTCCACACAGACAGTCGCCCGAGGGTGAAATTGAACCCAGGTCCCTGGCGCTGTGAGGCAGCAGTGCTCACCTTAAATCTGATATGACTATGCCTCAGAATGTTCATATTGCACTTAAATTGTTAATTTTCTCCACAGACCATGTCAGATGTGCTGGGTTTCTCCAGCATTTTCTGTTTATGTTTCAGATTTCCAGCATCCACAGTATTTTGCTTTCTCATACTGAATTTAAATGGATTTGCAAGTTTTATCTAGTAGCATTAAGGAATGGCATTAGGCCACGGTTCCCTCATTTTGGAAAAACACTGCCAATTACCAGCCAATCATATTAAGTAGCATTATTATAATATTAATCAAAGAGTCATAGAGTTGTACAGAATGGAAACAGACCCTTCAGTCCAACTCGTCCATGCTGACCAGATATTCTAAATTAAGCTAATCCTATTTGCCAATATTTGGCCCATATCCCTATAAACCCTTCTGAATCATATACCCATCCAGATGCCTTTTAAATGTTGTAATTGTGCCAGCCTCCACCACTTCCTCTGGCAGCTCATTCCACACATGCACCACACTTTAGGTGAAAGCATTGCCCCTTATGTCCTCTTCAAATCTTTCCCCTCTCACCTTAAACCTATGCCCTCTAGTTTTGGACTCCCCTGGTCTGGGGAAAAGACCCTGACTTTTCACCCTATCCATGCCCCTCATAATTTTATCAACTTCTATAAGGTCTCCAGTCCTCAGTCTCAAGATGCTCCAGGGAAAATAGCCACGACCTATTCAGCCTTTACCTATAGCTCTAACCCACCAGCCCTGGAAATATTCTTGTCAGTCTTTTCTGAACCCTTCCAAGTTTCACAACATCTTTCCTATAGCAGGGAGACCAGAATTTAACACTGTGTTCCAAAAGTGTAGGTTGCCAATGTTGTTTTACAACCAAAATACAAAACCTCTCACTGCCACATTGGACTAAAATCTACCGTAGAAACAACAGACAGGAAAACAGTACTTTCATTACGTATGTGTAACTCAACCAGCATCTATGCGCACAATGCATGGTCAACGAGAACCAACACAGCAGAGAGAATGGGGACTCTGCATAGTTTGCATTCGTGGTAAAATAAGGCATTGTTTTATCAGACCACGGGCCTACTTTCTCATTAAAGAGAGAGAGTGTGTGTGGTTTGACCTGAGGCTCACCATATAGGGTAAGGGACAAGGTTCAAAACAAAAATCCCTCACAGTAACCTCAGGCTGCATGGGAATTGAACCCACGCTGTTGGCATCACTCCACATCGTAAAACAGGGTCCATTCGACTCAATCCGTCTGAATCTGGTCATGCAAGAGTCTCAAAAAAAACCAAATTGGAACAGTTAACAAAGATCACCTACCAGTGTGTGGCTCGATGGAAAAATATGGCTGCCCTTCTAGGATGCTGTACACTAATTTTGCGCTGTTCCCATAAACTGGATCATCAGCATCCGTCGCAGTTATCCCCATGACTGACGTGCCTATTGAAACAGCAAAACAAACGATTTTCAGGAGCAAGAAAAAGTTTTAATAATCAGCAATCCTACCTTTGATGAACTTACTGAACCTTTCCACCTTCTCACCATAAAATTGGTGGTTTAGTGGACAGCAAAAAACAGACTACAACCGGATCTTGATCAGCTGGGACACAGGACCAAGGAGTGGCAGATGACGTTTAAGATAGATAAATGCAAGGTGTTGCATTTTGGTAAGACAAACTAGGGCAGGACATACACAGTCAATTGTAGGGCCCTGGGGGAATATTGTCAGAGAGACCTAGGGGTTCAGGTACATAGTTCCTTGAAAGTAACACCACAGGTAGACAGGCTGATAAAGAAGGCATTTGGCATGCTTGCCTTCATCGCTCAGACCTTTGAGTACAGGATTCGGATGGCATATTGCGGCTGTACAGGACATTGGTGAGGCCTGTCATAGAGTACTGTGTGCAGTCTGATTGCCCTGCTATAGGAAGGATATTATTAAATTGGAAAGAGTGCAGAAAGGATTTACAAAGATGTTACCGGGATTTATAAGTGATTAGGAGAGGCTGAATAACTGGGACTTCATTCCCTGGATCATAGATGTTGAGGGGTGTCCTTATAGACTTTTATAAAATCATGAGCAGCATAGATAAGGTAAATAGCAAAGGTCTTTTGCCTTGGGTAGGGCAGTTCAAAGCTAGTGGGAATAGATTTAAGAAGAAAAGGGAATGATTTAAAAGGAACCTGAGGGACAATTTTCACACAGAGGGTAGTGCATATATGGAATGAACTGCCAGAGGTGGTGGTAGATGTAGGTACAGTTAGAATATTTATACAACAGTTGGACAGGTATATAAATAGGAAAGGTTCAGATGGATAAGGGCCCAAACGCAGACAAATGGGGCTAGTTTAGTTGGGAAATATGGTCAGCATGGATGAATTAGACTGAAGGGCTTGTTTCCATGCTGTATCACTCTATATTTCCTATATCCATCAAATGCATTTCTTTTTGTAAGGATTATCATGTGATTATCTCTTGAACTGAGAAAACAGAAAATGTTGGAATCAGACAGAAACTCATACATGGTAACTGAGGATTATGAAAACAGGACAAGGGATGATGTTTGTGAAGTGGGATGAATACAGAGGAAAATTATGTCAAAGAACAATGGAGAGGTGAGCTCGTTGAAGTTTGGGCTGCTGACACTTGAAAGGAAGCAAGTATTTTTCTTGAAAGCATTAGATTCTGTCAGAACAGCTGATTGTTTCCAGAATTTTCTGTTTTCATTTCAGTTTTCCAACACCTGTCATACTGTGCTTTTCTAATTATCTCTTCAAACCATTTCTCTAAATTAATGGGCTTCTGGGGAATTTATTCCACACTTTGGTTACATGTTGGATTAAAAAGTTTTGCTTGGCTTCCTTTCTTACTCCTGCTTTGCTCATTTTTAGAAGCGGGAATAAAAGTCAATTAAACTGCGAACAAAGCACTGGGATTTATTTCCAGTGGCGTAGAACTTAAACTTGTATTGTGCTCTGCATTTACAATTTTTGCACAGTTTTGTTTCCAAACCTAATAAAGGGCATCAAAGCATTGGAAGAAGTGCAAAACATAATTACGAGGATGATACTAAAACTGAAGGATCAAAGCTATTGGGAGAGATTGAACATGTTGAGGCCATTTTTCTATATTCCTGATAACAGCTTGGATGTGTAACTGCTCATATATGGCAAGTCCTGGCTTCTACTGGTGTGCAAGATGACTACTTGTGTGGAAAGTTCTCCCAACTATACAATCTTGAGCTCCATTCCCCTCAATACCCATCTCCAAATCGTTTATATAAATCAGAAAAAATATGGCCCCAACACCGATCCCTGGGGAACACCACTTTCAACTCATCTCCATCGTCTGAGAAATTCCCTCTGTTTCCCATCTTTTAGCCAACTTCTACCTGTGTGTCCACTCCACTGACTTGTCTATGTTCTTCTGAAGTTCTCCACAGATCATATCATAGAATCATACAATTTTACTGTACAGAAGGCTCATTGTGTCTGTACTGACACTCAAAAGAGCTATCCAGCCAGTCCCAGTCTCCAGTCTTATCTCCTATAAATTCATCACTTTCAAATATCCAGAGCTCGAGCAGTGGACAGAGACAAAGTGGCACATCCACGAGGCTAAAAGTTACATGGACAGCACGTTTAGAGAGATGGTCACAATGCTGCTCAAGGAACTGGAGGGAAGAAGGCAAAGAAAGGAAGACGGTCACCAAGTAGTCAAAGAGAATCAGAAGTACAGCAAGAGTCCCCTGGTGTCCGGCTCAAGAATCTATTTTGGCAACTGATGAGGGCACTGGGTCCTCAAGGGAGTACAATCAGAGACAAGCTTTCTTCCGTACAGGGTGTTGGAAGTCTGCAACTCACTGCCTATAAGGGTGGGAGAGGCAGACACCCTCATAACATTGAAGGAGTATTTAGATGTACACTTGCAATGTTAAGGCAAATGGGCCAAATGCTGGACAATGGGATTATCTGGGATTAGAATAGATGGCTGTTTTTGACCAGTGCAGACCTGTTGGACCAAGAAGCCTTCTGTGCTGTAGATCCCTGCGCCTCTAAGACTTAAAAGAGACCAGATTGTGTTCTTTAAATTTATGAATGGTTTGAGAAGAGTAGATGTGCGATGTTTGTACTTCGGGGAGAATCCAAAACCAGAGGCTGTAAATACAAAAAAGGGTCCACAGGGAAATGAGGGACAGCAGTCAGAATGTGGAACCCACTACCACATGATTATTTAAGGCTAAAAATACCTGAATGTTTTCAAAAGGAAACAAAATGAATTCAAGAAAGGGAAAGGCTTGTGGAAAGGTCGAGTTGTTGGATTGCATACGGGGTAACTTGTATTGAAGCATAACAAGCAGCCTGTTTCTGTAGTTTCTATGGACTTCTTTGTAATTCTCCGGCTTTGTAACAGCTTTGTCTGGAATAGTACCTTTAAGTCCTATTGCACTGAAAACTATAATTCAACTACCCTCAAAAGTCCTTTCTTTTCAGAAGGGAATTTTAGACCCAAATATGAAATATTTCAGTTGAACTAACTGTCAACAGCGCTGCAGCCTATTGCTGTTCTACCTCTAAACTTCCAGCAATCAGCTTTATGTTCACTATTTGCCTCAAAACTAACTGAGCATAAACAAGCCCTTCCTGTCACATTGGGCTGGAATTTACAACAGAAATAATAGAGAGGATAACAGTGCTTATTATTACAGCTGTGCAAAATGACCAACTAGAAGTGAGCACAATGCGCAATTCAACATAAATGTTAGGGGTTCGCCATCTAAACTGTGCTCTTCTTCCATCGTCTGCGTTACAGGTAGCATCCTACCTTCGGGACCCTTATTCAGATGCGTTCAAAAGCCTTACAATCCTGTAACAGAGTGCTGCAAAAAGTTAAAGTCAGTCTATTTCAGTCAAATTGCCCCTTTCATGTCAATGTTAAGGTGAAGGTCCCATTGTCTCAAGCCTCTGTAAGTGGTGCCACTGTTTTTGAGCTAGGAGCTCCAAGTTCAAAGACCTAGAATCAAGTTTTAAGTTGCAGAGGAGTCCATTCAGCCCATCATGTCTGCATTTGCTCTCCAAATGATCATTCTGACTTCGGTCCATCCTCCTGCCTTTTTCCCAGACCCTTGCATATTGTTTCTATTTAAATAATCATCTAATGTTCTTTTCAATGCCTTAATTGACTCTGCATCACCTTCATTTCCAGGCAATGCATTAGGTACCTAGACCAATGGCGTGGAAATAGATTTTTTTTCTCACATTACATTTGCTGGTTTTGCAAATCACTTGAAATCCTCTGCCATATTCCACTTAATCCTTTTATTAGCAGGAACAGTTTCCCCAACCTACTCCATCTATCAGCTTCATGATTTTAAAAACCACTATCAGATCTCCTGTTACTTTTCATTTTTCCATAAAGAATAGCCCCAACCTTTCCAATCTATCTGCACCTGAACTTTCTTATCCCTGGAACCAACCTTGTAAATCTAGGCACACTCATTAAGAAATGCATTCTTTCTCTACTGAGTTCACATCCTTTGTTTATTGTGATTCTCAGAACTGGACACAATACTCCAGCTGAGGTCTAACAATTATCCTACACAGTTCAGTATCATCTCCCTACTTTAGTTCTCTACGTCCTTATTAATGAAATCCAGTGATACCGTAAGCTTTATTGACGACTCTTCACCTGTCCTGTCGCCCTCAATGATCTGTGCACACAGAGCCTATGTCCCTCTACTCCTTTGCCACCTTTAGAATTGTGCCCATTTATTGTACATTGTCTGCCCATGCTCTTCCTACCAAAGTGCATCATGTCTCACTCTTTACATTGAATCTGCCACCTGTGTGCCCACTTCACTGATTTACCCATGTGCTTTTGAAGTTCTATACAGATTGTATCATAGAATCACAGAATTTTACGCTACAGAAGGAAGCCATGTGATCTGTTGTGTCTGTACTGGCATTCAAAAGAGCTACCTAACTAGTCCCATTTTCCAGCCCTAACTTCATAGCTCCATAAGTTCATCACTTTCAAATGTCTAGCTCTTTTGAAGCCCCCTGTGGAACCTGCCTCCACTACACTTGCAGGAATCACATTCTAAATCCTAACAACTCTCTGAGTAAAGAAGCTTCTCTTCATCTCACTCCTAGCTCTCTTTCTGACAATCTTGACATTACAACCCCTCAATACTGATCATGGAAACAGAATGTCCTCTTTACCCTGTCAAAACTGCTCATAATTTTAAATATCTCAAAAAGGTCATGTCTTATCTTCTCTGCTCCAAGGACAATAAGCCCAATTTCTTTAATCTTTCATTGTAATTAGAATCCCTCATTCCTGGTATCATTTGTGTAAATCTGCGTTTCACTCTCTTCAGGGTTTTAAACACACTTACTTCAATAAGGTGCCAAGAACTGAACACGATACTCCAAATGACACCTGACCAATGATTTGTAGAGGTGTAACATCACTTCCTTACCTTTACACTCTATTCTCATATTTATAATCCCAAGGATCCTGTAAGCCTTCTTAACAACTGTTTCAATTTGCCTGGCCACCTTCAGAGAATCACCCACATCAACCCTGAGGCCCCTCTGCTCCTGTACTCCCCTCAACGTTGTACCAGTGATCCTGTCTTGTCTCTATGTTTCTTCTATCAAAATGTATTACTTCACATTTCTCTGCATTGAAATTCATCTGCCAGGAGTCTTCCCACTTGACCAACTCATCAATGTCCCTTTGAAGTTGCTCAGCATCATTCTGACAATTCAATGCTCTCTCTAGCTTAGTATCATCTGCAAATTTAGTTAATTTACTCTCAATACCCACCTCCAAATCATTTATATAAATCAGAAAAAGCAAAGGTCTCAATACTGATCGCTGGGGAACTCATCTTTAATTTCAACTCATCTCTAATCTGAGAAATTCACTGTTTCCTACCTTTTAGCCAACTTCTTTGCTGTCAAGGACCCATCAATCCCAAACATTTCTGCTTTTCTAAACAACTTGCCATATAGCACCATATCAATTGTTTTGTGAAAGTGCAGATATACAATATCTACAGCATTATCCTCATCTACTGCCTGTGTCATCTCAAAGATCTCAGTTAAATTTGTCAGACATGATCTTCTCTTGACAAAGCTGTGCTGACTGTCTAATATTAACTTATTTTTCTCCAAGTATATATTTACCCTATCCCATGTTATGGCCTCCATCAGTTTTCCCACTATTGGTGTCAAGCTGACAGATCTGCAGTTTCCTGGGTCATCCTTTGCCCTTTTCTTAAAAGAACAATGTCACATTTGCAATCCTTCAGTGCCCTGGGCCTAATCCTTTGTTTCAGAGGGGTCTGGAAAATTTCTGTCAACAAAGCTCTGCAATTTGCTCCCTTACCTCGCTCATCAATCTAGGGTGCATCCCATCCAGGCCAGGTCACTTCTCTCCTGGAGTGCTGCCAGCATTTTTAGCATCTTTTCTTTGTCTATCATAACACTGCTTGATGCTCAATGCCCACATTTTCAACTGTAACCATCTTCAAATTTGGCAAAGACAGAAATAAAGTATTTATTTACTGACTACCCATATCCTTTGATTCAGTGAGCAGTTTACCCTGCTTATTCCCTAGAGTGGGCCCCAGTATATCATTCACTAACCTTTTACTATCATGTTTATTTTTGTGCAGCCTGCCATCCTTTCCTCATGCTTCCCCTTTGCTTCCTTTTTGCAGCTTTAGCCTCTCTCTGCATTTAAGATACTCTTCCTGATTTCTACTGCTATTGTTATTCAGGTACGTATCACATACCTACCTCCTGTTTCTTCTTTATTTTCTCATCGATATCCTTCATCATCCAGGGTACACAAGCTTCAGAAAACCAGCATTTATTTCTCGGGAGTGTATACCCAGGTTACACCCTTTTCATCTCCCTTTTAAACGTCTCCCATTTTTCATTCACTGTTTTATCCAGTGTAATGATCTCCTCACAATTTACAATGCTTCCAATTTTCAGATCAAATTGCAAACATTGAAATTGTCACTGAACAACACATCAATGTCATGATATATATTAGTAAAAGGATGGCTCCTAATACCAGTCCCCTGCTTAATACCATGACATGACATTCTCTAGCCCATAAAATATACACTACCCAGTTCTCAATTTCCCATTACTCACCTATTCTTTTCATCAATGTTGTTATAGTCCCCTTTATTCAAAAAGCTATAACTTTTCTTGTTGCTGTATTGAACACTAAAATGAAGTTCACATACACCACATTGAGTGTTACCCTCATTAAGCTTTCCTGTTCTTCAGCAAACTCCAGCAAGTTGTTTAAACATGATTTCCCCTTCTGAGACCCATGCTGACTTTCCTTGAACAGCCCATTCTTTTCATTGTCCCTTGAAGTACTGGTATCCCAGTATTTATTTGGGTAATTAAAGCCTCCCGTTAAGAACTACTCAATAATGCTGACGTCTCCCTGTAACTTCATTGCAGACGAATCCTTCCCATCTTTTCCCCACCAGTCGGTAGTCTATAGGCAATATTCAGCAATGCCATTGTAATCTTTTTGTTCCTTAACTCTTGCCAAAATCAACTCTTTCCTCGAACTCTGAGAAATTGTCTTTCTCTAGCACTGCAATGTTCCCCTTAACTAACATAATCCCTGCTTATTATTTCCTTTTCTATCTCCTTTGACTACCTTGTACTCAGGAATATTTGATACCCAGTCCTTCCTTTCCTTCAGCTCGACCTTTGTTATCATCACAACATTATATTTCCAAATGACAATCTCCACCTGTAACTCCCCAATCTTATTCATCACACTACATGCATTCATATTCATGAACAGTAATCCCGATTTAGGATTCAACACTTCCTTATCCAGTCTGAGGCTTGTTGGCCACAATTCAGGAGGCTCATAATCAGCATGTGAACCTATCCAACATTTCCCAACTAATCTCCAAAGGAAAAACAGTATGTATGAAAATACAACATAAACAAATTGTGGAGACTCAATCTCATCTAAGGTAGGACTCTGTTTTTAATTTTTAACTCATCCCTAGGTCATCAGGTCATAGGGTTTTATAGCACGAAAACAGATCCTCAGTCCAACTCATTCATGCTAACCAGATATCCTAGATTAATCTGGTCCCATTTGCCGGTATTTGACCCTTATCTCTCTAAACCCTTTCTACCCATCCAGATGCCTTTTAAATCCCTCTTTCCCACTTCACTAATTTTCCTGTCTGCTTACGTTTCAATTGGAAATAAATACTGGTAGCCTGCAGATTGAGATTTTACACAATTGTGAAGGACTCTATCCAGCATGATCTGCTGGCAATTGGCAATATTTTTCCTAAATGAGTGGACCAAGGCTGAGTATGAAAATTCTCAAGATAAAAATCACAGAGCCATTTAAATCCAAAATGTGTGTTAAGTCAGATACTGAGCTGCCTGTTGTGGTATAAAGACATTCAAGTCAAATGTGATGATGTGACTGATCAAAAGACTCCAACTACAGGAAGAGAGAAGATACCAGTCTAGAATGAGCATGTGAAGAGAGACATCTTATATACTACACTAGAGAGCTATGTTTGATAACGAAGACACATTGTAAATAAAGGAGTGTCACAGCAGATATGGATTGAATGAGTCTTTTCTAATAATAAGAATGAAGCAGCCTCAGGAATGGTGAATGTAAAGAGACTTTCTCCAGTAAGATACTCCAGACTGGTATCTCAAAAGCACAAGATAAAGCATGGCGGCAACGAGGGAGAGAAACCTCCAGAGTCAGGATCTGAAATTTGAAAAAAAAAAACATTTCAAAGGGCAAGCTGTAAAGGGAAGAAGCTGGATGCAGGGCAAGACCTCAGAAGATTAAGACAAAAGATGGAATAAGAGAAGACCCTGAAGGTAGGGAAAAGACCTCCAAGGTCTTTAATTACACTGGCACACAGCAGGAAAACTCTAAATGGCAGGAGAATGAATCCTCAGAAGGTGTTAGAACCGAGCCACCAATCAGTAATAATCAGGAGAGAGAAAACAGAAGATTGGAATACTTTGCTGGTAAGTACAAACCAAGTTCTTACCCAGGTTAGCCAGCATGATAGCTGTTAGAGACTTTGATCAACCATGTAATAATGCAGATAGCCCTCAATGAGGCCTGAAGAATGTTCTGAAAGCACCTGATTCGGTGCTATAGAACAGCCTCAGGCCTACAGGTAAAGCAGCAGTGTCAGCAAGTCAGCACTTTCTATGTGTTGTAGGCCCAATAGCTGCTGAAGTTCCGATAAGACAAAGGATACAAGAACGATGCATTGACTAAAACATTTTACATGTGCTTTAATCCCAAAAGAAATTTAGTGCTAAATAGATGGGACTTAATAATTGACTGCAGCATTTGGAAGAATCAACAAAAGACTGTTTAACGGATTTACACTTTCTAGCAAGATGTTGCAGATACGAAGCCTTGAATGATGATTAATTTGAAACCACACAGCAGTTTTTATTTATATAAGTACAGAAGAGGCGTTTTGGCCCATCAAGTCTGCACCCACACTACAGTAGTCCCTCTTTCCAGCAATAGACTAATAGCCTTGAATGTTATGAAGGTTTGTGTGAAGGATCACAAGCTATCAGGCTTCCTTCAATCCAAGTAGAATTTAATGCTGAAAGAGACAGAAAGCAGAGCTCAAAAGTGATCAGTACTGCAAGGAAACATCAGAATTATTTAGCAAGGCCTGATGTGTGAGCCCCACGGTGGCATTGTGACCCTCCGGAAAGCCCAGCAGAAGATCAAGAATCAATGTGATTGACCATAGCAAGTTGTAGAACTTGAGGCTCCAAACAGAATCACAAGCACATGGAATGTCCAGGAGGGGGAGATGAATGTCGTTAGTGCAGCCAGTTGGGACTGTAACTCAGCAGCAACTTCACCATCTCAAAACTCAAATAAAAAGGTCCAACAAAAGGGAAATTTCCGGAGAAATAGAAATCTTGCAGCAAATAAAATTTTCAAGAGTTTAAAGGTACAGAGAAAATATGACATTCCTCAGGAGGTCAAAGAGAGTCTTCAAGATGAAGCTGATATAGCTTCTGTGTCTAATGGGATCAAGGGATAAGAATGGAAGGTGGGATTAGAGTCTTGAGCTCAATGATCAGCCATGATCTTACTGAGTGGTGCAGCAGGCTTGAGGGATCAAATGGCCGAGTCTTGCTCCCAAATTTTATGTTTCTATGTAAAACAGATTCTAGACTATTAACTTAAAGGTACATGTGCTTAATACTCAACACAGGTGCTGCCGTTTCAACACTACAGCCAGCTTACTATGTTGAAGTCTGTAACAGGCAGACCAGCAAAAATAAAACTCCAAGGCTCAGGATGCACTGATCTCCAGGCATCTGGGCAAGCCACCACAAAGCTTAGTCACAAAGGGCAAAGTATCAGTGAAACACTATATATACAGAGGGATCAAAATATCTCAATCGTGGAGCAGAGGTTCATGTATTTGCTCAGGTCTCTCAAATAAAGTGAATATAATATTTCAGAATGAAAACTCAAGAGCATTTCAGCAAGAATTTCCAAAGCTTTTCAAAGGTATAGGTAAACTGAAGCAGGAGTATCACATTACTCAGCAAGGCAATGCTAATCCCATCTGTTTGCATGCTCCCAGCAAAATTCTTCATCCTTTGATGAAAAGGCAGGCTCAGTTAGACACAGTCATAGTGCCAGGGATAGAAAAACACAATGGTGCTTATGATTCGTAAATATTTCCAAGACAAATGGAGAATAGTCATTTAGCCGTACAGAACTTGAGTACTGCCGAAAGAAAAAAAAAGACACATTTGTCCAAACTTTTGCTTGTTCATTCTTCACGACATTCAGAAGACTACCAATGTAAACAACATTTTGTAGTATATGAGGGGAGAGTGCTAACTGGTTAGTAAGTACATTTGATTGGTTACAAGCATTGCCATGGAGAATGCATCAGTTAGATGATGACTGACACTTAACAGGCAAGGCTTTATTTAAACTTAAACCATGTTGACTATGATTGTTCAAAACATCTTGCTGAGGAATGCACTAGAAAATGGATGTTGCCAAAATGTTGCCTTGTCAAAAGGCAACGTCTAGAATCCTGGAAGTAATGCATGGAAAAATTTGCCAAACGGATGACACAGCGGTCCATGGTAAATGAAAAAGAGACATGAACAGAGATTGGGGTTATGTTAAAAAAACTGCAGAAAGCTGCAGGCCTCACACTAAATGAGCAATGCCAAATCTCTAGAGTAATGATTACATTTCCAGATCACGTTATCCAAGAACAAGATAGCATGTTGCGTTCAAGGAAAATTACAGGCATCAGTGAATTTCTGACATCAAAGTCTCTTAAATCTTGTAAGCACTTCCTAGGCATTGTGAATCCAATGGGAGTGGTTACCTCTAATTTAGCCAGTGTTATCTTACTGATAAAGAAAAGCTTTTGAAACGAAGATTGGTAAAGGTGAAGGCAAATGGAAATTTGTCCTTTATTTCAAATGCAAGAAAGTGTTTAAAAAAGGGAAGTCTTGTTAAAACTATGCAAACACAACTGTTCTGTAGAAGAATCATATCAGACTTGAAACGTTAACTCTGTTTCTTTCTCCATAGCTGCTGCCAGACCTGCTGAGTTTCTCCAGCAATCTCTGTATTTGTTACCAGACACTAATTAGACCACATACTATGAACAGAATTCTATGAACAGTTCCAACCAAGTTTGTTGTTTTGCAGACGTTTCATTACCGTGCTGGGTAACATCCTTAATGCAGCCTTCAATGAAGCATCAGTGTGTTTTTCTGCCTGGTTTTTAAACTCTGGGGTCCACTGAGATGGATTGACTCACTTCTGGTTTTCCTCCGTAGTGGAATGTATATGGGGTTGAGTTCAATGTGTTTATTAATAGCATGCTTCGTGGAGTGCCATGCTTCCAGGGATTCTCGTGCTTGTCTCTGCCTAGCTTGTCCCAGGATCTTGGTGTTGTCCCAGTCGAAGTCGTGGTTCTCCTTGTCCATGTGGATTGAGATGATCCACCCCCCACCATGGACAGGACCAATGTCATCTACAAGATCCCCTGCAGAGACTGCGAGAAACACTACATCGGACAAACAGGAAGGAAACGAACAACAAGAGTACATGAACACCAACTGGCTACAAAAAGTCACGACCGATACTCACTCATCTCAATCCACATGGACAAGGAGAACCACGACTTCGACTGGAACAACACTAAGATCCTGGGGCAGGCTAGGCAGAGACAAGCACGAGAATTCCTGGAAGCATGGCATTCCACGAAGCAGGCTATTAATAAACACATTGAACCCAACCCCATATACATTCCACTAGGAAGGAAACCTGGAAGTGAGGCAATCCATCTCAACGGACCCCAGAGTTTAAAAACCAGGTGGGAAAACACACCGACGCTTCATTGGAGGCTGCACTGAGGATGTTACCAAGCACGGTAGTGAAACGTCTGCAGAACAACAGACTAGCTCGGCGAGCCAACCAACATCAACACCTACAACCCGAGCTACAGATCTACTCCAAAACCTTAGAGTTTCAACCAAGTCAGGTAAATTGGGCATTTACTCATTAGAGTTTAGAAGAATGAGATGTGACCTAATTGAAACACATAAGATTCTTAGAGAATTTGACTGGTTAGAAGTTGAGATGTTGTTTCCCCTTGTGAAGAGTGTCTTGACCAGAGACCATAGTGTCAGAGTAAGGGCTTGTCCAGTTAATGGTAAGAAGGAATTTCTCTTCTCATTGTGGAGTGAGCCTGCAGAATTCTTTACAACAGATGACAGATGAGCCTGCATTGTGTATCTGAGGTTGAGCTAGACAGAAATGAATTAAGGGCTCTGAGAAAAAGGCAGGAAATTGGAGTTGAGAATTATCAAATCAGCAATGATCTCTTTCTATGGTGGAACAGACTCAATGGGCTGAATGGTCTACTTCTGCTGCTGTGTCTTATGGTTTTATCATGAAAGAAGTTGCAACAAGGCACTTGGATAAGTTCAAGGTAATCAGGCAAAGTCTTTTGAAGTTCTTTGAAGTGACAGGTGCTGTGAATAAAGGGGAACAGTGGATATATTGAGCTTAGGTTTCGAGAAGGCATTTGTTAAAATGCCACAAAGGTTATTGCAGAAAGTGAAAAATGAATGGTTTATGGGGTAGCATGCTGGCATGGATAGAAGACTGGCTGGCAAACAGGAAACAGAGAGTAAATATAAGCTTGTCTTTTGCAGGTTGGCAAGCTGCAATAAGTTGGATCGTCAACTGTATACAATTTATGCAATTGACTTGGGTGACGGGACAGAAGGTCTGCTTGCCAAATTTTCTGAAGACAGAAAAATAGGTACAAAATTATGTTGTGAAAAAGACATGAGTCTATGAAAAGACATACAATAGGTTAAGTAAGTGAGCAAAGGTGTTGCATTTGGAGTATAACGTCAAAAGAAATGGAATTGGCCTTTTGGAAGAAAAGAATGAATCTTAAATATCTTACCTAAATTTTGAGAGACTGCAGAGGTCAAAGAATCAGAGGGATCTGGGTGTCTGCAATGTAGAGGTCAGTATGTCAATCCAACAGCATAAATCTTGAAATGTTAGCACGTAGGTACATGAAGTTATTAGGGAAGCTAACATAACATCCGTTATTGCAAGGGGAACTGAATACAAAATAGGGGAGTTTGTGTTTCTGTTATCCAGGGCTCTGGTGAGGCAAAATCTGGAATATTGTGCACAGTATTGGTCAGCTGATTTTAAAAAAGGGTGCAAATGCATTGTCAGCTGTTCAGAGAAGGTTTACCAAGCTAATGTCCAGAAATGGGAATGTTGCCTTACGAGGAAGTTTGGACGGATTTGGTTTATATCCACTGGAGTTTAGAAAAGTAAGAGATGACTTACTTGAAACGTATAAGATTCTGAGGGGGGCATAATAGCCTGAACGTGAACAGGATGTTTCTTTAAACATTGCCAAAAGGAGACAAGAAGGTAACAATGTTCATCTTGTCCTCATCAGGACGAAGAAGCAAGAAACAGACTTGAGAAAAGGGACACCAATTTAGCAGCTTGAGAACAGGTCACTGATTGGTTAGACTGTCATTAGCATGGGATTCAACAAGACCAATTAACAGTCAATCTTAATTCCCAGATTAGCAGGTAAAATCTGATTGGTCATGGTATTTCAGCAGGCATTGTTAGTCTCCATGACATTTTATTCCATGAAAAAAATGGAATGCCCATAAGACTTGCTTTTGTCTACATAGTACAATACTATGGTATGCCCCGTCTCAACATCACACTGACATAGAGAGTGGATGTCTAGGTACATATTCACCAGGTAACCAATAAAATTAATCTTGTATTGTGGAGCTGTACAAAGAACAATATAGCACAGGAACAGACCATTCAGTCCTCCAAGCCTGCACTGACATATTTTGCCCTTCCATACTGAACCTGTCTTCACTTACAGGATCCATATTCCTCCATTCACTTCCTATTCCGGTATTTGTCCAGTTGCTTCTTGAATGCTGCTATTATGTCTGCTTCCACTACCTCCTCTGGTAGCACATTCCAGGCACTCACCACCTTTTGTGTGAAAAACCTGCCTCACACGTCTCTTTTAAACTTGCCCATTCACACCTTGAACCTGTGTCCCCTAGTAATTGATCCCTCCGCCCTGGGAAAAAGCCTCATACTTTCCACCCTATTTATGCCATTCACAAGCTTATAAACTTCAATCAAGTCACCCCTCAACCTCCTGCATTCCAGTGAAAACAAACCCAGTCAATCCAACCTTTCTTCATAGCTAAAATCCCCCATTTCAGGCAACATCCTGGAAAACCTCTTCTGTACTCTCTTCAAAGCATCCACACACTTTTGGTAGTGTGATGACCAGCACTGGATGCAATATTCCAAATGAGTCCTAACTAAAGCTCTATAAATCTGCAGCATAACTTGTCTACTCTTTCACTCAATGCCTCTTTCCAATGAAGGCAAGCATGCCAGAAGCCTTTTTTACTACCTTATCTACCTGTGCTGCCACCTTTAGTGATCTGTGGACCAGCACACCCAGATCCCTCTGCATGTCAATACTCCTAAGGGTTCTACTTTTTCCATCTGTCTTTGACCTTCCAAGACGCAGCACTTCTCATTTGTCCAGATTCAACTCCATCTGCCATTTTTCTGCCTATGCCTTCAACTGATCTATATCCTGCGGTATCCTCTTACAATCCTCCTCATTATCCGCAACTCCATCAATCTTTGTACTGTCTGCAAACTTACGAATGAGACTAGCTGTTTTCCTCCAAGTCATTTATGCAGAGGTCCCAGCACTGATCCCTGTGGAACACCCACTAGTCACAACCCTCCATTCCGAAAAGCATCCTTCCACCACCACCCTCTGTCTCCTATGACTAAGCCAGTCCTGTATCCATCTCGCCAGCTCACCCCTGATACCATGTGACTTGACCTTTTGTACCAGTCTGCCATGAGGGGCCTTATAAAAGGCTTTACTAAAGTCCATGTAGACAACATCAACCGCTTTTCCATCATCAATCATCTTCATCACCTCCTCAAAAATCTCAATTGAGTTATTGAGGCATGATCACCTCCATACATAACATACTGTCTGTCGCTGATAAATCCATTTGCTTCTTCTACAAATCCTAATGCAAATATCGATTTTTATCCTGTTTGATAATGTCTAATTTCATTAAATCATCACTTGTTGAATATTGCAACAATTCATAAAAGGCCCCATGTCCATTCCTGTTGCCCTGAAAGAGCACATTTGCCCAAACAACGCATTGCCCTGGAAGTGAAACATGTCTTAAAATTCTGAACAACAGATGAAGCTAACAAAAACAGAAATTGCTGGAAAAAGTCAGCAAGTCTGGCAGCATCTGTGGAAAGAAATCAGAGTTAACATTTCAGGTCCAGTGACCCATCTTCAGAACTGATGGTAGCCAGGAAAACGTTTTTATGCAGAAGATTGGGTAGAGGAAGGGCATAAGGAGTAAACGATAGGTGGGGATAGAGAGAGAGGACAGTTAGACAGTCATAACGGCCTAGGAGACCCAGGTGAAGGAATGACTGCTAATAGGGACTATTAGTGGCTAACAATGGGTAGTGTGTCATAGCAGACTATGTGATAAACAGGCTTGATGTGCAGCTGCTGGGATAAAGTCATGGGGGAAGGTGCCTCAAGCCCTAAAATAGTTGAACTCGATATTGAGACAGAAACAGTATGCCTACCATTAGATGCAATTCTGCTATTGGAAATCATTCATCAAATAATCCAGACGGTGCGAAGAATTACACCAGAAATGAATAGAAACAGAGAAACATAGAAGATAGGAGCAGGAGGAGGCCATTCAGCCCTTCGAGCCTACTCCGTCATTCTTCTTGATCATGGTTGATCGTCCAACTCAAGATCCTAGTCCTGCTTCCTCCCCATAGCCTTTAATCCCATTCAACCCAAGTGCTATATCTCGTCACCTCTTGAATACATTCAAGGTTTTGGCATCAACTACTACCTGTGGTAACGGATTCCACAGGCTCATCACTCTGTGTGTGAAGAAATGTCTCCTCATCTCCATCCTAAATAGTCTACCCGATATCCTCATACCGTGACCCCTGGTTCTGGACACACCTACCATCAGGAACATCCTCCCTGCATCTACCATGTCCAGCCCTGTTAGAATTTTATAAGTCTCTATGAGATCCCCCCTCATTCGACTGAACTCTAGCGAAAACAATCCCAACCAAGTCAATCTCTCCTCATACACCATCCTGGAATCAGCCTGGTAAACCTTCGCTGCACTCCCTGCAGATCAAGAGCATCCTTTCTCAGAAAAGAAGACCAAAACTGCACACAAAACTCCAGGTGTGGTCTCACCAAGGCCCTGTACAACCACAACAACACATCCCTGCTCCTGTACTCGAAACGTCTCGCAATGAAGGCCAACATACCATTTGCCTTCTTTACTGCCTGCTGCACCTGCATGCTTACCTTCAGCAATAGGGGCACAAGGCCTCCCAGGTCCCTCTGCACACTCCCTTCTCCCAATTTAGGTAATAATCTACATTCTTGTTTTTGTTTCTAAAGTGAATAACCTCACTTTTTCCAAATTATACTGCATCTGCCATTGATTTGCCCTCTCACCCAACCTACCGAGATCATGCTGAAGGATTCTGCATCCTCGTCACAGTTCACACTCCCACCCAACTTGGTACCATCTGCAAACTTGGAGATGTTACATTGTGTTCCCTCATCCAAATCATTCATATGTTTTGTGAACAGCTGGGGTCCCAGCACTGATCCCTGTGGCCTCCCATTAGTTACTGCCTGCCAATTTGAAAATAACCCATTAATTCCTACTCTTTATTTCCTCTCTGCCAACTAGTTTCCTATTCATCTCAATACACTTCCCCAATCCCATGCACTTTAATCTTGCACATTAATGTCTTATGTTGGACTTTGTCAAACACTTTCTGAAAATCCAAACATACAACATCGATTTGCTTCCTCCTTGTCAACTCTACTAGTTGTGTCTTCACTTAATTCCAACAGATTTGTCAGCATGATTTCCCCTTCATAAATCCATGCTGACTCTAATCCTGCCAATGCTTTCTGCATGGTATGCTATAAAATCCTTGACAATGGATTCAAGAATTTTCCCCACTACTGGTGTTATGCTAACCAGTCTATAATTCTGTTTTTGCTCTACCTCCCTTTTCTGAATATTGGAGTGACATTAGCCGCCCTCCAATCCTGCAAGATGACCATCAATGCATCCACTATTTCTAGAGCTACTTCCTTAAGTACTCTGGGGTGTAGATTATCAGGCCCTGGGGATTTATTGGCTTTCAATCCCAACAATTTTCCCAGCACCATTTCTCTACTAATATTGATCTCCCTCAGTTCTTTCCTCTCACTAAATCTTGCATCCTCCAACAATTCTGGCATCTGATTTGTGTCCTCTTTTGTGAAGACAGAACCAAAGTATGTATTCAGTTCCTCAGCCATTTCTTTGTCCCCTGTTAGATGTTCCCCTGTTTGTGTCTGTAGGGAACCTACATATGTCTTTATCAATCCCTTTCTCTTCATGTACCTATAGAAACTCTTAGCGTCAGTCTTTATGCTGTTAGTCTGCTGTACTCTACTGAAAACACTCTGACCAATTAGAGTCTATCCCCCTAAACTGAGAACTAAAATTGACAGTTGACTGCTTTTGGTGCATCTCTACATCAATGGTGACCCAATCAATCAACACCCTTTTGTAACGCTATGTAAACTGGTGTCCCTTCTTTCAAGCCAGTTTCTTGAATTCTGATGCTAGTGAGCACAGGATGAGCTGTTTCAACTTCTTGTCTCTGTTGAGTAAGTGCTGTAACCAAGGGTGTTTCCTCACATGAAAATGAAGGATCTCAGGGATCACTGTTCAAAAATGAGGGTCACCAATCTGAAACAGAGATCAAATTGGTCCCCCTGAAAAGCATGTGGAAGCGGAGTCCTTGAGTTTTCTTCTTTATTTTTATTAAGACAGCAGGTGAAAAATTATGGGGGTAGACAGGAATGTGTGTTTGTCATTAACATAAAACATTGGAAAAACTCAGGAGGTCTGGCACCATCTCTGGACAGTGAAATAAAGTCAACCTTTTGAGAATGGTATGACTCTTCTTTCGAACCGAGTTATTTCAGACCTCTACAACTGTCGGGTTTTCATAGTGATGTAATTTGGAGGTTTCAATCAAATTAACCATGATTTTATTAAGTGGCCATGCTAGGTCAAGGGGTTAATAACCTCCTCCTGCCCCTTGTTCATTTGTTTGTATATAACTTTCTATATACAGTGTGTTGCAGTCTATAAGGAATTGAAGAACCTTATTTAGTGTTCAGGAGATTCATTATCCCTGAAGTTGCTTTGTGCAGATCCCACAACCTGCGATAGCCTAGACCAATACTTCAATGTGTAGGTATCAGCAATGGCTTCTAGCTCAAGATAAAACACCCAGCACTGTCACAATGCACTATGCCTATTGTATAAGTGGGCAGTGAATTTGTTAGTGCATCCAGAATTCTACCTAAATCACGACATTAGCAACAACAAAAGATGTCAAAAAGCTGTTAGAGTATCAGACAGTTAAGTAAATTCTGACAAATGTTGAAATTTCTTTGCCAAACATTCTTCACACTTTCTCTCATAGCAACTCATCCGGGCCAACAACCCTAGCATGGCAACCAACATTTGTGACTTTTCCTGAAGTTTGGCTATTTGGACCAAGTCTTAGGTTTAAGTCAGAGTTCCCTAAGACCTTTGTTAAATTGAATGCAAAACCTCTGCTCAGGTAATACATTGCATAATGGCAACTAGGTCTGTCACCCTGAAGCAAAAACTAATGCTTGAGAAATATGTGAACAAATTCTACCAATGGAAGAAACATGAATTCAATTAATATATCTGGCTACATTGCTAGTTTCGTGAATGATGGTCATGAAATGACTGACATTTCATTCCTTCATGCCCTTTGGGAGAGAAAGTCTATTGTCCTTACTTGCTCTGGCCTGCAGACTGACAGGAATGTGATTTACTCTTAAAAATCCTCAAAAATAGTTAAGCAAGACACTCAGTTGTTGGTGGCTAACCACAACCAACTCATGGACTATTAGAGATGGTCAATAATTTCTGGCTTTGCTTGTTGCTTATATCTCAAGAATGAATACAAAAAAGTCTCATCTTAGATAGATTTTCAAACGCTATCGCTCTACTAACTTAGCTCCTCACATTGGCGGCTTTAGGAACTCCTGCCAGCTAATCTTCTGCATTAATGAGACAACACTTTACAAATTAACTTAACTGGCTTACTTAATGAAAGGTTAAGTAACCCCATTAATTCAAAAGGCATCCTGTGTGTCCCTTTGTGCCCCAGCTGGTACTAATCTGGACCCTTTACACAATCAGGCTCAACAACTCATTATAGTAACTTTGGTCAAATGAAGCTACTAGCCACGTACAGTTGTATTCTTCACTGTGCATTGAGGTCAAAGTGATGATGAAGTAAATAGTGCAAGCAGTTTGTTTCAAATAAAAGGGTTCGGGAAGAACAGAAATCATCGCAAGTTAGGGAGCTAGGTTAGATGTCAAGAGGTTGTTAATTTCAGAGGGAACAGTATATTTGTAGTGAAGGGGATAACAAGGTGTAGATGTGGATGAACAAGCAGGCCAAGCAGCATCAGAGGAGCAGGAAGGCTGACGTTTCGGGCCTAGACCCTTCTTCAGAAATGATTTGCTAAATTTCTTCAATTGAGAGCTGGAGCCACTTGTGGTTGAGGTAGAGATTACCTTGAACATGAGGCCAGCACATTGTGACATTAAAAAAGGCCAGAACAGTCTCTTGCATGGACAATTTTTGATTATTTGAGAGGCAGAGAGGAAGTTCCAAGAAAAAAAGCACACCCACTGGCAGGGAGTTTTATTGTCTTAATTCAGCTCTGCTCAGAGATCACATGGTTTGAGGTGGAAACTGTTGGAATCACAATACTACAAGGATCACAGTTGTGTGGGATAGGTTATCATTGCACATTTATTGGAACCTGATCCTATATTAATTGATCTTCATGTACAAATATACAAAATAGAAGCTGCAATACATGGTCATTTCAGCCTGCTTTGCCATTGAGTACGACTATGACAAAATTTAGGTTTCAAGTTCAATTATTGACCTGCTTCCTGGGACTCTTGATTCCCTGAGAGACCAAACACTGGGCCGTCTCCAGTGATGGCAAATCCATGATCAACTGGAGCAGAGAATTTGAATGTCATAACTCTGAGTCCGTTCTTCCTCCTCCCCTGATAATTTTATTTCTTTCCTTTGTTATGGATGTCACCAAGTAACTAGTCCTCAGCAACTTTTGGATTAAGGTGAGATACCAGGACTTGCATGTCAGGTATTCGATCTGATGGGACCAGCCAGAGACTAGGCAAAAATTTCCAAAATGAGGCAACTAAAAATAAGCAATGGGCAGCACAACCGAGCCCAGCATTAAATTTAAACCTGAATACTTAATTACTGGGCTGGCAGTCATTGTTGGACAGCATCTACATTCAGGAAGACTGTATCATTGATTAATACACCACTATATTTGGAACCTCACAAAATCCAGCACTATCGGTAATTTCTTACATTTATCTTGTAAGTAAAATGTGCAATTTCATACTCTTCCCAAGAAAGCGCCACGTCCCCTCTCTGCCCCTCCAGTGAACATAAAGGATCTCATAGTGCTAATTGAAGATCAGTTCTCCTCAGTGTCTTGGCTGATACTAATCCCTCAACCAATATTACTAAATTCAGAGATCCAGGCTTTTTAAATTTGGCCACAGGATATGGGCGTCTCTGGCTGGACCAGCATTTGTTGCCCATTCCTAATTGCTCAGAGGGCAGTTAAGAGTCAACCACATTGCTGTCGGTGTGGAATCACATGTAGGCCAGACCAAGCAAGGACGAAGGATTTCATTCTGTAAAGAACAAAGTGAACCAGGTGGATTTTTACAATCCACAGTGGTTACATGGTTACCATTAGGCCTGCTTTTTATTCGAGATTTTAACTGGACTCAAGTTTCGCCATCTGCCATAGAGGGATTTGAACTCCTAGCCTGGAGTTCTATTATGCACTCAATGACATTAAGATTGCATCACTGCCTCCCGACAATCTAAAAAAGAGTAGGGTAGGTTACTAATAGATTGCTATTTGTAGGAGCTGGTTGGAAACAATTTGATTGATGCCTAGGAACATAAGGCATCAGACATAGTTGGCCTTTCAAGCCTGTTTCCCCATTTAATAAGATCATGATTGATCTGATTGTGGTCTCAACTCCACTCTCCTGGGGGACAGAATTCTGAAGAGTTATCACCCTCTAAGTGAAGAAAGTCCTCCTCATCTCAATTTTAAATGTCCTCCTCCTTATACTGAGATTGTATCCCCAAAGTGGGAGCTCAATTAGTTTGTGGGTTCAAGACTGATAAAAGCTATAGACACTCATGACATTAAAGAGTATGATGATAACATGAGAGAGTGGTACTCACGCAGATGATCAGCCATCATGGCAGTGCTGGATCAGCATGTGAAATGCCTTACTCCTGTTTCTCTACTCTCTCTGGGAAGGATGTGTCATGACTATTCTGATGCCTCAGAATGGGGCCACAATGAGGTAAAACTCAGAAATTATTGTCTTCCAAGTTTCAACACAATCATCTCTCATCCATCTACAATGTTCGGAATGAGAGTGCTTTGTTTAAAAATTAATTCTGACAGCGATGATGAGTTTTTTTTCCTGTCTCAGAACTGTGCAACTTTGGGACTCTCTGTCTCACAAAGTAGTGGAGACAGGACCATTGAATATTTTTAAGGCGAACATAGATAATGTTTGTTAGGGGAGGGAATCAAAGGTTGTTGGAGGTAGATGGGAATGAAGAATTGAAAATGCAACCAAAACAGACATGGTCCTATTGAATGGAGGAACAGGTTTTAGTGGTAGAAAGGCACATTTCTGCTTCTATTTCATTTGTTCCTATTGTTTATATGTATATTGCAACAGTTGGGTCACTTCAAAATAGTTCAATAATCTTTGGAGATAGTAGGTACTGCAGATGCTGGAGAATCTGAGATAACAAGGTGTGGAGCTGGATGAACACAGCAGGCCAAGCAGCATCATAGGAGCAGGAAAGCTTGACGTTTCGGGCCTAGACCCTTCATCAGAAATGGGGGAGGGGAAGAGAGTTCTGAAATAAATAGGGAGAGAGGGGGAGGCGGATAGAAGATGGATAGAGGAGAGGATAGGTGGAGAAGAGGCAGACAAGTCAAAGAGGCGGGGATGGAGCCAGTAAAGGTGAGTTTAGGTGGGGAGGTAGGCCGCAATGATGCCACCCGAAGGTTGCAGAAACAGCAAATCATATTCAGCCTGGGAACCTTGCAGCCCAATGGTATCAATGTGGATTTCACAAGCTTCAAAATCTCCCCTCCCACAACTGCATCCCAAAACCAGCCCAGCTCATCCCCGCCTCCCTAACCTGTTCTTCCTTTCACCTATCCCCTCCTCCCACCTCAAGCCCCACCCTCATCTCCTATGTACTAACCTCGTCCCGCCCCCTTGACCTGTCCGTCCTCCCTGGACTGACCTATCTCCTCCCTACCTCCCCACCTACACTCACCTTTACTGGCTCCATCCCAGCCTCTTTGACTTGTCTGCCTCCTCTCCATCTATCCTCTCCTCTATCCATCTTCTATCCACCTCCCCCTTTCTCCCTATTTATTTCAGAACTCTCTTCCCCTCCCCCATTTCTGATGAAGGGTCTAGGCCCGAAACGTCAAGCTTTCCTGCTCCTATGATGCTGCTTGGCCTGCTGTGTTCATCCAGCTCCACATCTTGCTATCAATAATCTTTTGAATGCCCTGATTTGCCAAAAATGGTGAAAGTTCATTGAAAATAAGTAATGAAGGCAATAAACAGTATTTTCAGTATTATGTTATCTTAGCTAGTGAAAGCAAGGATGAACAGAGACTAAAGTAACTAACTGTTGTAAAGTAATGATTGTCAACACTGTACATGGTCAATACATACCCAATATATTCACATCAAATGGCAACTTTAGTATCTTAGCTGGGCTGTCTGCATGTCTCAGTATATTGATTCTTCTCACTCTCTGTCACAACCTAATACTGAGATTTAAAATTCCAGCTGGTACCTATCAAGCAGTGCTGCAGGATTTCATTGTTGTTATGAAATGGTACAGCTTCTGCTCAGCGCAGCACCTGACATCAGTAAAGAGGTCCAAATGATCAGGTATATCAGAGTTCATATCCTTACAGTTAGTGCTCCTTCCTGTTCCTTGTGTATTGGTGCCAACACACCATGGGGAGGTTAAATAACAACCCCCTGCCCATCAATGCACTGGTATGATTTGTGTCCAACATTCTGAACTTTTGACTATTCCCAACTACATCATCTCTCCTTTTGTTGAAGTGAAGGTTTGGTGCAAGAAATGTTGCATTTGTAACACACTTTTTACAATTTCAGGTTGGCTTAAGGGACTAAACATCCAGTAAAGTTTTTTTGAAGTTCTGTCACTGTTGTTCTTGGCAAGACCCATTTTGTACATAGTCAGTTCCCACAGCCAATAGGATAACAGCTAGATGATCTGCTTCCATGAAGAAGAGCAACAATTGATCAGATAGAATACAGGGATGAAGTCCTCTGCTTTGATTTGACCTTGTGGCATACGTAGTGATTGGAACAAGGTCAGCCAAGTGGAATATGATTTCCCAGACTGGGGCTGTCAACCTGGTCCAATCAGGGAGCCCTGGCTGACAGATATAAACAGCAGTGTCAGGGTTCTGTTCACTCTAAGAGCTGACTCTGAGGGAGCTGTGTCAGTGTCATGTACCATGCACATGTAAATAAAGGGTGACTTGGTGACTAGGTACCAGCCTTCGTGGAGTTACTTCAGCATGGGGTCTGTTACACCCACCTGAGAGAGCAGAAGGAGACTTAGTTCAAGGTCTCTCCTGGAAAATGAATGAGACCACTTCCAACAGTGTCATATTCCCCCAATAGATGCTCTAGTCTCTGGAGTGAGGTTTGAATCCACAACACTGAGAGCCTGTGAGTGATAGCTTACATTGATGGAGAGTTTCTGTCATTAATGTTTAATGCACTGATTGTGTTCTTACAATGCACTATTTTTACAGAGCTGGAAAATAAATTAGGGTGGTTAAAAATAGTGTACAAAGGATTGTAGTAGATGCGTTTTAAATATTTGTGCATGAACTTCACAAAATGACATTTTCACCTTGATATCTTCTGCTTTAAGGAGTTATTTCTCAAGAACACACAACTGTGGAATCTGTTACTTCTCTGTCCACTTTTACTTTATCCTACGATCTATAATTATCTTACAATCTACTTGTTCGTATTTTCCATCCATGATCAAATTGATTTTCTACCTTCAATGTAAATTGCCATCTGGGGAAATATCACGTGTGATTTTCCTTTCATTAGTCTCAAAGCTCAAGGCTTTCAAAGTACAGAGGAAATTCTCCCTCATCATGATCTTCCAATCCAGGTTTGGAGGAAGAATGTGAGATAACAAGGTGTGGAGCTGGATGAACACAGCAGGCCAAGCAGTATCATAGGAGCAGGAGAGCTTAAGAATGTTTGGCTTGTTAATTGGGGACCAGTGTAAAATCCATTGCATTACATTATGTCTAAGTCTCTGATCTTTCCTCCCAACAAGCAAAACCTGTTCGCATCATGCTCTAACACCCTCAGCACAACGTCCAAGAGGGAATGGGGTTGGAGGGAAAAAACTATAGTCGAACTCTATGAATAATGCTGATTATGCTGACTGGTAATACTGCCTACAAGTAGTTTTGCAGCTTGAAAAGCTAATGATTGTGATGATAAATCTATCAATATGCATATTGTCTCCTCATACATCACAATGGTTGCAAACTCTAGTTGAATGCTTTCCGGGGATTCTCATAGGGCCTCCCACTTTCAAATTTCCACTTACACAATTAGCCTTGTTTTTGACATCTCCAGAGCGTGGAAGATGAGGAAGAAGTGATGTTGGTGATTATCAATCCAGAAGGCTAGGGTAAAGCTCTGGGGACACAAGACCAGATGACACCTTGACTGAAGAATTAAACCTGGTGTTGAAAATGAGTCTCAGTAATGGTGACAATTAACTACCATCAATTGTTGTAAAACTTCCTCTAATTCACTTTAGGAAGGAGATCTACCATCCCTACCTGGCCTGGCTCTGGTCTACATGCAATTCAATGCTCTGGTAAACCAGAAAAATTAAGGATGGTCAACAAGTGATTGACGCCCATATCCTGTAGGAGAATTTTAAAAAAGCTTTTTGTTTTATAATTCAGATTATCACATTGCTTGTAGCAGTGTCTTGGAGATCAGTCTTACATGGTGTGAGACTCCACAGCATTCCTGAAGGGTTGATAACCTCATGAAGTTTAGCTATAACATACAATAACAAGGAACAAGAGAAATAAAATCTTGCAAACTACAGGAAGGCATATCAAGCCTGGTTTTCTGCCTGGTCAGTGGTGCTGGTAGAATGTGAATACGCTTGCCTCTGGTCTGCTGGCCGCTTTTCGACAGTAGACCTTCAAGTCCAAAGAATGGAGACATTCCAACAAAAGGAAACTATTCACCAGTCGGGACTTGTTTGACTTGCTGTAGAATGTTTAACAGATCGCAGGAGAGTTTAACAGAAGTACAGGCACAAGGTGACCACTAAGTTCTTTTTGAGCTCTGAAGCCATGTAATGATCCATGCCAACCAATTCCCATGTCCAAGTGTCAGCAGCAGAGTGCTCCAATGATGTCCTCAAAGTTCTGAGTTAATAGACACAGTCACACTGTATCTCTGTCCCATGTCCAAGGCATGAACATTAGTCTACAGATGGAAACAGCAGGAAGTTTTTTATTTTCATCTTGGAAAATGCCCCAGAGTACTTCACAGAAATCTTATTAAACAAGGTTTGCTGCTAATCCATTAGACAATAAGACATAGGAGTAGAATTAGGCCATTCAACCACTCCTCCTTTGACAAGCTCTTTATCCCCAGGATCATTCTTGTAAACCTCCTCTGGACCACCTCTAACGCCAGCATATCATTCCTTAAATACGAGGCTCAAAAATGTTCATAATATTCCAAATGCAGTCTGACCACAGGCCAATACAACCTCAGCTGTAATCCCTGTTCTTATATTCTAGCCCTCTCAAAAATGAATGCTAGCATTGTATTTGAAAAAAGAATAAAGAACAGGACAGCACAGAACAAGATCTGTGGCCCACCAAGACTGTGCCAATGCACAATGCTTTTCTGAACTGAAGACATTCTGCCTCTATGTGGTCCATATAAGTCTATTCCTTGCCTATTCATATATCTGCCAGGATGCCTCTTAATCATTGCTATTGTATTTGCTTCCACCATCTCCTCTGGCAGCGCATTCCAGTCACTGACCACCCTCTGTAAAAAGTCCTGCTTCTCACGTCTCCTCTAAACTTATCACCCCACTAACCTCCGTATTCAACATGTCATTCTCTGCTACTTCTGCCACCTGCAATCCGACCCCGCAACCAAAGATATATTTCCCACCCCACCCCATCTTCCTTTCGTAGGGACCACTCTCTCTGCGACTCCCTCGTCTGCTCCACACTCCCCACTAGCCCCACCACCCCCGGCACCTTTCCCTGCAACCACAGGAAATGCTATGCCTGTCCCTACACCTCCGCCCTCACCTCCATTCAAGGCATCACAAAAACCTTTCACGTCAGACAGATGTTCATCTGCACATCTGTCAACGTGGTCTATTGCATCCGCTGCTCCTGATGTGGCCTCCTCTACATTGGTGAGACCAAGCAGAGGCTCGGAGACCGTTTTGTAGAGCACCAGCGCTCTGTTCACGACAAACGACAACACCTTCCGGTCGGGAACCATTTCAACTCCACCTCCCACTCCCTGGGTGATATGTCCATCCTGGGCCTTCTCCAGTGTCACAACGACGCCACCCGGAAACTGGAGGAGCAGCACCTTATATTCCGCGTTGTGAGCCGACAACCGAATGGTCTCAATGTGGAATTTACCAGTTTCAAAACCTCCCCACCCCTGGTCTCATCCCATGATCAACCCTCCCTCTCATCCCGCCTCCTTGACTTGACACAACCTGTCCATCTTCTCTCCCATCTATCCGCTTCTCCCACCTCACTGACCAATCCCCACCACTGCCTACCTGCACTCACCTATCACCATCCCACCTACCTTCCCCAGCCACACCACTCCTCTCTATTTATTTCAGAGCTCCCTTTCCTCTCCCTCATTTCTGAAGAAGGGTCTGGACCCGAAACGTCAACTTTCCTGCTCCTCTGATGCTGCCTGGCCTGCTGTGCTCCTCCAGCTCCACACTATGTTATCTCCTCTAAACATTCCCCCTTTTACCTTCAATCTATGTCTCCGAGGAGATGAGATTTCTACCCAAGAAAAAAGACTCCCGATTCCCATTCCATCCATATCTTTCATAATTTTGAAGCTTCTATTAGGTCACCCCTCACCCTTCAACTTTTGAGTGAGAGCAAACCAAGTTTGTCCAATCTCTCCTCATAGTTAATACTCTCCAGACCAGACAACATCCTGGTAAACTGTTTCTGTACACTCTCGAAAGCCTCCACATTCTCCTGGTAGAGTGGCAATCAGAACTGTTAAAGTTATGACAAATATAGCCTAACTAAAGTTCTGTATAGCTGTGACCTGACTTGCCAATTTATATTGTGTAGCCCTGACCAATGAAAGCAAGCATGCATATGCCTTCTTGACCACATTATCCACTTGCGTTGCCACTTTTTCAGGTAACTGCAGACCTGTACATCTAGATGTCTCTGTAAGTTGATACTTCTAAAGGTTCTGTCATTTACTGTACATTTCCCTCTTGCATTAGATTTTCCAAAACGGATCACCTTGCATTTGTCCAGCTTAAACGCCATCTGCCAATTTTCTGCCAACGTCTCCACCTGTTGTATCCTCTGGTAATCCTCCTCACTATCCGCAATTCCCCCAATCTTTGTGCCATCTGTCAACTTACTAATCAGACCGCCTACACTCTCCTCCAAGCCATTTATGCATAGACAACAAACAACAGGGGTCTCAGCATTGATCCCTGCGGAACATCACTGGTCACAGATCTCCAGCAGGTAAAAAAACAACCTTCCATTGCTGCTTTCTGTCTTCTATGATTAAGTCAGTTTTGTATCCATCTCACCTGCTCACTGTGGATCCCATGTGACTTCACCTTTTGTATTAGCATGCCATGAGGCACCTTGTCAAAGTCCATATAGACAACATATATCACCCTGTCCTAATCGATCTTTCTTTTAATTTCAAAAATATAGTTTATTCATAAAATATTTCTTTGTATGTACACATTGTCAGAAAAGCAGTTTGGTTCCGTACGGTTGCATGTCAAGGAAACAAACAAAACGTTGGATTTTGACTCCATCTAAAAAACCCAAAGACCCCTATTACACAAACAATACTAATATTTACATATATTTGATGCACCAAGAGGGTACGATAACCGAACAGACCCTCATTTAACTTCAGCATAAAGACCTCAGACAGTGGTCTTTCCCCGCTGCACCTTGGCAGCAGCTGCCCCAAGCTTTAATGCGTCCCTCAGCATGGAGTCCTGGACTTTGGAAGGTGCCAGTCTGCAACACTCAGTCACAGTCAACTCCTTGTTCTGGAAGACCAACAAAGGTTTGGGCAGACCAAAGAGCATCTTTCACTGGGGTTGATGGTCCTCCAGGCGCAGTCAATGTTTGCCTCAGTGTGCGTCCCAGAGAACAGACTGTACAGCACAGAGTCCCACATCACAGATCTGTTTGGGACGAACCTCGACACAAACCACTGCATCTTACTCCAGATTTTTTCCAGCAGGAGCTGTGTGACAGCTCAATAATCCCTAGCCCAACCCCGCCACAGCCACTTTGAGGGCAGTGTGCAGTGGTGCAGACCAATCGGGTGTACATACAAGATCTCATGGGTAGTGCCCTTCTCACCACCAGCCAAATGATGTCTTGGCGCTTGTTGGAAAGTTCTGGTGATGGGGCATTCTGCCAAATGACCTTGACAGTCTGCTCAGGGAATAACCCGACAGGATCCACCCTTTCCTTTTCCCTCAGTGTCTCGAGGATGCTATGCGCTGACAATTTCCTGATGGACTAGTGGTCAAAGATAATTTTCCTTTCAAATTTCTCCATAAAGGATGGGTGATACAGAATGGTCCAACTACTTGGAGCATTCTGTGGCAGCGAGGCCAGTCCCAACCTTCACAACACCAGGGAACAGGTAGAACCTCAGTACGTAGTGACATTTGGGGTTTGTGTACCGAGGGCCTATGCAGCTGCACATAAAGGTGGCCATCAGGAACAGGGCAATATTGGGTATATTCTTCCCCCACCCCATCCAGAGTTTTGTACATGGAGTCCCTGCAGATTTAGTCTATCTTAGGCTTCCAGGTGAAATGGAAGATTTCTCGGGCGACTGCAACAGACCAGGCTCAGGGAGTGAGCCAGACCTGCGCCATGTACAACAACAGAGAGAGTGTCTCACACCCAATGACCAGGTTTTTACCCACAGTGGAGGGGGAGCAGTGGTCCCAAAAGAGCAGTTTCTGATTTACTTTGGCGATGGGCTTCTCCCAAGATTTTGTGCACGCCCCAGTCCCTCTAATTCATACTCTCAGCACCTTCGGGTAATCTGTCTGACGGCAGTGGGAATGCAGGATCAGTCGGCCCAGTTCCAAAAGAACACGGTCTCCTCTTGCCTTGATTTACCTTGGCTCCCAAGGCCAGTTCGAACTGATCGCAGATGCTCATCAGTCTGTGCTCTGACAGCGGATCCAAGCCCGAAATGGCGATGTCATCCATGTACAGGGTGGTTTTGGCCTGCAGGCCTCTGCTGCCTGGAATAGTTACCCCTCTCTGGCTCGTATCCTTCCTGATGGACCCGGCAAAAGGCTCTATACAACACACAAACCAGGAGACAGTGGGCAGCCTTGCCTGACTCTGGATCTTCTCGGGAGGCTTTCTGATTCCCACCCGTTGGTTGAGACTGCACTAACAATGTTGTAGTAGAGCAGTTGGACCCAATTGCTGATTGTCTCCCCAGAGCCCATTTTGGAGACCGTGCCCCACTTATACGTGGGCGATATCCTGTCAAAGACCTTCTCCTGGCCCAGGCTGATGAAGTAGGTTTTGACACCCCCCTATCATGCACGTAGGCGATTGTATCCCTGAGGAGTGCGATGCTCTCAGAGATCATCCTGCCCGCTACAGCACAGGTTTGTTTGGGGTGGATCACCGATCCCAGAGCAGACCTGACCCGGTTGGTGATGACCTTAGACAGGATATTGTAATCTGCATTCAGCAGTGAGATTGGCCACCAATTTCTCATTTCCTCCCTCTCCCCCTTGCGCTTGTAGATGAGGGTGATAATACCTTTCTTCATGGATTCACACATGGTACCAGCCAGAAGCATACTGTCATACACATCCAGCAGGCCCTGGCCAAGCAAGTCCCACAGAGCAGAATACAACTCGGCTGGTTAGCTGTCATTTCCAGGAGTTTTATTCTTTTCTAAGGATTCGCAGGCCTTGGTCAGCTCATCCAGAGATAGCAGCTGGGCCAACATCTCCCGCATGCTGTCATCAAAGACCTCTGTGATAGAGGACAGGAACAACTGGGAGGCCATGCTGTCAGTGGGCTCTGTGTCATACAGTTTGGCATAAAAGGATTTGCTGATCTTCAGGATGTCAGACTGAGATGAAGCTCCTGAGCCACGTTCTTCCTTCGGGCTGCTGATCACAGGGCTCTCCTTGTGCACTTTCTGGAGGAAGAAACGTAAGCATATCTCACCCTGCTCCACGATGTAGACCTGGATCGGAAGATTATCATGGAGACCTCTGAGGCAAAGTTCGAGGCTTGCTGGCTCTTCACGTCCTGGAGATCCTCTGTGACATTGACCTCCATTGTCTGCAGCAGGAGTCAGTTCTGCATGGTTTTCTGGCACTTGGACATCTCTCTCTTGCCTTCTGAGCACTTTTGAGGGTGAAGAACTTCTTGATGTTCCCTTTGACTGTTTCCCACCAGTCCGCTAGAGACTCAAAGAAGGGCTTCACAGTTCTCCAACCCCCGTAATTCCTCTTAAGCTCCTCAATGTTTTCTGGGATCAACAGTTTCACGTTCAGCTTCTTTATTCCCTGGCCAACCCGCTGGCCATGCTGTGTGTGACAGTCAGCCAACAGGAGACAGCGGTCAGAGAAGAACACTGGCTTGACGTCAGTGGATCTGACTGATAACATGCACGACACAAACAGGAAATCTATCCTTGAGTGGATCGACTCATCAGACCATGACCAGGAGTATCTGCGCTGCTCTCTGTCTGCAGGAGTGCTGAAGATGAAATAAGGAATGGTAGGATTTCAAAATAAGGGTGAGAGTTTTGAATTCAAACTGTCATTACACCAGGAGTTAGGGTACATCAGTGAACAGAGAGATAATGGATGAATGAAACTTGATGCTAGTTAGGGTAGAAGTAACAGATTTTTGGATGATTTTAAGCTTATACTGGTTAGAAAATGGAAGGCTGGCCAGGAAAGCACCAGAATAATCATTCATAGATCTTCTTCAGTTCTAAAGAAAAGTCGTATTAGGCTTGAAACTTTAAATTTCTCTCTTGCTCCACAAATGTTGCTGAGCTTTCTGAGTTTTTCCAACACTTTCCATTTTAATCTTTGACCCGAGTTGGCTTTCACAAATCTTTGCAGCTCTCAAATAATAGTTTCAAGGTCTCCACAATGCCTGTACTTCAGATCTGACAACAGCTTTTTGTCATTGGTTTTGACAACCTTTGGCTGACCTACCAGACCAAAACATATCAAAACTCTGGAGCATCCAACCATCGACAAAGAAACGATTCTCAGAATGCCTCTTACCCCACTGCAGTGTACGTCAGCTTCAGCAAATCGAGTGAAGAAAAGGTTTGGCAGGTACAAAGTTGAGTGTGTTTTTGTCATAAATCAAAGAATTACATAGAATTTACACAACAAAAGGCCATTCAGCCCAACTGATCTGTGCTAGTGTTTATGCTTCAATTCCAATTCATCAACTATTGAATTACACATAAAACTATTACTTGCGTCTTTGACAACCTGTCATGTCAATGTTACTATCACCAAGGTAAATCTATTTTCCACTCAGTTAGCCTTGAGTATCACAGAATGTAAGCCCACACATTCTTTCTTAACTCCAAACTATGCTGAAAGTATTGTACTATTTTCTGTTCAATTTTGTTCTCTCACAGTGCCTGACAACATTTGCATTTAATATCACTTGCTGTGACATGGGGTCCTTAGTTGTAAAATGTACACTGTGTGTGTGTGTGTGTGTGTGTGAGTGTGTGTGTGTATGTGTATGTATGTTATTTGTGTGTGTGTGTGCATGTGAGTGTGTGTGTGTGAGAGAGAGAGTGTGTGTGTAAGTGTGTGTATTGTTTTTGTGTGTGTGCGTGTCTGTGTGCATGTGTTTGTCAATGTGCATATGTGTCTGTGTGTGCTTGTCTATGTGCGCATGTGTGTGCGTGTTGTTTGTGTGTGTGTTGTGTGTGTGTGTGTGCGCGCTTGTGCCTTTATGTATGTGCTTTTGTATGTGTGTGACAACAGGTGTTTGTGTGCCTTTGAGTGCGTTTGTCTGTGTGTACATAAGTGTCTTTATATATGTGAGTCTATCCTTGTGTATGTGTTCTTGTATATGTGTATGCCCTTACCTGGATGAGTGCGTGTGTTAGGTTTTTTTTTGCAGACTTGAGATTAGAATTGACTCTGAAACTTACAGTTTTAACATGCTTTAGTTGTTACCTTTCTTAAGTACTAGCTTTATCTACTTGTTGCATAGCTGTCAACATGTCCACACAACTCCTTTCCTCTGACATTGAACAGAATTGAATCCCAAGATGGAACAACATTACCACTGGCCTCAGTTCTTTTGCCCCTTAGACTCTTTCACCTTTGATGTCCTCTCATGCAAGCATTAACTCCTTTATCAAGGTTTCCAATTAAATGGAAAGTCACAATGCTTCAGCTACATGAGAAAGTATCAATGGAGAAGCAGAATTAAAATTAGTTCACAAATGTGCATGCTCCATTATCATCATATCCTGAACACGGCGCTTCAGAGAATATTAGTAGAAGCATGAAAGAAGTGAAAGACAGAGGAGAGATAGGAACTGGAGTGTGGTGACCTCAGGACCACAGATGTCTTTAATGAGCATCTGGCGAGAAGACAAATTCCTTCATTTGGGAAGATTTCCTCAGGTGCCAATTAAATACCAGTATCTTGAACACAACACTAGTAAGCTTTACTTAATGGGGATGATCTGATGTATGGGATCATTTCAATGCCAACAGGAAGGGATAAAAATACTCATGTAAGTGAAAGCTGCAATGTCTGCAGTCGAACATTAGAACATACATTGCAAATGCTAAATTAACCCACTTAGGGAGATAGCGATGATCTTGCGGTCTCTCAGTTCATGCCTGCAGACACAGTCGAACAACTCAGAAAGGAAAATCAGATTTTTGACTGCAATGTCTTCCAATACATGCACTGACACATATTTCTGTCACTATGGAACCTATGCACTCTGAACTGCTTTATTCATAATTCTGGAGATGTATAGCAAGCTTGTTCACTATGGGCTGGATTTAAAGTAGCTCATTTCAGTACAAAACATGGCGACATGGCTGGGAACCTATTTGCGGCAAGGCACTGCGTCAGTCTCACTGCAACAGTGAAACCTCCCCTCGTTAATCAGTGGATAGAAGGGGCAGGCGAGGGGTCTTCTGGAAATTCACTAGTGGCTAAAGATGAAGCAAATATCTCTGCAAGGGCATCTGCAATTTCGTACTTAGCATCCCACAATGTCTGAGGATGGACTTGATCAAGCCCAGGGGTTATATCCACCTTAATGTGCTTTATGGCTGCAAACGCCACTTCTCTGGTAATGTGTATGTGGTCCAAAACATCCCTACTTGTTTCCCTTATTTTCTTAGCATCCATGATTCTCTCCTCAGTAAACACTGAGGAGAAATATTCATTAAAAATCTCTCCCTTCTCCTGTGGCTCTGCACAAAGATGGCCATGCTGATCTTCAAAGGGAACTATTCTCTCCCTAGCGACCCTTTTACTCTTAATATAGCTATAGAACCTCTTGGGATTATCTTTAACCTTATCTGCCAGATCCATCTCATACCCTCTTCTTGCTCTTATGATTTCCCTCTTAAGTGTGCTCCTACGCTTTTTATAGTGATCTAGGGATTCACTGGAGCCTGATAGCTTAAACCCAATGTATGCCTTCTTCTTCTGCTTGACCAGAACTTCAGTATCTCTCATCAGCCATGGATTCCTAAACCTGCCAGCTTTTCCTTTCACCCTAACAAGGACATACTGCCCCTGGACTCTTGACATCACACTTTTAAAAGCCTCTCATTTGCCAGTAATTCCTTTTCCTTCAAACAGACTCACCCAATCGACGTCTGCTAGATACTGTCTAATGGCCCCATATGACTTAACTCCCTCACTGGCAAAGTTAATTCTTCTTTAAGATGAAGATTTGAAATATTCCAATTCAACTATTTTTGCTTCATGGTCCGACATAAATGTCAAATCTGCAGTTCCATTCTGTTCACCAGGCTGAGTTGTTGCATGAATAATTTCAGTTATAGATAATGACATAAAAATGTCAAATATCCAAATTTGCTGATGATACAAAATTGTAGACAGTGTTGACGACTGCGTAAAATTATGACAGGATATTAATATATTTGGTGAATGAGCAAAGCTATGGCAGATGGCTTTTAACATAAGCAAGTGTGAGATTCTCCATTCACAGTTGAGAAAGGATAGATCAGAGTATTTTGTAGAAGGTACAAAATTAAAATAGAGTGGATGTCCAAAGAGATTTGGGGATTCAGGTGCACAACTCTTTCAAATGCCACAAACAAGTGCAGAAAATAGTCAAGATGGCTTTTGGAATGCTGGCCTTCATATTTAAAGAGGTGGAGTACAGGGATGCAGACTTTATGCTGTAGTTGTGCAAAACACTAATGGAACACCACTTAGAGCAGAACTGGGCACCACACCTTAGGAAGAATATTTTGGCCCTGGAGAAAGTTAAATACAGGTTCACAAAGATGATGGCTGGACTTCAGGGGTTAAATTATGGGGAGTGATTCGACAAATTAGGCCTTTGTTCTCTAGAATTTAGAAGGTTAAGCGATCTTCAGGATATTAACAGGGAAAGACAGAGTAGATAAAGATAGATCATTTCCACTGGTTAAAGGTTCTAGAAATGGGGGCACAATGGAAATATTAGGGTCAGGCCATTCAAGATAGATGTTAGAAAGTGCTTCTAATTGCAAAAATTAATGGAAGTTTAGAATTTTCTCCCTTAAACGATGGTTGATTCTAACTCAATTGTTAAATTTAGATCTGACATAGATGATTTTTTATTAAGCTAGGATTTCATGCGAGGTAACCTAAGACAGGCACATGGAGTTAGACCACAAATCAGCCAAGACTTTATTGAATGGTGGAGCAGGCTTGAGTGGTTGAATAGCCGACTCCTGTTCCTATGTTTCCATGTTCCTATTTTCCTCTTATTGAGCTCAAGTGGATTGCACCCCTAATTGTTCCTTCCTTCAGCTTCTTGCTCACGTTCTGATTCCTCTATCCTCTGTAATCACAGATTTCACAAAGCGTTATGAGATTTTGCAGCTGTCTTGAAATCCTTAGCCACCTCACCACTGACTGAGCCATTGCTGTTTAACTGGGAATCCCTAAGTGTGCCTGAAATATATTTTCCAAGATTTTTTTCCCAAAGGGTAGTCTTCTGCCATACATTAGTAAATCCTCTATGATTGCAAAATACTGTTGGCAATCAAAATACATGTTCGTAGCCAACTTACTTGAGTTTTGGACTAGCCACCTTTCAACACAATACCAGTCAATGGTAGCACATTTTATGCCTTAATGAGCCATAACATCATCAGTTGTCAGCCCTACTGATGACGGTTTTTGTTTCTGTTCAGCCTCTGATCTGATGCCTCGCTTGAAAATATTTCTGTATCTTAAGAATTGTTTTCTCCAAGAGATCCAATCTTGCATTCCACTTGTCTCATTTCTGAAATTAAATCTGCCAGACAGTATTATTTCTCCTGAAATATTAGAAGCAAAATACTGTGGATTGACAAAAACTATCTTTTCCACAGATGCTGCCAGACCTGTTGAATTTATCCAACACTTTCTGTATTATTTAATTATTTATCTTGAAATATATTTCTTCCTGATGTGATTATTTACTCTTTACATTTTCACTTTTTTAAAAATTCTGGAACTGCATGCTGTCTTTGTTCCTCTCTGCAAAGACTTTTCAATTTGCAGAATGTTGATGCTGTTTTAATCACTTTACCAATAGGTTCCTACTTTGTTAATAGTTCCTCAGGTTAACTCGGGTGATCCCTGGCATAGATTGATTGTCTTATGAGCAAATGCTATACTCACTGAAGTTCAGATGAATGAGACATGATTATATTGAAACAAATAGGATTCTTAAGGGGCTTCACAGGGTAAATGCTGAGAGGATGTTTCACCCATGGGAGAGCCTAGAACCAGTGGGCATAGTCTCAGAACAAAGGATGCCAATTTAAGACATTGATGAAGAGGAATTTCTTCTTTTAGATGATTGTGATGCTTTGGAAGTCCTAGCCAAAGGGAGTTGAGGGGCAGAGTCCTTGCCCATATTTAAGGATGAGACAGAGAGAAACTCTTGATCAGTCGGGGCATCAAGGATGACAGGTTAAGGGCAGGAAAGTAGATGTGAGGAATTTCAGAACAGGCATGATCCTAATGAATGGCAGAACAGGCTCGAGAAGCCAAATGGTTTCTATTTCTTATGGTATTATATCGCTGTCCTGTTTTATTTTCCTTGTTTTAAAGAGTTAGAAACTGTTTAATATAGTAATGTTTTATCTCTTTAGGGCTTTTTCCAGCATTTTTGTGGTCAGAATGGAGTATTTCCAGCTTCTGTATCAAAATAGAAAGTTTCATGCTTATTGTTACAGGCAAGCTGGAAGATTTCCAGCCTTTCACTGCCTAATAAACAATGCTAGTTCTTTTCCAAGGTTCCTCAATAAAACATTGTGCCTACAACCATACCAAGCTGTTGTTTATATCGCAGACCTTGAGCTCTTATCATGGCTCCAATAGTCTTTTTAAAATCTCCCTCTGTTAAACTCTACTTGCTTATAATTTAACCATTTTTCACCTTAATTTTAGTAGCTGTGACCTCAGTTTAAATTACTTCCATGGCCCTTCATCTCCTGCCTGTAGCTGCACCTCGTGGTATCCACTCGCTGTGGTGATGGCACTTACTGAGAGCTGGAAGAACCCATTTTTAATTTCTAGTGAATTGCACTATTCATTTCAAATTTTTGCCTTTCCCAACAGGGATTTTAAAACTTTGATCACAGAGCTCTGATGCTTGTTTGTTTCCTAAATGACCCTTTATTCTGGGCTGATGCTCACTTCCCAATAAGACCTGTAACTTCCAGTTGTGACTGACTTCTTACAGCATCCCTACAGTGTAGAAGCAAGTCCATGCCATATTTGCAAAGGTTTTCCAACCCAGGCCCAACCTATCCCTGCATTTCCCACACAATTCACCTAACCCGCATATCTTTGGACTGTGATCAGAAACTACAGCACCTAGAGGAAATCTAAAAAAGACAGGGAAAGAATGTGCAAACTCCACACATCTAGTCGCAGGAGGGTGGAATCGAACCAGAGTCCCTGGTGCTCTGAGGGAGCAGTACTAGCCACCACACCACCCTGGCTTCTAGCTCACACCTGCCTCTGTGTTCATCCTACCAGGTCTGAAGTGAAAGGATTTATCATGTAGTCCTTTGTTCTTCTTCCCCATCAGTTTGTCGACAGGCTATTTGTCAGTTCTATTGCTGCAGCTGCTGCCTGGCTGTATGAACAGTCCGAAAAGCCTGAGAGACTTTAAAACTGTTAATGTCCAGCACTTCCTTTGAGGCTATTGGAATTCTCACTGTGGATATCTTGGAGTATCAAGTGACAACACCCACCACTGCTGACATGTTGTGTACATTGCAATGCCACCGATTACCTGTTTGTGGTTGAAGTAGTTTGCTACGACCATACACTTTCCTTGACTGGGTCTCAGAAACCTCACCAATTTATAGCTGTGGATGAAAACCCCGGTGTGTCTTAGTAAGAAGAGGCTCTTGTCTTTAAAATGATGCAGTTATTGCATGAAAGCAAACAGAAAAATGACTTTAATTACTTTGTGAAGATAGACATTGTTATAAAAATGAATAGGAGCACTATGATATAAGCCTTCATTCTACAAGATCCTAAGAAAATCTGTTTTTCTGTTACCTAAGTCCTTATCACATTATCAGATTGAGTGGATCTTAATGCAGTGTCCAACATTAACACTTTCAGAAACATTACCTACCACAACATAATCCCCACTCTACATTCACTCATCTCTGGTTTGGATCCCTGTGATGAACCTGGGCTTATGATGGTGCATTGCTGTTGGTTACCATCATTCCTGGTAGCACTGATGGGCAATTTTGAATGTGATTGGCCAGCAGCACTCAGTGAGCTAGACTTTCTGAATCCGATCTGGGAAAGTGTTGATAAATATCACAGTTGTCTTTTGATGCAGGGTGATGCTTTCTTCAATTTTTTTAAAGTAAACATGGTAAACACTGAGTATGTACAGGTCAGAACCTTACTTCCTTCATGAGGCAGCTAGGGACGACCATCTCAGTCATGTGCTTTTACATCACTTCCCAATGATGAAGTGCACCAGTTAGACATTTGCTTTAACCCTTCACACTACAAACCCAGAGGAAAGGTCATGGTTGACCACTTCAGTACCTGAAGCGCATTTGATTCCATTGGTCCTCCCTATGGAACTGTCAGTTCTCCAATCATTGGCAATACCCCCAGCATACTGAGAGAATCTCAACCTATGCAACTGCCCTCCATTGTAGTTGTTAAAATTCTCATTCTTGCTTTTAAATTACTCAAAATCTTATCCCTCCCAATCTCTGTAACTTCGTCTAACTTGAATATCCTCTGAGATCAGCATACGCTCCCCTCTGCGTGTGCAACCTTGATTTTCATGTGACCCTCTCTGGCCATTCTACCTTCAGCTGTCTAATACCTAAACTCTGGAATTCTCTCCTTTCATCCTTTAAAACACTCCTTAACAACTACTTCAATGGGAAGTCAAAATACAGAAGGGAGATAGAGGGCTGGGTGATGTGATGCAATGAGAACAATCTGTCTCTCAACGTCGGTAAAACTAAAGAGCTGATCATCGACTTCAGAAAGAAAGGAGGAGAACACTCCTTCTACATCAACAGAACCGAGGTTTAGAGAGTGAAGATCATCAAGTTCCTCAGAGTGATGATAACTGACGACTTGTCCAGGGCTTTCCATGTAAATGCGACAGTCTAGAAGGCTCAACAATTCTTCTTCTTCCTCAGGCAGCTTAGGAAATTTAGTATGCCCGTAAGGTCCCTCACCAAGTTACACAGATGCACCTTTGAAAGCATGTTGTCCAGGTGCATAATGGCCTGGTTTGGGAACTGCTCTGCCCAGGACTGTAAGAAACTACAGGAGGTGGTATGCACAGGCCAGATCATCATGGAAGCCAACTTTCCATCCATGGACTCCGTTTACACGGCTTGCTGCTCCAAAAAGGTGGCCAACACCATCAAAGACCCATCACACCCCGGTAATGATCTCCTACAACCCCTTTCCTCAGGCAGAAGATACAGAAGCCTGAACACATGCACCAGCAAGTTCAGGAACAGCTTCTTTCCAGCTGTTATCAGACTGTTGAATGGACTCTAACCTCAAATAATGTAACTTGCAATGTAACCTGTATCCCTCAATTCTTTTTGATCTATACTTCCTGTGCTTGCTGCAATTTGCCTGCATGAATAAAGCTTTTCACTGTATTTTGGTACACCTGACAATAAAATCGATTGCCTTCATGGACCAAATTTTGTTTGTTAGCACAGAAGTACAGTGCTTTGGCACTGTTAATGATTTTTCATAAATGCAAGTTGTAATCGTTGTATAGGTTCATGGCAGACCCTTTTCTATAACATCCCCATTGATCTATTATGTTACTATTGATCCTGGATTCTTCAGTGTGGTGTAGACTTTTTCCTGGTTTTGCTGTGTTTAATTTTTGATCATCTCTGTGTGTAGGAATATTTTAACTTGATCTGTGCCTCTAAGCTAAATTAAGTGACAATACGTTCTTGATGCATTGCCTTGCTGAGGAACAGAAGAACTAAGTGTCGGATCAGGCAATTTAGTCTTTTAAGCCTGCCCGATATTTAATGCAATCATGGCTGATCTTATCATGGCCTCAACCCACTTTCCCGTAATGTCCTTTAAGGAAGGAAACTGCCATCCTCACCCGGCCTGGCCTACATGTGACTCCAGACCCACAGCAATGTGCTTGACTCTTAACTGCCCTCTGGGCAATAAATGCTAGCCTAGTCAGTGATGCCATCATCCTGTGAACCAATAAAGAAAGGAAAAACTTCCCATAACTCTTCAATCCACCAATTAAAAATCTATCTCCTCCTTAAATTTACTCAATGTCTCAGCATCCACCACAATACGGGGTCATGATTTCTACAGATTCATAGCAACTCGAAAGAAGATATTATCAAGCTGGAGAGGATTCAGAAAAAAATTACCAGCATGTTGCCGGGAATGGAAGGTTTAAGCGATAGAGAGAGGCTGGGTCGGCTGGGACTTCATTCACTGGAACTTAGGAGGTTGGGGGGTGCTGAGGGTGACCTTATTGAGGTGTATAAAATAATGAGGGGTACAGATAAGGTAAATAGTAGGCATCTTTTCCTTTGGGTGGGAGAATTTCAAGACTGGTGGCATATTTTTAAGATGAGAAGAGAAAGATTTCAAAAGGATATGGGGACAGTTTTTTTTTACACAGAGTGTGGTTCATATGTGGGATGAACTGCCAGAGGAAGTGGTGGATGCAGGTATGTTTAAAAGACATTTGGATAAGTTCATGCATAAGAAAGGGTGAAGGAAGGATATGGGCCAGGAGCAGGCAGGTGGGACTGGTTTAATTTGGGATTACAGTTGGTGTGGACAGGTTGGACTGAAGGGTATGTTTCTGTGGTGTATAAGTCTGTGTAATTCCTCCTTGCCTCCACTTTAAATCTGCCACCTCTAAGCCTAAAACTATGACCTCTCATTCGAGATTGGCCCACAAGGGGAAACATCCACTGTGCATCGACTTTGTCAGTCCACTTTAGCATCTTAATTACCTCAATTAGATCTCCTCTCATTCTTCTAAACTCTGGAGAGTATTGACTTGAATTGCCCAACCCTCGAAAGACACACCTCTCATCTTTGGAATTAATCTAGTCAATCAAAAAGAGAATGAGTTGCAGATACATTGCTTGACACTAAAAGGCCTATTCTATGAGTTGCACTCCCATTGATATTGAGATGGGGGGGGACAGTCTTTGCTGATCTTGCATTTGTACTTCTGGACTAACTAAATATCCTTCAGATTCTTTTAATTGAATGCTTATGTTTTTTGTTTCCTTTAGCATTACAACTCTTCAAATTACTTCCCATACAAATTAGTTGTACATTTTATGTATGCATTGTCTAGTTATTAATTTCAGAGCAAGATTTCAGTAATTGCAGTGAGATAAGTGACCATGTTTGCTGTTGGTGTCACGTTAGGGAAAAATACTGGTCAAGAAACTACATATTCTTTGGAATAATTAGATACTTAACATCATTGAAATTAAGATGATGGATTTAACACCTGCTCAGAGGGACCAGATACAACATTCCTTCTCAGTCAAGCACAGGGCACATCTGGACCATCTGAAAAAGTTGAATTGTGAACTGATGGCCACATGGCCAAGTAACATTAATATTACATAACATCAGACCACTGGTAACCTTTGTGTCAAGCAGCATTGTACAAGGAACACAAACTTCACCTACATTTCCATCCTGTCCTCAGAAGAACTTTGATAAAAGTCAATACCTGCTCATACACAGAGTAGCAGAAACTGAGCTAGAAACATTCTCAGAAAATTTTGCCGTCAAAAGAACAATAATCAATTGATTCATTAAAGGAAGATTATCTTTCAGTGAAAGTATTTTATTGAATTCCTCAAAAGCATCTCAATCTACTTCATATCAATGAATTACTCCAACACTTTTGTCAGAAATAGAAAGAATTGCCGATGCTGGAGTCAGAGGTTACACACCGTGGAGCTGGAGGAAGGGCCCCGACCCGAAACGTCAACTTTCCTGCTCCTCTAATGCTGCCTGGCCTGCTGTGCTCATCCAGCTCCACAATGTGTTATCTCCAACACTTTTGGGTCTGGCACTACACAGTAGCATTAACTCAGACTTTCAGTAATGGATAGAAGAAACAAGTTGGGCAATGAAGGAAAGAAAGACTTCTGTTTATATACAGTTTTTTATGAATTCAGATTGCCCCAGGGCATTTCATGCTGGTATAATTTTATGTCACTGGACTGATAATCCAGAACCACACACTAACGTTCTGAGGATATGGATTCAAATTCCAAAATGGTACATGGTGAAATTTAAATTCAATAAAAAAATCTTGAATAAAAAGCTGATCCAATGATGACAATGTAGCCACTGTCAATTGCTGTACAAGTTCATCTGGTCGACGAGAAACATACAAACATTAATGTCACTTTAGGAAGAAAATCTGCTGCCCTTACCTCATCTGGATTACACATGATTCCAGACTCACAGCAATGTGGATGGCTCTTAACTACCCTTGAGAAAATTAGAGATGGGTAGTAAGTGCTGCAATGCTTTTGCATTGTAGTTATTGTTGTAATGCAGGAAGCATGGCAGAGAATTTTACCCAGCAAGCTCCCAAAAACAATATCAACATGATTGACGGGTGCATCTAGTTTTAACTGATGGATCAATTGCCTGGAAACTCATTCTATTCATCACTAAATATTGCTGATGGGTCTTTCAATGGCCACCCAAACACAATAACCACAACTTGGGTTCATGATAATGGCTTACACAATGCTGTACATTACATGGAGGAACAGCTTAGAGTGTGCAATATTCAGAGCTACACTTTAAACCATCTAACCCTCAGGTGCAAGCATACTGCAAACTGAGCCAAATTGACAAGAAACCTGACGATGTCACATGTTGTTGGGGGCTTGGGTTCTGATCATGAGCCCTTCCACGAATGTTTTCAGCTGTGGTTTTCTGCAATTAAGAAGTTTGTAGGTTCACATCCAACTCCAGGAACCTGAGTGCAAAATCTAGGTTGTCAAAAGTGAAGGAGTGCTGTCACTTGTGAGAAATTAAACCAAAGGCACTTCTATCCATTCAGGCACCACTAAAACAAAGAGGAGGAGAGTTATATCTGGTGTCCTAGTATAAACCTATCATTTGCAATTTGTTATTATCTCATTGTTTGTGAGACCTTGCTTTGTACAAATTTGCTACCACATTTCCGACTCACAACAATGGCTACCGTTTGATTGAGAGAGGTCGTGAAAAGTTCCGTCTAAGGGTAAGAGCTTTGTTTTATTTTTATTGGAGAACTTTGCTAACTGGATACAGTTTGAAGCAGACTGCATGTTTTACACATTTTAACAAGGTATTAAAACAAAGAGTGAAAGGCAACCGTGCGAGCCACAAGCAAGGTTCGGAACCAAAGAGGGGAATGAGGTAAATCAAGACAGAATAATTGCAGAAAGCAACGGTTAGCTTTTAAAAGGCTGTGGATGTCTGATTACACCAATGGCTTAGCAAGTTAATCAAGTCAGTAGCTAAGCCATAAAGAAAGGAAGGTCACAGGTTCAATCCTCTGTTTGTGCTGAGTTAACTGCTCTCAGTCAGGTCAGCAAGAGCTGATGTGGCCACTGTTACTGCTCGTCACTGCTAATTCCATGAGTGTTATTTGGAATTGCATGTGTGTACACAAACGATGAGGTCTATGCATGAATAACCTTACCGACATGCAGTGGCTCAGAGTCCCTCTGAGGTAAAGCTCTCATCCTGGCAGCCTCATTTGTTAAAACGCACAGCTCACTTTTCCTCTGTGGACCCTTAACTCCTGGGGTGGAAGCTATGCAGGGCCAGGATTCCACAAACACAAATATAACATCCCACCACCACCTGCCTCCCAGCTGTGGAAGAACATCAGCAAGCAAAAATGAGAGGGAAAGGTGAAAGACCATCCCTTGCATTAATTCGTTGTAAACAGTCAACCACAGATCAACAGCCAGCAAGGTGTTAAGGGAGGACTTTTCTCATTCATTCATTGGATGTGGATGTTTCTGGCCAGGGCCGTATTTATTACCCTTCTCTAATTGCCCAGAAGTAGATAAAGGTAGATGAAAACCAACAAAACTGCAGATGCTGTAAATCAGAGACAAAAATAGGAATTACTGGAAAAGCTCAGCAGGTCTGGCAGCATCTGTAGTGAGAATCAGAATTAATGTTTCGGGTCGAGTGACCCTTCCTCAGAATCATCAGTTTGGAAAACGTTGGTTAATATGCAGAAGATAGGGAGGAGGTGTAAGGAGTAAACAGTAGGTGGGGATAGAGCACAAAGGGAGAGAAGAGCAGTTGAACAGACGAGATAACAAGCATGGGGCTGGATGAACACAGCAGGTCAAGCAGCATCATAGGAGCAGGAAAACTTGACGTTTCAGGCCTAAACCCTTCAGTTGAACAGACATTGGAGTGGATAATGATCTGGCTAGGAGGATGACTAGCTGTTTATGGGAACTGTTAGTGGTTAAGAGTGGGTGGTTTGTAACAGCAGACAATGAGATAACAAGATGTAGAGCTGGATGAACACAGCAGGCCAGGCAGCATCAGA
>JAHRHZ010000223.1:7311500-7366560 GCA_024137785.1 Ginglymostoma cirratum | reverse complement strand
GCTCCTATGATGCTGCTTGACCTGCTGTGTTCATCCAGCCCCATGCTTGTTATCTCGGATTCTCCAGCATCTGCAGTACCTTTTATCTCTGGTACAAAGGTATTAAGACCTACATTAGTCCACTTTCCAATATTAGGCTCATTGCCTTTACTGTTGTGGCATTTCTAATCCTCAAGTATTTTTTAAAGGTTGTAAAGTTTCCTGCCTCAGCTACCCTCCCAGGCAGGGCATTCCAGACCCCCACTCACCCTCTTGATGAAAATGTTTTTCCTCCAATCCCCTCTCAAGCTCCTGCATTTCACTTTAAAAGTATGCCCCCTTGTGCATAATCTGAAAAGTGCAGTGGTCCAACCAACATTCCTCCTGAGGATCCAATAGCGCAAGCTAAAAGGGGTCTGCCGTGTGGGATAATTGCAAAGTAATTTCAACTTAATTTTACTTTTAAACATTCCTGCATTTTCAGGCTTAAGGGCCCTTTATTCAATTGGAGAATATTTAATGAGTAGGTCTACACCATTTTAAAAGTTAGAGCAGATTGATTTTTTTTAATAATTCTTCACATGAAACCTTTTAAAGATCTGGTAAGTCTTGTTTAAAAAGTGAATTCCCTGTTTTCCCTAAGCATGATCAATCAGAGTTTTCAAAGATCAATTTTAACATGATTCATCGAATCGATATTGCTGTAGTTCTTGAAAATGTTTACGCTTCTAATTTTGTAAAATTAATTGCACCCACCAAACATGTGCTTCTCCAACACCTTCATACCACTGCAGCAGTCTTGCTCTATCATGTTATGTGGTTCAGTGACTGTTAGTTGTGCCACAACCATTGTGTCTGATAGTTTTTGCCTGTGTGTTACTGGGTCTCTCGGAAAACTGCTCCTGAAGGGAATCCTTCAGGACATCTGAAATTTTGACCGTCCAGGACCACGGCAAGTTCTTGCGGAGATCCATTTATTGTTAACGTCATGGGCCAACTTTATATGTCTGATCTATAAGGAGACACTTGGATTGTTTTCTTTAGAACAGAGAAGGCTGAGGGGAGACATGACTGAGGTGTGCAAGATTATGAGGGGTATGGACAAGGTGAAGAGAGAGCAGCTGTTCCCCTCAGTTGAGGGATCAATCACTAGGAGGCATAGCTTTAGAGTAAGGGGCAGGAAATTCAGAGGGGATTTAAGAAAAGGCTTTTTCACCTAGAGGGTGGTGGGAATCTGGAATGCGCTGCCTGGGAAGGTAGGGGAGGCCGGAAACCTTACAAGATCAAAATATCGTAACATTCAAGGAAGGGTTTGCTCTGAGGAAGGGTTACTCAACCCAAAATGTTAACTCTGATTTCTCTCCACAGATGCTGCCAGACCAGCTGAGCTTTTCCAGCAAATTCTGTTTTTGTTTCTGATTTACAGCATCCACAGTTCTTGCAATTTTTATAACATTCAAGGATATAGGTCAAGTGCAGGAATTTGGGATTAGTAGGCCTTTAGTGGAAGTTACTGCAAATGCGGACTCAATGGGCCGAAGGTCCTTTTCTGTGCTGTATGACTGTATGATCACAAACTCTAGGCCATTATTTATAGCTTCTTGACACGTGTATCTCATTTTTCCTGAACTGTAGGCAGGTCCGCTCTGATATCTGAGGGATTATTTGGTCTTCTGTTGATCTCTCAGAACATAAGCAAATAAACTTTAGGCCTGACAGCATGTATGGGAAATGAGTGACCCTGGGTACATCAGACATGCAAACTCCTCTCAAAGCTGTAACCAGCTGCAAGTGGAATCAGAGAATGGATGCAGCACAGAATGAGGCCTTTCAGCCCACCTCGTTCTACGTTGGTTCTTTGCAAAATCAATCCACCTCGTGTAACCCAGTTTTGACAAAGTCAATGTTGTTCCTCTTAAGGAGAAGCTGGGTATGTTCATGAGGGGAAAGGCAGTAGCTGGACATGTGGATAAGGTGAGATGAAGAATGTAAAGAGCCAAGAGGTTCTTTAAACACTAGTTGTATGATGTGGTCTGTTTCTGTGCTATGAGCTCTATTTCCATGTCCAAATAATCTCTGCCAGCAAAACCTGAAGCTTCAACAAAGAAAGAAGTCAACTTCTTTAATTATTCACTCATGGGATGTGGATGTCACTGTCTGGGCCAGGTCTTATTGTCCATCTTTTGCCCTCACTTTAAAAAAGGAACTTTGATTCTGAAAAGAATCGTGGGCCCATTGAGTACATTCTTTGAACGGTCTTTGTATGATCTACCCATTGTTGTATAAGGTAACGGTTTTAATGGAGTTAATGTTCATATTACGTTGGCTCAATTGATGTCTCACCCAGTCTGTGGGTGGAGGCAAGGTGTTCTACTCTCTCTTTCCGAGGTAGCAGATAATTCTGTACTTCTCCCTAAGATGATAAGATCATTAGTAGATGCTATCCGGTGATAAATTCTGACTGTGCATGCTCACCCCCGAGTTTATTTTTAAATGTGCACTATAAAGCTGATTTTTAAAACTTAAAAATGTACTTTAATTAGCAGTTTTTTTCTCTTCACTCATACATATGTTTTTTTTCATTTTTAAAGGTTTATTATGTTTTTATTATTCTTAATTTCAGAGGGTTTGCATGCTACTGGGTGTCAGCAAACACAGCCTGCTAATGGCATCTGGTCGAGTCTTGTTGTACCTATTACTGTCAAGCAATAAACCTACTTGCTATGTAAGAACTGTACCTCTCCTGCAGGTACCCTGTGATGGTGTATCCTCTACCACTAATCATTAAATAGGCCCAAGGCAAAGCAAAGGCAACGGAGGATCGGTGGCAGCGAGCTACTTCAGGTAGCCCTCACCCTAATTATCACATACTAATAGAGGTGGCAAATACCACAAGATGCCAGCAATGGTCATCTTAGAGAATACTGTCATGGGCCCTACCTTAAAATTAAATATGTCAAACATACTAATGCTGAGGGATAAATCTGGTTGTAAACAAATGCAAGCAGTTTTTGCTATCATGCTGGCTCCAAAGTAACCAAGAACCCTCCTGAACAGAATCAGAGAAACTGGCATGAAATACTTAACCTAAGATCCCATTTTGTTTTAACATAGCTCCGCACCTCTTTAGGTCCTTTTCTAATTGTGTCATGATGGTACCACACCATGGTTCAAGCCCCAGCAACTGCACTCTCTACCTAATTCCTGTCTGCCCACACAGTGTGATATCAAAACTTACAGTCAGGGAATCATAGAGGTCGACATCACTGAAACAGACCCTTCGGTCTAACTCATCCATGCTAACCAGATATCCTAGATAAATCTAGTCTGATTTGCCAGCATTTAGCCCATATCCGTCTAAACCCTTCCTACTCATGTACTCATCTAGATATCTTTTAAGTGTTGTAATTGTAGCAACCTCCATCACTTCTTCTGGCAGCTCATTCCATAAACGCACCACCCTCTGCATTAAAATGTTGCCTCTTGGACCCCTTTTAAATCTTTCTCCTCTCACTTTAAACCCATGCCCTTTAGTTCTGGACTGCGCCACCCTGGGGAAAAGACCTTGTCTATTCACCTTATCCATACCCCTCATGATTTAATAAACCTCTATAAAGTCATCCCTCAGTCTTCGACACTCGAGGAAAGATAACCCCAGTCTATTCGGCCTTCTCCTATAGTTCAAACCCTCCAACCCTGGTAACATCCTTACAAACCTTTGCTGAACAACACTTTTCAAAGAAAGTGGAGCTCTCCCCAACGTTTTGGCCATTAGGTAATCCGCAATTAACAGCACCATAAACAGATTATCTGGCCATTTAATTCATTGCTGTTTATCCATTCTTGCTGAATATACGTTGGCTATGGTGCTTTCCATATTGCAACAGAGACTGACGATATTTTTAAAAATTCTTCATTGGCTGTGAGGAGATTTTAGGACATTCTGAAGTCACCAAGTCTTGGTTTTTGATCAAAATGTCGCTAAACATTCCTCTCTATTCAGTAGATAGATAGAGAGAGAGACAGAGCAGTCAGGGACCCAGTTTAATAAAACATCTGAACTACCAGTTCCTCTGAAGGTGCAGGATATCCTCAGTACTGGAAAGCCCCTTGAGATGCTCTGCTTGAGTCTAAGGAGAAGGACATTAATTTCCACCAAGAGTAGAAATTGTCCAAGAAACTCAGCAGTTCTGATAGCATCTGTAAAGCAGAGTTATTGTTTTGAGTCCTGTGCCTCTTCATCACAACTGTCGGCAGTTAGGAGAAACTTGTATTTATCTGAGACTGAAATTGGAGGAGGGGTGTGTGTGGAAGGGAAGAAGTAAGCACATAGGTGGAGATAGAGAGGTATAATAGGGGTCGGTTTACAAGGAGATTTGAGGTAGTAGGCCAAAACAGAAGAAAAGCTGAATAAGTGATAATCAGAGCTAAGAGTAGGAGAAACTGGGTGCACTTTACTGAATGTAAACCACATGATGCAGTAGTGGGTTTAGGAATACGTGAGAATGGGTGACTGTGCTAAAAGCAGCCCATGTCATAACAGGACTGGGTATGTGGGTGGTTACAAAACATGGAAGGACAGAATCAGGCTCTAAAGATATTGAACTCAATGTTAGGTTCTAGAGGCTGCAGGGTCCCCAATCGGAAAATGAAATGATGTTCAAGCTTGTGCTGAGCTTCGCTGGAGCACTGCAGCAGGCCTGAGACAGAGATGTTGGCCAAAGAACATGGTCATGTGGCAGGCAACTGAAAGCTCCAGGTCATTTTCATGGAGAGAGTATAAGTGCTCTGTGAAGCAATCACCCAATCTGCGTTTCATCTCCCCAATACAGAGGAGACCACATTATGAACAGTCACTAGATTGAGCGAAGTGCAGGTAAAGTGCTGCTTCACCTAGAAGGTGTGTATGGGGTCTTGGATAAAGAGGAGAGAGGGGGTAAATGGACAGATAAATTACCTCCCTCTGCTGCCCATCCCAACTTCACTTGAATATAAATGCCAACTTTTCTCTAGATATTAGCAGTTTTGATAAAGAGTCACTGGACTCGCAATATTAACAATGCTTTCTTCCCATAGATGCTACCAGACTAGCTGAGTTTCTCCAGCAATTTCTGTTTTTTGTTTGCAATCTCCAGCATGAGCAGTTCTTTGTTTTGTTTTAATTCCCAGCAACCTGATTTTAAAAGCAAATGTGTGACCGACTGAGTTCCAGCTGACAAAGAGGGAAACAGCAGAATAGCTGGACAGTCAGTTGGCTGATAAAATTTGAGTGTTTTGCTGAAGCATACACATATTTTTCAAAGCACTACATCTGTCAGACAAATAAGTCATTTGTTTAATCTCCGTAAAGCACTATTCAATGCTGGTGGCTTGTGAAGTTGGGAGCTTAGCTTCAGTAATGTGTGTAAGATCACTTCATTGTTCTAAATATCTTCAGCGCGGCTGTTAGAAGACGCAACTTGTGGGTTGTTACATCCACATTTCTGTAAAGTCCTAATGCTATGTTAGAAATCAAAAGAACTGCAGATGCTGTAAATCAGAAACAAAAACAGAAATTGCTGAATAAGGTCAGCAGGTTTGGCAGCATCTGTGGAGAGAAATCAGAGTTAACGTTTCGGTCACTGCAGTTTTGAGGAAGGTTCACTTGACCTGAAATATTAACTCTGATTTCTCTATTACTGAACTTGAATGTAGCTGAAAAGGCAGACACCTTGCTGAAGCATCTTGTCTTCAGCCAGCACCTTTTCCTCCTGGAATCTCAATTGTTGTGACACGGGATGAGAAGCTCCCTGACCATTCCTTAGATATTTTAATCAACCTGTTCACACACCTCGCGAGCAGGTCGGATTTGAATCTAGGCCTCCTGGATCAGATGTAGGGACACTACCATTGTGTTACTAGACCCCAAATGACTAATTTATACTCTGCACTCTTCCAACATATTTCTACTGATTGTTAATTGCATGTTAATTTTATGGTTAAGGCACATAGGCATAGTGCATGATTTAATTCAATACCTAGAACTCTTACAAAGATAAACAGTCCTCAAAATGAAACTTGTGAAATTAAAGAAGGCTTCCTTTTGAGATTTTGACTTTTTGTTATAACGCTCCTTCAAGATACGTTCTCATCTGAATACGGCTCTATTTTGGTTTGAACAGTGACATTTAAAGTTAACGAATAAAGATCACTGGGATGTTGGTTTGGTAATATGAAATGCAGCGTCTTGTGAATAAACCCATTATCAAGAAAAGGATTTGTGTCCAGTTTCAGTCTTCACATTCCAGTTTGGGATCTGTTCAATACTGTTTATTACTTTCATTATCTGCTTCCATGTCCATTAATTTAGATGATTGTGTGGTTGATCTATGCAAGATGCTTAAAATGATAAAGGATTCAGTAGCACATTCAGAGAGAAAATATTTAATCAGACAGGAAAATCACAAGCAGGTGCAATGTTCAAATTACAACACAAGGAATTTTGCAACTCTGTCCTCTGCAGAGCTGTAACAAGTTAAATATCCAACTCTTTTTGTTAGATAATGATAGGAAAAGATGAAGTCTCTTGTGGTGCAGTGGTAGCATTCCTAAGTAGTGCCCACATCCCATGGATTAATTAATTTAAAAAGAAAATGAAATCAAGACAAGTAATTGGGCTTTCAATCTGTTATGATTTAATTGGATAGTGGAACAGGTTGGAAGAATTAAATGGCTTCCTCTTTGTTCTTGCCTTATCATTGTGAGTAGATCCTGAAGCTAACCAAGCATTTGAACTCTAAGCAGATATTTCCTTCTTACTTTATCCTTCCCCAGTTATCAACCTCCTCAACACCTACTTATTTCTTTGAGTAAATTGTGAGTCATCTGCCCAAATTCTCATGTTCCTTTATACATATATGTCAACCTATGAGATCCCTGGAAATGTCTTGCTGCCTTAAAAGGAGAGAGTAGAAGTGTATTGTTGAAAGAGAACAATTGGAGAATTGCCTCAAGAGGGTTAGAGCTCTGCAGTGCCAGATTGTTTCAGAATAATGAACTGTTCAACCTTGGTCAACTTCTCTTTTGTCTGACATTCGCAGAGTACACGTCTCTCCATCAAGAGGAGCATTGTGAATGAGTTTCCCCTCCTTTGTCCAAGGACATTGAGGTTCATGTGTTGCTTCTAGTCACAGCTTCAATTATCCGAGTTCACTCAACACGCAAGGAACAGGAAATGAAAGAAAGGTGCTGGAAAATATGACGATGGGAACGCTGATAAAACCAGAACTTGGCTACCAAACAAATTATTTAGCAGTAACAGAGAAACTGATATTGTAAAGCTCAACATGCAAGCGTTTCTTTTGCGACTGGGTGTTTTATCCCCCTGAAGCTACAACATATTATTGCTAGCCCGGATCAATTGGCTGGACTGTTGTCACTATAAACTCAGTTTAAAAAGTGCAGCATGTTTGTCGTCTCCTGGAAATGAATAGTTTTCGATATAATATTAAAAAGATGCTAAAGCACTTTTCAAGGCAGTCCTTTCACCTTTGCCACCAGTATAAATATTGGTTGGGGCTTTGTTTGTGTGTTCTAGACTGACAAATCTATAAGGGTTTGTAGCCCACAATATAAACTGTGTAACAGTAGAAACTTAATTAAATATTGACTATTTAATGATTTTAATTTGTTCACATTCACCAATAAAAGTCACAGTGAAAGTGTTGAGGGTCTGCCTTTTCTAAAGGCTGTTCTGTAATCGTCCTCCCTCCTGTCTCCTTTGTCAATGATTCCCTCTGTGATTTTAGGTACAAAGTGTCATATATTAAACATATAACAGCCACTTCAATGAAGCAACAGTGACATGCCTTGAATCACTATTATGTGACCAGCACATAGTAAAACCACTCGGGGTTGCATTGGCCAGCAGGGAAACTGAGAATGAGCAGGAGATCTTGCAGTGCAATGTCAGCATCCCAATTGCTGGACCAGAAACAAGTTCAAGTTCCACTTCGGGGAGTTAAGAGACTTTACTGACAAGTTCTTGCCAGGAGCTTACAGGACAGAGAAAGGAGAGAAGGATGGATGAAAAATTAATTGGATGTTAGGTAAAGAAGGACTAAGACAGAGGGTGGGTATGAAATAAATGACAACTTACATTCAACCAGTACCTTTAATTTAGTAAAGCATCCATGGACGAAAATATTGACCAAGCTAAATCAGGAAATATTAGGACACGTAATCAATAATGTGCTCCAAAGTAAAAGTCTTTAAGAGATGTCAGAAGATATAGCCAGACAAATTTAAAGAGAGAATTCTGAAACCGCGGGCTAATGACATAACGGTGGGATGAAGAAAGACAGGACATGAAAGAGAAAATAAACATGAGAAAGAAAATGGAGAAGAAAGCAGACTTGTGAAAGAGACAGTAAGAGGAAGGAGACAATGAAGGAAAGATTACAAGATGCCAGGAGACAAAGAGGGAAAAATAGAATGAAAACAAGATTTATAGCGATTGTTTATTACAGCTCACGCTGTATATGTTTGAGATAATTTTCTTTTTCGCACTGCTGGAGAGCTTTGCCAAAGAACTGTGGGTTGCAATTTCAATAAACACTTTTAAAACAGGAAAATCCACAGGCTAAAACGTCTGCCTGCAATCATTTTGGCGGAAGATTAGAAATGATTAAAAAGAATTATTTCAGCTCCCAGTGATTTGTACAACCGTAGCAAAATTACAGTCAATATTTACAGCTAGAGGACAACTTCCAGGCCAGGGTACTGCTGGCAGGAGAGAGTTTGTGTAGATAATTAAAACAGTAAAGAGCCTGTGAGTGTTACACGGTTGACTCCACAGTGAAAAATAATGTGACATATGTTTTCAGCAGCAAGATATTCATTCCTTAAAAAGGTCAGGCACTACATTAAACTGATTCTTTGATGCAATGATGAAATCATCGCAAAACTCATTGGGGTCATGATCATTTTTACATAAAGCATCTTCCTGTTTTTTTTTTTGATTGTGCATTAGAATGGATCAGGAGGTTTCCTGAGCAAAATGACTGTGTCTCCATCTGTGAGATACTTTCAAAGCCAGCCCAGACGGAAGTATGAAGGGCTGCTGTTGTAAGGCTTTTATGTGTATTGAGTTTTGAATGCCAAGGAAAGAGATATTGGCTAGGCTGATCCATTTTTTAAGCCTCCTACCACATTGGAATTATACCTCCACCCACCTGACCTTCATTCACCCACTCTCATGAATCATCCTTCCTGAAAATTCTCTATCAGAAACTTATGAATTTTCACCTCTTTCAGTTCATTTCCTTTCCACAAGGAAAATGATTGAAACCTCTTCTTTAACTGCTTTACCTTTCTACCTATTCCTTTGACCAGAAGCTTTCCCCCTGGTCTACCACAGTCCTCTACCACACTCCTTTATCATCTACAGTTCTCCCCTCCCTCTTGTCTTTCTAGACCTTTTCATTTACCATTTGTAGGTGATGGCCTAGTGTTGTTATCACTGGACTGTTAATCCAGAAATCCAGGCAATGTTCTATGGGACCCAGGTTTGAATCCCACCATGGCAAATGGTAGAATTTGAATGCAGTGAAAACCTGATTTAAAGAGCCTAATGGTGAAAATGGAAGCATTGTGCATTGTCAATTGTTGTAAAAACTTATCTGGATCTCTAAATATCTTTAGGGAAATAAACTACCATCCTTACCTGGTCTGGCCTACATGTGACTCCAGACCCACATCAAGGTATTTGACTCTTAACTGCCCTCTGGGCAATTAGAGATGGTGCTCACCTCCCATGAACGAATGAAAGAAAAGAACTGAAATTACACTAGCCTCATCAATTGCTCTGCTCCTCTCACTTGTCCCCTTGTTGCACTGTGTTTCTCAGGTCCAACCTAATAGTGTCATCAACTCTGTTGTTATCTGGCATGCTGACCTCTACCTAGCCGCATGCTAACTCTCTGAGACTTCCTCCCACCTGCCCCTGAACATTAACCTTATGATCGAGCTTGAAACTATCAGCTCGTGGACTGTCACAGCCCTCACCTCCTTTCTTGACCTTCAAGTTCCTTATCTCCTACCCCAAACAGCCTGCTTCCATTTTCTTCCCAAGATCCAGGGTGGAATGCTCCAATTAGACCCAGTGTTTCATGCTTCTCCTGCCCCACCAACTTACACATGGGCTCAGATGTTTACAGGAAAGGAAGAGGTCATTCGGCTCATTGCGTCCATGCTGGTTAATAAAAATCTGACCACACTCATCCCATTTCCAGCTCTTGGCTTACAGCCCTCCATCTCTGTGACAAAGCAAAGTGTGTATCAAAATGCTGTTTATATATTACAAGACTTTCCGATTCAACCACCTTTTCAAACGGTGAGATCCAGAATCCGGAAGAAAAATTCTCACCATCTCTCCACTTAGCTTTCTATTTTTTACCGTAAATCTGTGCTGCTAGTTTAGTAATCCCACTAATAATGGAAAAATTGCTTTTCTATCCACTCTGACCATGTCCTTCACAACACCATGCACCTCTATCAGGTCTCCTCTCAATCTTCATTATTCCAAGGAAAACAACCCCAGTCTATCTAAACTTGTCTCATTACTCAAACCATCCTGCCAAGGCGGCATGCTGGTAAATTCACTTTGTACCGTCTCAAGCTCAAAGACATCCTTTCCTCATTGCGGTGAAAAGAGCTGCATGCAGTACTCCAGTTGACATCTAATCAGTGTTTTGTACAGTTCTACCATAAACTCCTTGCCCTTATGTTCTATGCCATGGCTTGTAAAGGCAAGTATCCTGTATACCTTCTTAGCGTCTTATCGACCTGCCCTGCTACCTTCAGTGAGCACTGATGATGTACAGCAAGGATCCCTCTGATCTTTAGTACTTTTCAGGGTCTTAACATTCAAAGTTTAATTATCGCCTTTTAGCCTACTCCCAGTGCATAACCTACATTCTTCCAGGTCAATTCCACTTGCCACTCTTCTGCCTATCTGACCAGTCCATTGATATTCTTCCGCAGGCTATCATTATCCTTGTCTCTATCACTCGACCAAGTTTTGTATAATCGACCAACATTTTAATCACATCCCCTAAATTAAAGTCTAAATCATTCGCGTACACCACAAACACCTAAGCCACTTGCACTGAGCCCTGCAGAACCCCACTGGAAACAGACTTCCAGTCAGAGAAGAATCCCTCTATCGTCACTCTCTGCTTCTTGTCTCTCAGCCAATTTTTAATCTAATATGTAATTTGCTTCATTTCCCACAGGTTCTTACATTCTCGACCAGTTCAGTCATGAGGGAGTTCATAAAAATCCTATGTAGACAACAAGAAATCAGCTATTATAATCAACATTTCTTGTTAGTTTCTCAAAAAGAAAATCAATCATATTTGTCAAACGCAACTTTCATTTAACAAATCTAAGCTGGCTATCCCTGATTAATCTGTATCTCTCCAAGTGCAGATATATTCTGTCCCTCAGAATACTTTCTAAGAACTTCTTCATTATCAAGTTTAAAATGACTAGCTTGTAATTTCAGGTCTATCCCTTCCTTACTTTTCTTAACAATGGGACTTATGAACAGTCCTTCATTACTTTGGCACCTCATCTGAGACAAGAGAGGATTGAATAATTACTGCCTGGGCCCCTGATATCTCTTCCCTTGCCTCCGTCAACATCCTGGGATATATTTCAGCTGGGCCTATGGTTTTATCCACTTTTAGTGGATAAGCTTTCTATTATGTCCTCCCTCTCAATGTTAATGTCTTCTAATATTTCCCAGGCCTCCGCCTTGAAATCTATGTTGGATTGTCCTTTTCCACTATGAAGACTGACACAAAGTATCCATTGAGGACTATGTCCACATCCCTAGTCCCCACACAGATTATGTGTACAGTCCCTAATGATCATATTCTTCCCCTAGTATTTAAAAACCTCTTTGGATTTTGTTTTATTCTATCTGCCAATACCTTCTCATGGATTCTCTTAGTTTTGCTAATTTCCCTTTTAAGATCCCCCTGCCCTCTTTATATTTCACAAGGGGCTCTGCTATATTGGGTGCTTTGTATCTGCCATAAGCTTATTTTTTTTCCTTAATCCTAAACTATATATCCCTTAACATTTAGGGTTCTCCACACTTGAACCCACCTCTGCTTCCACTGGAATATATTTGCTTGGTACTCTCACTATTTCCTCCATGAATGCATCCCATTGCTAAGGCACAGTTTCATCTGCAAGGTGTTTCTCCCAGTTCACTTGGGCCAAACTGTATCTTTTCTTTTCTTACAATAATTAGCCTTTCCCTGTTCAGAACTTTTATTTCTGGCCCTTTTCAACAATACATTCTCCCCTTATTCAATCTCTTCTGACCTCCTTCCTGACTCTTCCGATGCCCTCTATTACTGCAAACACTTTCCAGCTTCCTGCCCTCCCTTTTTACCATGGATCACCAATCCCATTGCACCTCCATCCCTCATCGGTAACAGTACACAGGGGTGGCACAGTGTCTCAGTGATTAGCACTGCTGCCTCACAGCGTCAAGGACCCATTTTCCATTCCACCTTCTGGTGACTGTCCATGTGGAGTTTGAACATTCTCCCTGTGTCTGTGTGGGCTTCCTCCAGGGGCTCTAGTTTCTTGCCACAGTCCAAAGAGGTGCGTGTTAGTTGGATTGGCCATGCTAAATTGCCCATAGTGTCCAAGGATGTGCAGGCTAGGTGGATCAGCCATGGGAAATGCAAGGTTAAAGTGATAGGGAGTTCGGTCTGGGTGGGATGCTCTTTGGAGGGTTGGTGTGGACTCAATAGGCTGTATGGCCTGCTTCCACACTGAGTTATTATGAAATATTACAATCTTTAACACAAATATTGAAGAGTCAGAAATAGGACATTATTGTTTGTAACAGTTCTCTTCAAAGATCCTTTTTTTTTCTTTACCGATCCAGATTTGCAACTTCCAAGTAAGCTTTAAAGGTTGTACCTTTTCATTTTTCTGTATATTTGATCATGGACTATAATGGTAAAAAAACTATTTCAACAGCCAATTATTGTTGAAGGATTAATGTACGTTCTAAAAGCGAGACACTCATTGTTAGATTTCTGATGAAGGGTCTAGGCCCGAAACGTCAAGTTTTCCTGCTCCTATGATGCTGCTTGGCCTGCTGTGTTCATCCAGCCCCACACCTTGTACACTCATTGTAAGTATTGTTTACACAGCTGTTTGTTCCAGCAATAGGGAAAGGTCTAATTACAGACAAACTGAAGCCAGTGGGTATGTCTGAACTGAACTTCGGCCAACAATAAATTGCTGATCAGTCTGGGAACTAGTGGACATTTCCTGCCAATGATGGGAAAAGTCCCAGAAGAATGAAAGAACCTATAAAGGTAACACCCTTATTCAAAAAGGGAGAGAGACAGAAATCAGGCAAATATAGGTCTGTTTGGTTTGACATCTATCATGGGGAAAATGTCACTGTCTATTAAAAAGTATGTAATAACATTTAAAAATACATTAAAATAAAACAGAATCAGCATGGCTTCATGATGGGGAAATCATGTCTGAGAAATTTATTACAATTCATTGGGGAAGTAAGAAGCAGGATAAATAAAGGGGATTAGTAGATGTAGAAGATTTGGATTTCCAAAGGGTGTTTGATAGGAACATGCACAGAAGGCTACTTTGTATGATACAAGGCTATAGTCCGGGGAGTTGTACATTAGCAGGGAAAGGTTTTTGGCAATTAATTGAAGACAGAGATGTGATAAAGGGTGCATTTTCAGGATGACAACCTGTAACAAGCAAAGAGTCATAGTGATCTGTGCTAGGTCTACAATTATTAACACTCTTTGTTATTGACTTGGATGACAGAAGATTGTAGCTACTACTATTAGTCTATTTAATTCATTTGATGACTAAACCATTTCCAAAAAAAAAAGGCTTAATCAAACTTCACACTGAGTTGTCATTAAATGTTTGCTGTGGTGTGAATGTCCTTATCCTCCACAACATCATGTTGGAAAAGGTTTATTTCTGAATTAAATGCCATGTTCTATGGAAACATTCATGCCACACAATGTGCTCGGGAATGATAATTGCCCATAGGTGAGAATCTAATTATTGCTCCATAACGTTCAATGACATTACCATCACTGAATACCCCATTATCATCATTCTGGGGTAGCAACACAGAGTAACATCAACAGCATGGCTCAGTCCCAGCAATGGCTGAGGTTGCTGTGAAGAACCCTCCTTCTCAAACTTTCCCCTTGCCTGAGGTTCACATTCCCTTCAGGTTAAATCACTCCCAGTCATATCTCTCTCCAATCAGAGAGCAGCACTATGGTATTATAGGACCATGGTGACTTTATATTTTCTAAGGACACAAGAGCAGGTCAGAGGTGAGGAATTCTGCAATGATTACCCCTCCTATGTCCTCTGTGTCTGTCTGCCATCTACAAGGCACAAGGCAAGAGTTTGATGAAATACTCTCCACTTGCCTGGATGACACAAAGAGTTTCAACACCGTCCAGGACAAAATAATGCACAGCATCTGCCACCTACTACACACATATTCTTCTGACCATTCACCAATGCAGAATGGCAGGAGTATGTGCCTTTGACTATACCTTCAAAACCTGTAAACCCTAACATCTAAAAGGACAGGGACAACAGATGCATTGGAATACTACCATCTGCAAGCTCCCCTAAACCACATAATACCTTGACTCAGGGCTATATCAGCATGCTGTGACTTTCACTAGGTGAAAAGCCTGGAACTCTCTCCCTAACAGCATCGTCATTGAACTTACAACCATAGAGGATAGCTCACCACCACTTTCTCAGCAGTAATTACAGACAGCCAATAAATGCTGGCCTAGCCAGCTATACTCATTTCCAGTGAATGAATACAAAATAAAATCATTTAAATTACCCCATCTTTTAACAATAAAAATCTGCATTAATAAAGAACCTTTAGAGCTGGGAAAGATCTTAAGGCAACTCACAGGGACACTGTCACACAAAATGTGAAAACGAGTATGAAAAAGATTGAGCAGCGAGATAAATTTTGAAGAGCATCTGAAAGGAAAAGTGGGAGAGACAGAGGCAGACACACATAAAGGGAAATCAAGAGCTTAATGCTAAACGAGTGATGGCAGGACTCCCAATGGAATAATGAAGATTCACAAAAGGTAAGAACTGGCAGAGCCCAGGATCTTGGAGATGTTGATCTTGGAGTCTTGGGATAGCAAGACTGATGTATGAAGAAAGATCGCATCAGCTAAGATTACATTCAGTGGTGTTTAGAGGAATGAAGGAGAATTGCAAAGAAACCTATAAAATTTGAACAGGACTTGATAGGGTAAACACAGCAAGGATGTTCCTGAGATTGGACTGTAAAGAACCAGGGGGTCGCTGTCTAGGGATATGAGGTAGAGCTTTTAGGATTGAGATGTGAAGAAAGATCTCCATGCAGAGAGTGGTGAGCCTGTGGAGTTTCTTACTACTGAAAACAGTTGAGACTAAAACATTGAATGTTTTCAAGAAGTTAAATAATGTTCGGTATCTTTCTGGAGTTGAAAAGAATGAAAGGGTACAGGGAGAAAGTGGGAATATGGGATGAGTTGGATTTTTGGCCATGAACGGATTGAATTGGTGAACTGACTCGAAGGGCTGAATGGCCTGCTCCTGCTCCAATTTTCTATGTTTCTAAGTTGCGGTGTTGGAGGGGGTTACAGGTATCGAAGGAGGAGGGAGGCAAGCCATGGAAGGATTTGATATGGAATATGGGACACTTAAAACCAAAATATTATAGGAGGTAGTGTAGATCAGTGAGCACAAACAGGTAAGAATTGGGTAAATGGGATTTGGTGAACAGTGGTATTTTGAAACAGGCTCAAGTCTGTGAAAAGTACTACTTATGACAGAATTAACCACCATGGAGAAAGAATGAAAAGACACAAAGGTGATTTTACTTTGCAGTACATGAACTGGAGAACTGTGCACACACTCACCCACAGAGGACATCTCTGGCACTGTCACGTGGTAAGGTTCATCTGGAAATTCAGGGGCATTGTCGTTGATGTCTTGAACCTTGATGGTGAACTCAGATGGCGGCTCTAGAGGTTTGTCGGTGTCCCGGTCAATGGCCTGTGCAGTCAGCGTGTACTCAGCCTTCTCCTCACGGTCAAGTCTCTTCATGGCATGAATGTCTCCTGTCTTGTCATTGATCATGAAGATTGTCCCAGCACCTTCGCCCGATAGGATGTACTTCACATTTCTATTTGCTAGGTCGAGATCCGTATGCAACTAGAGAAGGAATGGAGAATGAGTGTTAAAAAATGTTCTTTTTTTCTCAATATTAAGATGCAATTTCCTTCCCTACATAAAGAATTGGAAACATAGAAAATGGGAGAAGGAATGGGCCATTCAGCCCTTCAAGCCTACGCTACCATTCAATAATCACTAATCACCCAACTCAGTACCCTGTTCACACTTTGTCCCAATACCATTTGATCCATTTCACCCTAATTCCTCCCTGAAAACATTTAATGTTTTGGCATCAACTATTTTTCTACAGCAGAGAATTCCATATGCTCACCACTCTTTGGATGATGTAATTTCTCTTTATCTCAATCCTAAATGGGCCACTCTGTATTCTTGGATGGTGACCCAATGTTCTGGATTCCCCTACCATTGGGAACATCCTTTCCACATTTACCCTGTCTCATCCTGTTAGAAATTTATGGGTTTCTATGAGATCCCCCACTTTCTGCTCAGCTCGTCCTAATTGATCCACGGGTTCTCACTGAAATTTACAGAATATTGATAGGTTTGGAAACACTGGGCATGAAGAAGATATTTCCACCAGTGGGAGAGAGTAGGACCAGAGAGTAAAGCCTCAAAATAAAGGGATAGCCCTTTGGAACTGAGATGAGGAGGAATTTCCTCAGCCAGAGGGTGGTGAATCTGTGGAACTCATTGCCACAGAAAGTTGTGGAAACCAAGTATTCAGTGCATTTAAGACAGAGAGAGATAAGCTGTCTCTATGTAAGGGAAGCAAGGGCTACGGTGAGTAGGCCATTCAGCCCCTTCAGCTTGTTCCACCATTCAATGAGTTCATTGCTGATCTGTGGTCTAACTCCGTTTACCTGCCTTTGGTCCATATCTCTTCACATCTTTGCTTAACAAAATCTATTTCAGATTTGAAACTAAACAACTGATCTAGCATCAAATGCCATTTGTGGGGAGTGTTCCAAACATCCACTACCCTTTGTATGTAGATGTGCTTCCTCTCATCTCTCCTGAATGGTTTGATCCTATTTTTTCTACAATGTCCCCTGAATTTTATAATCCCTAACCAGTCAAAATAGTTTATCTATTCTACTTTTCCTGTTTATATCTTGAAGACTTCAATCAGATCACTCCTGAACACTATAAATACTACAGAAAACAGACCAAATTTGTAGAATCTCTCCTCACAAGTTAACCCGTGAATTCCAGGTATCATTCTTGTAAACCTATGTTGCACTCCCTCCAAAGCAATCTGTCCTTCTTAAGGTGTGGTGCATAGATCCATTCACAGTTCTTCAGGGTTTGTGTAACTGCAGCATACCTTCTGCATCCTTGTACTCCAGTCCTCTAGATATAAACGACAGCATTCCATTAATTTTTTTTATTATTTTGTGCCAATGTTTGTGGCATTTTAAAGATCTATGTGCCTAAAACTCCCATGTTATTTTCAAAATCTGTTGTATTTAACTTCAAATCAGATAGAAAGTATCCTAATCTTTCCTTTATTTTCCCAGACCAAAATAGATAACCTAACACTTTTTTACCTAGAAATTCATCTGCCACATTTTTGTCCATTCGCTGAGTCTATTGATATCCCTTTGCAATTTTATGCTATCTTCTGCACTATCTACAATGCTGCCTAACTTTGTGCCAAGAGCAAATTTGGATATATAACATTCTACGCCTTTATCCAAGTTGTTAGTAAATAATGTGAATCATTGAGGCCCTAATAAAGATCCTTGCGGGGCGCTATTGATCATATCCTGCCTATTTGAGTGTCTACACATTATCCCTACTTTCTGTCGCCTACTACTCAACGGATTTTACAGTTCTGTCAGTGATTTTCCATCAGTTCTGTGGACTTCTACCTTAGTTAACAATCCCTTATGTGGGACTTTATCAAATGCCTTCTGCAAGTCCATATAACCAATACCCATAGACATTCCCCTGTCCACTACCATAGTCACCTCTTCAAAAAATTGAAGGAAGTACATCAGGCATGACATACCCTTCATGAATCCATGCTGGCTTCCCCTGATTAACAGAAAATTTTCAATATGTTCAGCTTGTAATTCCCTGGTGTTCCGCTTTCATTCTCCTCAAACCTGGACTCACATATTTTCCAAGCCAGAAGGACAACTCTTGAATCTAGGGAACTTAAGAAACCTATAGCCAGGGCATCTGCAATCTGCTCCCCCACTACTTTTAACACCTTCAGACAGAAATGGGTATTTGTCTGCCTTTAGATCCACTAACTTCTTAATTACCAATGTCTACTCAGTCCCTGTCCCCGATCCACCATTAATTTCCTCATTGCTTCTGTCCAGCTATCCTCGCTTTCTACTGTAAAGACTGAGACAAAGTTTCACTGAATTCGATCATGTTGTGATCGTTGTGATCACTACATGATAAATGTTCAAGCGCAATCAATTCACATTAAGAATTAAATCTGGCTCATTAATTTATCCAATACTGTCTGTCCCCTTGTTGCATTCAGGACATATTTTTGTAGGAAATTATTCCGGATACACTCCAGAAATGCCCTATCTTTCTGACAGGTGCTTGTTTGCTTCACTTAATCTGGGTTAAAGTTGAGTTCCCTGTTGATACTATCGTGCATTTAGTACACATTTCCTTAATTTCTGCAATTATACTATCCAGCACTTCAGAACTGTTACTGGGAGATCTCTACACAACACCTGTCACAGTTTTAGGACCTTTACTGTTCCTCAGTTCCACCCAAACAGTCTCCACTGAATGTTTTCCCCTCATTATATCCGCTCTCGCCATTTAAGTGATTTTGTTCTTCATCAATAATGCTGCTCCACCTACTCTACCACTTTCTCCGTCTGTCCTGTAAACCTTAGCACCTGGATATTTAGTTTTCAAATCCGATCATCCTGCTACTACGTCTCAGAAATGGCTACTATATCATAATCTCCAGCTTGAATTTGCACCTGCAATTCATTTAATTTATTCTTTACACTTCTGTGCGTTCCTGTATAGAACTCTTATTTGGATCATACACCGTAACCTGCTCCTCAACAGTGATGCATTATTCACCTGTTTATCGTTTCTCTCTTTTGGTTAAATCAATACAGATCCTATAGTTTTACAATCACCTCACATAGCTGAAGTAGGGTTCCTGATTGTTTACTTACTCCCTGTCCAGTAACTTGTTTTTGAAACTGTATTGACTTCTCCCCAGCCCTATCCCTATTTACTAGTTTAAAGTCCCTGTGATGACCCTATTTAGACTTTTGTTGGGAACCTGGTCCCAGATCAAGTTCAGGTGGATCCCATCCCAATGATATGGTTCCTTCCTGTCCTAACACTGATACCAAAGTCCCCCAGATGGAACCCCTCTTGCCCACATCACTCCTTTGGCAATGTGTTTACTTCCCTAATATTCTTATCTCTTTACCAATTTGCACATGGCTCAGGTAATAATCCAGAGATTGTAATCTTTGAAGTCCTGCTCTTTAATTTTGTTTCTAATTTATGATATTCCCCAAACAGGACCTCTTGTCTGCTCTAGCCTATGTTGTTGGTCTCAACATGGACCATAACAATTGGGTCCTTCCCCTTCCACTCCAGTATCATTTCAAACTGGTTCACGTTGTCCCTTACCTTAGCTCCAGGCAGGCAATACAATATGTAAACAATGTGTGATTAGGAGGCTGCTCAATCTGAAATGATTCTAGCTAAAGACCAAAGACATATTTCATGGCTTCCAGTTTGCTAATGGTCGTGTAGGTACTGCGAGTACAAGGCTGGACATGCAATGTGACATGAACATGTTCTCTGATGCATTTAAGATGTGTCGCCTCATGATCATCACAAAGAAAAATCAATAATAGACCAGCCTACTCCAGGAGGCCTCTATCTTGAACCCAAGGTCCGTGGTCAGAACCTGTCAGCAGTGGATACATTCATTTATCTCAGTAGCACAATCTCTTCAGCTGCCTTTTAGTGAGCATGAGACACATGCAATAATTGCTAAGGCAACGGTAGCCTTCAGCAAACATTGAAAATGAGCCTGAGAGTAAACAGGAGCAATGCTAGCCCATCAAACTGAAAGTCTGTGATGAAATGGTCTTCCCTATTCTGCTCTATGTGTGAGACACTTAGACTGGATACCAGAGTCATGCCAAGACACTCAACAGCTTTCACTTGAGCTGCCTTTGGAAGCTTCTGGAGATCAGATGACAGGACAAAATGCCAGATACTGAGATGCTCTCCCGAGCTGGCCTGCCAAATATTCACATCATGTTGAGAGGGTGACAACTGTGCCAGGTTGGTCCTGCAGCAAGAATGCCTTGAAACTCCAACATGCTGTTCCAGTGAAGTGTAACAAGAGAAACCTTCAGCGAAGAAAGCAGGCTTAGAACAGAGATGGCCTGAGGAAATGTGCAGTTCAGTTGTGGTTTAAGTTCCTTAACTATTGTATCTCTACAAGCAAAATACTCCTGTATAGAACAATACATATAGTTTAGAAATTAAGTCCAGAGCAGTTCCTTTACCAGCACTGGCACAAACAAAAGAGAAAATTAAGAAAACAAAGAATAAAAATGCAGTTTTCCTCAGTACCCGAAAAGTGAACAGTTTGAGAAAACAATGAGCTTTGACTGCAAGGCTCAAACACAATGGGCCCTCAATGATGACATGATGATGTGACTCACATTAGAGAAGCAATGACATGAGATGCAACCAGAAAACACAGGCTCTTAAAATGGGAATGAAACTTTAAATGAGGAGAGAGAACAAAAATAAAAACAACTTTAATATAAAAGAAGCAGATGTAAAATGAGGACTCCTTGCATAAACTCATAGAACCCTACTAAATAGTCCAGATGACAAACATAGACATCTTCATCCCAGAAAACAAAGAGGAAATTTAAGACTAGAGCTCATATATTTTTGGGTGAAGGACCAAAGTAAAAAGTGGGTTTGATGTAAAAGCTCAGTGATTATCTTCCTGAACGGTGGAATAGGGCTTGATGGATCAGATGACTAGTTCCTGCTTCCAATTTCAATTGTCATTTGTCACTGGAATTGAGTCATGTGGTAGGGCATATCAGTGGGTAAATGTAGGAAACAATGTGGTACATATGAGACAATAGTTACATAGATGCAGGCAAATTAAATTCCCTGAAAAATATAGTGTTTGTACTTTGTATTTTTACAGGAATCCAGCATATTTAAACTTTTAGCTCACCAATTTATTGAATTCAGCATCTCAGTTGACCTCGATGAGATTTGCACCCATGACTTTAATGTTATTAGCTCAATTATGTAATCTCTCAGCTACTCCACAGAGAAACAAGCTCCATTTCACACGCAAACTGCTCCCTTTGAAAAAGAATCTAGAAGGCCGCTTTGATAGATCCTATGATCACTTAGGACACCGAGCTTCACGTTATTGACCAAACAACTGACAAGGCTAGCATTTATCACTAAATAATGACGCTGTGGCACTCATTCAATCTGTCACTGGCCTTAATTATGTGTTCATTATTAATTATGAGTGCTATCCATTGAGCTAGTTAGCTGCAAGAGGATAAAAAAAAGTCGGAAGAAAAGATCGTAAACAGGGCTTATTTTTGCTATTGAGAATTTTGCATCATCTCAGAGCTGGACCTATTTTAATGCAGAACTCTCTTATTTCACACATAAGCTTCAACTCAATTTTGTCTCCAAAGGACACGTTCTATCGCATAACAATAATGTTTGCAGCCTTTGATTTGCCTGTCCTTCATTTAAGTGTGAAGTTGCCAACAAATTAATGCCAACTGTGTCAATTTGGGCAGCCTATTTGCCATGTGGCTACAGAGACATGCTGAGAAATACACAGACACTTGAAACTTACTTTAATCAAAGCTCGAGTTTACAATCAACAATGATACACTTGTTTATAAATCAAACACTTCTTTTTTTAAATGTTAGCATGTTCAGGTACATTCTTCTCTACTGAGCCAGCACAGGAAGGAAGTAAAAATTGCATTTCTTTAGCTACATAAATCAAGACCTGATAATCTCCTAAAACCCCGTGTGGGAAGTGGTGACCCATAAACACTGTTACTGGGCTAGTAACCCAGAACTGCAGGTTAATATTCTGGGTTTGAATTCCAGCATGGCAGATGCTTTAATTCAATATTTAATTCAATGAATAAAAATTGGCCGAATGAGAATGATGTAGCGGCCACTAATTGCTGTAAAAATCCATCTGGTTCACTATTGTCCTTTAGGCAATGACCACTGCTATCCTTACCTGGTCTGGCCTACATGGGACTCCCTAACCCAAACTTGAACTCAACCAAACCCCAAATCCTAACTCTAACCCTAACCCTGACATTAACACTAACCCTAACTCCTCCTTCCCTAGTCTGGCCTACATGGGACTCCCTAATCCTAACCTGAACCCAAAGCCTAATCCTAACCCTAACTTGATCCTTAACCCAAATCCAAAGCCTAATCCTAACCCTAACCCTAAGTCAAACCTAAACCCAAACCCTAACCTAAAACCTCACCTGAACCTGAACCCTAAACTGAACCCGAATCCGAACCCAAAGCCTAATCTTAACCATAGCCCTAACCCAAACCCAAACCCTAACCTGAACCATAACCCAAGGCATAATCCTAACCATAACCCTAACGCTAACTCTAACCCAAACTCAACCCTAACCTGAACCATAACCTGAAGCCTAACCCTAACCATAACCCTAATCCTAACACTAACGCTAACCACTTAGGGAATAGGAAATAAATGTTGACCTTATCAGTATTGTGTACAGCCTGTGAATGAATAAAAAGAGTCAAGGAGGTCTGAAACTTAGGGTGTAATTTTATCAGGGCCTGAATGCTTTCAGCTGCAGCGTGCTTTGTAATAGAATTAAGTGAGAGACCAATAAGGACAATTTCAACCTTGGGAGCAACTCGGCACACCTTTATACAATTGTTGGGACTGGAAGAGAGAGTCTCACTCAGCAACAGCGAGTTTTCTACTTGAGGGTTATTGCTAATTCTAACCTTATTAACTACACATCTCACTTTATTAATGTTTAGTCTTCTACCTTAGCAAACATGTCAAGCAAACTGAATAAAAACCAAAAGAACTGCGGATGCTGTAAATCAGGAACAAAAACAAAGTTGCTGGAAAAGCCCAGCAGGTCTAGCAGCCTCTGTGGAGGAGAAAACAGAGTTAACGTTTCAGGTACGGTGACCCTTCCTCAGAAGGGTCTGAGGAAGGGTCACAGGACCCGAAACGTTAACTCTGTTTTCTCCTCCACAGATGCTGCCAGACCTGCTGAGCTTTTCCAGCAACTTTGTTTTTGTTCAAGCAAACTGAATATCGACAGAGTACCATGGTGGCTCAGTGGTTAGCACAGCTGCCTCACAACACTGGAAACCTTAGTTCAATTTAGCCATGTGCAACTGTCTGTGTGGAGTTTGCACATTCTCCCTGTGTCTGTGTGGGTTTCCTTCAGGTACTCCGGTTTCCTCCCACAGTCCAAAGATGTGCAGGTTACGTGGGTTAGCCACGCTAAATTGCCCATCATATCCAGGGATACGTAGGTTAGGTGTATTAGCCATGGGAAACGCAGGGTAATAGGTATAGGGTAGGGTGTTGAGTCTGGGTGGGATGCTGTTCGGAGAGTTGGTGTGGACTTGTTGGGCTGAATAGCCAGTTTCTACATTTGAGGGATTCTATGCCTTCTCAACATGGAAGTCAGAGTGACTTCAGTTTTCAGCTGACTGTTAACAGTCTCTATGTTGCTCAGCACTATACTGCATGATCCACTTAGCAGCCAAATGCACCCCTCTCCCATGGGGCACATCAGTGTCTAACATTCAATAACCTCATGGCACCTTTCCATCACAGAGTGCTTAGGAAGTATAAATCTTTATTGCTGGGTGCACCATAAGTAGCATTGAAAAGCTGCTGCAAAGACTTTCTGTGCATACAGACGGGCAGACAACCAGCTCATGGATTGGACTTGGCTCCATCTCAGGGCTGCTCACATGCTGTCCTAGTGCTCACTCATGCTCACATCATCCATGCTTTGTCTTGCCTGTGAGCACTTTGGAACTTCAGACAGGCCCTATGGCTATTAGTACTGCTGTATTGATGTGCTCTTTAGCATAGACACATATACAGGCTGCTTGTCAGTAGGCATCTGTTTGGTGGGTGAGTGTGGGAGTTGGCATCTTGCTTTACAGAACACTGAATTGTCAATTTAATAGGTTCAGTGTGTGCCAACTGCCTGAACAACAATTGCACTGCACATTTATTCAACCAAATGGCCAAGTTGGAAAGTGGTTGGGGTCTAGTCCTCAGTACAGTCAAGGAAGGGAGGCATTATTGATTAAGATGTCTCAGTACCATCAATCATTGGAACAAATCAGACACAGTCCAGCAGCTTGGCCAAGGTTGGTCATCCATTCAGGCTGCTCACGGTCGGAGGTCCTGCCCCAGTACAGTCCAGGGAGTGGACAATGTTCAGTTCTGCAGGGCCATCAGCAGCAGTGAGAGGAATCATATAACATCATTCAGGGAGCTGCAAAGTCAGCAGTCAGGAGTTTGGTCTGCGATATTTAGGTGCTGCTCATTGAAGCCTGTCAAAGTTCTGGGGTAAATACTGTACTGAAGGCCCATGCCTTGATTGTTGAGGAAGGCGTATGGATAGTGATATAGGGTAGTGGAGGTCACTGACAAAGGGAGCGTGGAGTCAAAGCTTGGCAAATGTTGAGATGGAGATAACTACAGCAATGGGGGAAACTCAAAAGTTAAGAGTAGTAGGCAGAATAGTATTGGAAAGACTATGAGAGTAGGGATTATTGGCTGTGACCATCACCATGATCTCCACAGGGGAATATAGAGGGCCAGGATTTGGGACCATTCAGCGTGATGCTGCTGTTCGGGGTCAGGGAGTGGATGGTGGCAGGGAGGATAATTAGAAGTAATGCTCACTGTGCTGGGTGGAAATAGACTGTCAAAGTCTTGCAAGATAAACAGGATGTGGGGTTTTAGATTGGTGGTGGCGGGGGGAGTGCCTGACAACCAGAGAAGCTGCAAAAGGAGGGAAATATCACTTCATCATCTGTCATGTAAGTATTTTGGTGGATTCTACAGAATTCTGTGATAAGTTAGATGATGATGTGCATCCAAAATCAGAAGGGCATATTACTAAAGAGTTCAAGATAACAAGCATGGGGCTGGATGAACACAGCAGGTCAAGCAGCATCATAGGAGCAGGAAAACTTGACGTTTCGGGCCTAAACCCTTCATCAGAAATGGGGGACTAAAGAGTTCATTTCTTTTTTCAGTCTCAGGATCTGTGTATTGCTGGCAAGGCTGCCATTTATTGTCCACCATTAGTTAATTTGAGGTGGAATTAGTGGGCTTCCTCTTTGATGGTGAAGGTGTTCCTACATTGAAGATCAGTCTCTGCAAATCACTTGGACGATTGCTCAGTAACTAGGCAGACAGTAAGGTGGAGTCCGGAAGTTCTTGGGAGATACTTGTTGAATTTGATGACCTCCCCCAATATCCCTGGCCTGGGGAATCTGTGTTTTCCAAGCTGCTTCACCCGTAGTGCCACTTCCAGTCGGTGCAGACTCAGCCTTACAATGCAATCCTAGAGGACCATAGGGCTGCTCTGTCATTATGGAGAGATGACCGGTGGCGAGTTTAACCAGAGGGTCACCATGCCTCATGCAAGGGGTAAGGTTGGGAAGGCAGGGCATTCATGGGCACGGTCATCCAGGAATTGAACCCACACTGTTGATGTCACATTACTGCACAAATCAGCCAGCCATCTGAGTTAGCTAAACCTCCTTCTATTGGGAAGTGTAGTGGGGCATTGTTTGCACAGATACATTACACAATGTAGTAAATGAACACATCATTTGTTGTCTCCTGCTACAGTCAGAGAGGTAAATACCTACCAAAAGACTGGACAGAAATCCCTTGCTGTCTTTGATATCATGATATAAAACCACTTACATGTGCTTGAGAAGGCATCTGGGATATTAACTAGTTTAATTTTTTTTATTCATTCACGGGTCGTGGTCATCAGCGGCTGGGTCAGCACTTAATGCCCATCCTTCGTTATCCATGCACTGAGTTGCCATTTCAATGGGCAGTTAAGAGTCAGTTGTGTGTGGGGAGTCTCATGTAAACCAGACTGGATAAGGCAGCAAATTTTCTTCCCTACAATACATTACTAAAACAAATGGGTATTTACAAAAATTGTTACATCATTACCATTAGGCTAGTTTTTATATTCAGAGGGTTTTTAAAATGAAATTGAAAATTCACCAGTTGCCATGGTGGGATGTGAACACTTATACACAGCACCTTGATCTGGGGCTCTGGATTACCTATCCAGTGACATTACCCCTGCCTCCGCACATACCTAACTCAATGTAAAGGGGGCAATGGAAAGTGCAACTCTCCTTCAGTACTGGACAGGTCCGGACAATCACCTCGATTTTATGCTCAAATTTCTGGTAGGAATACAGAAAAGGAGTAGACCATTCAGCCCACTAATCCTACCAGCATTCATGGCTGAACGAATATTTCAATGGCTGTTACCCATTCCATCCCCGTAATCTTGTTGTCATCGTTAATCAGTGTAGTGATTGGAACCAGGTGGATCTTATTAAATAGGAGATCCTTGATTGGGGTCATTAACCTGAGACAATCAGGAATCCCTGGCTGACCAATATAAACAAAAGATTCAGAGAGTCTCCTGTCTTCAGGGATTGTTTCTGAGCTGGCTGGTCATAGGCATCACACTATGATTTGGTGCTGGGATACCAACCTCTGTGCCATCATTTCAATCAGGAATCTATCGATTTCTATGGATGAACATGTTAAAATGGAATCATTTAAGTTACACAGTGTTAAGAAACACAGGAACTAGGAGCAAGGGTATGTCTATCTCCCATTCATCCTGTTCCATCTTTCAATATAATCATGATTGAGCCTCTATCTCAACGTTACAATCTTGCTCTCTTCACATCCCTTGATATCTTCACAATCTAAAATTGGTATATACTCAGTGGCCAACTCTCAAGTCTTCTGATATCATGCTGAACCTGTTGAAGAGTAAAAATTTGGCTCCATTCACTTTTTAAAAAAATTTATTCACAGCACGTGGACATCATTGGTTAAGCCAACATTTATTATCCATCCTTATTGGCCCAGAATGACAATTATGAGCCAACCACAGATTCAGCACCTTCTAAGAGAAGAAATCACTCATCACTTTTATAAATTTGTGAGCCCATATTGTGAAAACATACGCTTCGGTCTTAGACTCTCTCACAAAGGGATACAAACTCTTTGCATTTACCCTGTCAAGCCTTTTGAAAATCTTTTATGTCTCAATAAAATTGCCTCTCATTCTTATAAATTCCAATGAGTACAGGCCTAAGTAACTCAACATGTCTGCATAATGATACTAGGCAATGGCCTGGTGGTATTATCACTGAACTATGAATCCAGAGACCCAGGTAATTTTCTGGGAACTTGGGTTTTCCTCCCAGCATAGCAGACAGTGCAATTTGAATTCAATTTTTTAAAAATATCTGGAATTAGAGTCTTGTGATAACCACAAATCCATTGTTGATTGTTGGAAAAACCCATCTGGTCCATTAATGTTCTGTTGGGAAGGAAAGTGCTGCAAATGCCAGTGTTATTTCCTCAGATGAGGATCACAAAACTGCTCCAACTGTGATCTGGCTAGTACTTGTGCAGTTCTATCAAAACCTCTTGTACATTTATACTCCATTTCATTTGAAATAGAGACCAACATTCAATTTTTCTTCCCTATAACCCACTGAAATTGGACATTCCATGATTCAGGACTCACCAGACAGCAGATAATTTTTCATCTTGTAATAGTTTCATTTTATGGCCATTTAATTATTGTTAGAACTTCTTTTGCAGTGCTTTTGACACAACTAAGCACCTTTCCATCAAGAGTTGACTATATTGTTGTAGGTCTCCTGTCCCGGTTAGGCTAGACCAGGCAAGGACAGATTTCATGACAATCATTAGAGTAGTACTTGCTTTTTTATTCTAGAATTATTTAATTCATTAACTGAACTTAAATGCCCCAGCTGTGATGGTGATATTTTAATTCATATCTCCAGTCTTTATAGTCAGACCTTTGGATTACTGCTGCAGTAATGTGGCCACAATGCTGTCAGATTCCTTTTCAATAACGTCCTAAGTTAAAACAAAACAAATACAGATGCTGGAGATCTGAAACAAACAAAAACAGAAATGATTGGAGAAAGCTAGATAACAAAGTGTGGAGCTGGATGAACACAGCAGGCCAAGCAGCATCATAGGAGCAGGAAAGCTTGACGTTTCGGGCCTCGACCCTTCATCAGAAATGGGGGAGGGGAAGAGGGTTCTGAAATAAATAGGGAGAGAGGGGGAGGCGGACAGAAGATGGATAGAGGAGAAGATAGGTGGAGACGAGACAGACAAGTCAAAGAGGCGGGGATGGAGCCAGTAAAGGTGAGTGTAGGTGGGGAGGTAGGGAGGAGATAGGTCAGTCCAGGGAGGACAGACAGGTCATTATCTCTGATTGGAGAAAGCTATCAGGTCTGGCAGCATCTGTGGAGAGAAAACAGAGCTAACGCTTCTGATTCCAGTGACCCTACTTCAGATCAGAAGTAAATTCAGTTCTAAGGGAAAGTGATGTAGACAATTTGGACGACAATACTGAGCTGTTTCCAGGGTGTAACTTTCATCTGTCCCATTTCCTACAGTCCCACAGATGTGGGACCTTAAATTAGTTTGTTGAATGTGCAGTTCTTTTGAACATCCTAAGGATGTAAAAGGGACTCTATAAACACACGTAATGTCTTTCATTCTTGCTTTCAGCCCAAACGATGCAAGTTGAAGTGCAATCAGCTTTTTTACATTTATACCAACACATCTCAAGGGTAGTGTTATTTTCTTTGAGAGTGCACCACGGGGTCAGTCTTGTTTATCCATTATTTTAATTTTAACGTCATTTTGAAAACATAAACGAGGGAAGCAAAAAAATAAGTTATCATGGTTTGATTTTATTAAATGCTGCTTCAGAACTATTTAATCATCCGTGTTGACCGAAGTCATGCTGGTGGTTGGTGAGAAGTGATTAAAAGCTATTAAGACCTATTGATATGAACCTTTGGATGAAATAGAATGGCTCAACTGCTAATAGCCTTTTGTATAAATCATGTCATGTCAGCTTCAGAAACCATGCCAGAAAATAACACAATACTCATTTAGGATTCAAACTTCCCACACAGTGTTAGTAGTGATGCTTCACCTTATCACCCTAGGATAAACAGCGGTGAGAACACAATATGCCATAAGATTATTTGTCCACTTAATATTGTCCAATACAGCCCCTAAGCCCAATATTCATTAATAGATTACAGTTCTCAGGTAACATCCTGTACAATTTTATATCTGTCAGTATAACATGCTGAAACATGTCACACTCCAAAACTGTTTAGCGTTATGAAGGGTTTTGATAGTGTAGATAGGAAGACAATGTCTCCATTGGCACAAATATCTATGACAGGAGGAAAGTTATTGAAAATGACTGTTGAAGGACTGGTGAAGGGGATTGGATTGAGGAAAAAAAACACTTTTATGCAGTGAGTTGTTAAACTGCCTGAGATGGTTGGAGGAATAGATTCAAAAGGAAATTTCAAAGGTCAGTTGGATACATCATTGATTCATTATAAAAATACTCTGGGCTCTGATGAAAGAGGAGGAATGTGGGACAAGTTGGAGCTCTCTTTCAGAGAGTCAGCACCACTCTGTTGGGTTGAATGGTGTCCTGTGTTGTATGATTATTGAACAAAGTGCAACTCAAGGCACAGTAAAATACTCAGCATTGTGCCTGCAAGGTTGCATTCTGCATGTGACATTAACCCTTAACACTGGGATAGATCTCATCTCCTATAGGTCTCTTTACCATCGATTTGAGTTATTATTGTCACATGTACGGAGATACAGTGAAAAGTATTGTTTTTGTGCTGTACAGGCAAATGATACCTTACATATGCACATCAGGAAAAGAGGACAGAATGCAGAATATAGAATCCCAGATTGCCTTGATTCGCTACAATTCATCTCCTGTCACAACAGGTTCATGGCAGATACCATCTCCCCAGCCCTACACTCATTCCTGGAACATCTGGATAGCAAGGACATCTGCTACAGAAAAGGTGCAGAGAAAGATCAGCTCTAATATATGAGAGGTCCATTCATAAGTCTGATAACAGAGGGAAAGAAGTTGTTCTTGAATCTGTTGGTATCTGTTTTCAAACTTTTGTATCTTCTGCCCAATGACAAGGGCAGAAGAGAGTATAACCAGGATAGGACGGGTCTTTGATTATGTTTGCTGCTTTCCTGAGGCAGTGGGAAATGTAGCTGGAGTCGATGGAAGGAAGGCTGGCTTTTGTAATGGACTGGGCTGCGTTCACAGCTCTCTGTAATTTCCTGCAGTTTTTAGTTATACACTTACCATACCAAGCTGTGATGGAAAGAATGCTTTCTGTGATGCATCTATAAAAATTGGTTAAGCGATGTTGTAGACATGCCGAATTTCCATAGCCTCCTGAGGAAGTAGAGGTATTAGTGTGCTTTCTTGACTGTCCTGTCGATGTGGATGGACCAGAATACTTCTTTTGTGATATTTACTTCTCGGAACTTGAAGCTCTTGACCATCTCCACCTCAGCACCAATGATTCAGGCAAGCACATGTCCTCCACTCCTCTTCCTGAGGTTGATGTTCAGCTCCTTCATTTTGCTGATATTGAGGGAGAGTTTGTTGTCTTTGCACCATGCCATAAAGCTTTATATCTTTTCCCTGTGCCCTGTCTTGTTAGTGATTGAGATCTGGCCCATTGTGGTGATGTCATTGGCAAACTTTTAAATGGAGTTACAGCTACATTTGGCGACACAGTCATCAGTGTATAAGGTGTACAGCAAGGAGCTGAGTACGTAGCGTTGCAGGGCACCAGTATTAAGGATTATTGTGGAGGAGGTACTGTCACCTATCCTTTCTCATTGCGGTCTGCGGGTCAGGAAGTCAAGGATCCAATTGCACAGTCCTTGGTCTCAGAGTTTGGAGTTGAATTCTTTTGGAATGATGGTGTTGAAAGCAGAGCTAAAGTCAATAAATAGGACACTGATGCAGATGTCCTTGCTATCCAGATGTTCCAGGAATGAGTGTAGGGCTGGTGAGATGGTATCTGCCATGAACCTGTTGTGACAGGAGGTGAATTGTAACGAATCAAGGCAATCTGGGAGCCTGAAAATCACACGTGCCGTTTCTAATCTCTTGAAGCTCTTTGTAATGATGGATGTCAGAGCCATAGTGCGACAGTCATGAAGGCACATTGCCTAAGTTTTCTTTAGCACCGGGATGATAGTGGTCTTCTTGAAGCAGGTGGGACCTCACATCATTGCAAGCAGAGGTTAAAGATGCCAGCGAATACTCCCACCAGCTGGTCCATGCACGGTCTGAGTGCACGGCCAGGATCTCCATTCAGGGCTAGTTGTTTTCTGTGGGTTCATCCTCAAGAAGTTTGCTCTGATATCTGCAAAGCTGACTGTGGGTGCAGGTGTACCCGAGGTTGTCGGGGCTGGTGGCATAATTTCACTGACCTTCTGTTCAAAATGCGCATAGAATGCATTGAGCTCATTAGGGTGGGATGCATCATTGTCAGCGCTCTGCTCGACTTGACTTTGTGGTCGTTTATATCGTGTAAACCTAGCCACAGTCGATGTGTGTTTGTGTGGTTTGGTCTGATATTGTCACTTGATTCCCCTGATGCCTTTATGAAGACAGTGCCTAGATTCCCTGTATAGGTCAGGGTCACCCAACCTGAATGCCTTAGACCCAGACTTCAGTCCAGAGTGGATTTTCTGGTTCATTCATGGTTTACGGTTGGGGAACCCTCAGATTAACTTCTTTGACACACAGTCCTCTACACACTTACTAATGAAGACTGTGATGGCAGTGGCATGCTCATTAGGTTGACCACTGAGTTCTTGAATATGGGCCAGTCAACCAACTCTGAGCAGTTACATAGGAGCTCATCCATTACTTCAGACCAGCAATGTACGACTTTCTGTATCAGATCTGTACATAGCTCACCATTAACTACAGCACTTTTCTATGCTTCACACCCTTTGCTATCCTACTGAAGTAATTCAATACCTACGCAAATGGAATCTGACTCTCCACTTGTTATCCAAATATTTTTTTCAATAAACACCACCTACTCATTTCTGCACACTGAATAGCACATTTTCAAAAGTAAGTTTCAAGATTAGTCCATTCTTTTGCTAAAAAGTCCCTGAGTACCATTTACACACAAACCTCTTCTTACGTACTAATTGTAACACTCCAATCTCCCAGGTAGTCAACTTTCAGTTCAAGCCTTGCTTCAGGAATTAGGTTGATACTTTAATTACTGATTATTGTGTCAATCCTTCTGAATTATTTTCAGATGAGACATTAAACCAAGGCTTGGCCTGTTGGATATTAAAAATCCCTTAGCACTCTTTGAAGAAATAGAGGATGATCTGTATGTGTTTTGTTTAACTGCATTGCTAACTCAACATTAGTGCCACAATCAGCTATTTAATGACTGACTGTACATGAAAGAAACTCATTGCACACAGCTGGTTTCAGGATGTTTTTGAGGGATGTGACAAACACTATATGAATGCAAGTTATTTCTTATTCACCCCTGCACTTTATCTGCTGTATTTTCCTCACGGTAACCATCCATCTTGAGTAATTATGTCGTACTGGAAAGAATTATGTCTAGCTGAAGATTTCCACATTGCACTTGACAGTACAGTTCCAAGAACGCCAAGGTGAAGGGGAATAGCATTAGATACAGTATGGGAAAAGACTGCTAACTGGTTGGCGAGTAGATTCTGATAGGCAGAGGCGTTGCCATGGGGAATGTACCAGTTATATGATGGCTGACAGTTCGCTGCAAAACATTGTTTAACTTTAAACCAGGCAAGTTGACTTTAGTTAGTTGTGGAATTGCTCTAAGGAATGAACTAGAGAATGGCTTTTGGCTGTTTTATTAAGATGAAACAACCACAACGTGTGTACATGTTCATAAGAACTAGGGGCAGGAGTCGGCAATTCAGCCGCTTGAGCTTGCTCCGCCATTTGACATGATTTTCTTGGCCACAACTCCACATTTGGAGAGAAGTAATTTCTCCTCAACTCTGTTTTAAATCTGTTACCCCTTATCCTAAAACTATGAGCTCTCGTTCTGGCTTGCCCCACATGAGGAAACATTCACTCCTCATCTACTTTGTCAATGACCTTTAGCCTTCAATATACCTCTTTCTGTATGCAAAGAACAGGGTCCTGTGTTGAAACGTATGTAGCTTCCAGCATGTGTAAGTGTGCCACATTGTAAGACCAACTGACAATCTCAAATTAGTTGTCAACATAATTCTTATCACCCTCAAGAGTAGAAGTTCCTGACACACCTTCATTCTGAGCTGGAATTCACCTTCGAAATGGAGCATTCAAATGAGTTGCCTTTCCTTGATGGGTTGAGTTGAGAAATTCGAAAGGGACTACTGTCTATCGTAAACCTATCTTTATTGAGCAATATACACATTGCGATTCCTACAGGTGCATGCCATATACGATTGGTCTTGTGGCTCTTGAGATGCCATGCTAGTGTCCCCACCGCTGGACTGGAAGACCTGGGTTCGAGTCCCACCAACACCAGACATGTATGATCCAACATCTGAACAGGTTAATTATCAATAAGATTGGCCTAATTAGCAACCTTATCAAAATAGGGCCTTCGACATTTGATGTTGAAATAGAGCTTATCTGAGGAGATGACACAGTGTGGAGCTGGAGGAACACAGCAGGCCAGACAGCATCAAAGGAACAGGAACGCTGACTGTTTGGGTCAGGACCCTTCTTCAGAGAAACAGATTTTCTGAAGAAGGGTCCCGACCCAAAACAGACCCACACTGTTTGGTTCTCAAAGGTGCCCAGTCTTCCTCAGAGTATCCTCAAGTATTTCAAAACATGAGCATCAAGTGAAGCTAATCGTTTTGTGCTGCTATAATGCATTAGAAACGTGAGAGGTGATTTTCATGAAGAGCAGAATGTTATCAAACCAAAAAAAACACCCTTTCAAATGAGTAATGTGGTAAATGAATTCCAATGGTACTGTGTATGTAGGCATGCTCTTTGTTTGTTTACAACAGGCATGGAAATGAATGTACACAACCAGCCTTGCAAAACTTGTTTTTTGAAGTTCATTAACAGGACATCATTGGCTAGGCCAACATTTATTATGCATCTCTACTTACAATCTGTAGATGCTGGTGACGAACTGTCCTTTTGAACGAGTGCAAGTACATTTTCAATGCTGTTAGAGAGGGATTGTCAGAATTTTGACTGAGCAACACTGAAGGAGTGGTGATATATTTCTTAGCCATGATGTTGAAAGGCTTTGACGGCAACTTGCAGGTGAAGTTCCCATGTACCTGCTGCACATGTTCTTCTTGATGGCATTGGTCCCAAATTTGAAAGGTTTCTATCTAAGGAGCTGTCCTGATTTATTATAAATTCCAAGAGCATCCCATCCTATCCCTATATACCCTATAGTGCATCTTGCACATGGTACACTAATGCTACTGAGTGTTGGTCATGAAAGGAATGAATGGTTGTGGATTTGGTGCCAAACAATTAATGTTACTTTGCTCTGGATAGTGTCAAGCTTCTTGGGCTTCTTGGAGCTTCACTCATCCAAACAAATGGGGTGTATTCTACCTCACTCCTGACTTGTGGCTTGTAACTGGTGGACAGGTTTTGGTGAGGTGAGTTATTTGCTGCAGAATTCCTAGGGGACAGCATGGTGGTTCAGTACCATCGCTTCCTCACAACATCAGGGACCTGGGTTCAATTCCAGCCTTGGGGCAACCGTGTGGAGTTTATCTGTTCTCTCCATATCTGCATGGGTTTCCACTGGATCCTCCAGTTTCCTCCCACAGTCCAAAGATGTGCAGTCTAGTTTGATTGGCCAAACTAAGTTGTGCCCAGGGGATGTGCAGATTAGGTGGGGAGGTGGGACACTTTCAGTGGGTCAGTGCAGACCCGATGAGTTGAATGGCCTCTATTTGTCCTCTAGAAATTCTATGATTTCTAGCCTCTGCCTCTTACAGCAACAGTAGTTATATGGCTCAACCAGTTCAGTTTCTGAAAAAGGTAACCCCAAGATGTTGATAGTACAGAATTCAGCAATGATATTGCCTTTGAATGTCAAGGGAAATGATGGCTGGATTCTCTTTACATTGTTTAGCACTTGTGCGACAAGAATGTTACTTGCCAGTTGTCAGCCCAATCCTGGATATTGTCCAAGACTTGCTGCATTGGAAGTGGACTGCATCAAAGACTGAGTTGCAAATGGTGCTGAACATTGTGCAATCATGAGGGAACATCCACATCTCTGACCTTATGATGGAGGGAAGATCATTGATGAAACAGCTGAAGATAGTTGGGCCTAGGGCATTAGCGTGTGGAACTCTTACAGAGTGTCATTGAGCTGACATGACTGATCTCCAAAACCACAACTACCTTTTGATGTAGTAGGTATGATTCAAAGCCCTGGAGAGCTTTCTCCCATTTCCCATTGACTCTAATTTTGCTCAGGCTCCTTGATGTTACTTTTGGTCAAATGCAGTCTTGATGTCAAGGGACAGTGATTCTTACCATCCCTCTGGAGCTCAAAACACATTAAATGTGATTCTGAGAGACGATTAATGAGCAAACAATGTCTGGAGTATGCTAGGAATAATGTTGATAACCAATTTAAGGTTGTTGGTTGGGTTCACATTAAAGCACATCACCTACATATCCTAGAAGCAATGTATATAAAAACACAAAACACTGTTTTGTGCAGACAGAAACCTGTACACAAATTGCATATATTCAAACAAAAACAGAATAGCTGACACCCATTCTCTGGTTCATTCTTCAAAGCAACACCTTAACCAATTACGGTCAATCTTCCTGGTCTAAAGTTCAACAAAGTTTTGCAGTGAACTGTGAGTCATCATCCAACTGGTGCATTCCCCACAACAATGTGTCTGCCAGTCGAGTCTACTTCAAAACCAGGCATCCCTCTCTTCTCATACAGTGTCAATTGTTACTCCCCTCAACATGAGTATTCTTGCAACTATCTTGGTGACAGTAATTGACAGGCTTTGACAAAATATAACCTAATATCTTCCTTTTTTTGTTTAACTCTCTGCCACAAAGTTTGCATATTCGAACCTCTTCACTGGGACTGTGGTGACTCTCCAGTGAAATGCAGAAAGAGCGCTGCACTGTTGGTGATACTGTCTTTCAGATGAGGTGTTAAGCCACGGCTCCCTCTTCCTGCTTGGGTGAGTACAACTGAGCTATTTGCAGGGTTGTGGCTGATCATTAACCCTTCAACAGCATCATAATCACATTAAAATAAAACATAGAGCTGCATATACTGGAAAAAAAACAAAAACAATAAGGGCTGGAGAAATTCAGCAGGTCGGGCAGTAACAGTGGAGACAGAAACATAGGTTAGAAACAAAAAAAACTACTGATACTAGAATCCAAGGTAGACAAACAGGGGGCTGGAAGAACATAGCAGGTCAGACAGCATCCTGGAAAGGATAAAGTCAACGTTTTGGTACCCTTCGTTAGGATGATTTCCTCAGAGAAACCGAGGTAATGTTTTGAGTCTAGTGACCCTTTGTCAGGAAGTGATGGTCTTCATGCTCATGATGAGGGCAATGGGTCAGGTGGGTGTGGTGCTGGGGGTATGTGGTTAGAACGAGTTCTGATGAAGGGCCCTGGTTTGGATACAGCTGGCAAAGGTTTGGATGACCTCAGGTTTGCAGAGAGAGCAAGATGAGAGGACAGTCAATGGAGAATTGAACGAGAATTGACGTTATGTTTATGTACAGTATTCAAGCTTTTCTGAAACCACTGAGATGTTCTATTTGGCTGCCGAACAGAGTGAGGAACTTTGGGATTTTATACTTTGCATCTACTATTCTAAAAAAGGGGCTCGCAGAGGAAGTAGTGCCAAATGTTTACAAATTCAAGTGCCAAATGTTCACAAATTTACTGTTACATTAGAAGCTTTGATAAGTACTGATGGGAGGACACATCTGTCCCAGTTATTAGAAAAAGAATTTGCATTTATATGGTGTCTTTTCACATCTTTCAGAAATGTCTCAAAGCACAGTGCATGAATGACTTTATTTTTAAAGCTGCAATTGTTCTGCAGGCAAATAGTAATTTGTGCACAGCAAGGTCGTCAGAATGAGCTGTGAGACAAGTTATGGATACAGTCAGACAGTCATAGAGCCATATAACATGGAAACAGACCATTTGGTCCAACAAATCCATGCCAACCATGTTCCCAAACTAAACTAGTCCCACTTGCCTGTGTTTGGCCCGTATCCCTTCAAACCTTTCCTATTCATGTATGTATCCAAATGTCTTTTAAATGTTGTAACTGTATCTGTATCCACCTGTTTCTCTGGCAGTTCATTCCACATGTGAATCTTTCTCTGTGTAAAAAACATTGCCCCTCATGTCCTTTTAAAACACTTGTCCTCTCACCTTAAAAAATGCCCCCTAATTTTGAACTCCCCTACCCATGTAACAGACCCTTGCTATTCACCTTATCTATGCCCCTTGTGATTATATAAAACTCCATAAGGTCACCCCTGAACCTCCTATGATTCAGTGAAAGCCGTCTCAGTCTATCCATAATAAGATGCAGAGCTGGAGGAACACAGCAGGCCAGGTGGCATCAGAAGAGCAGGAAAGCTGACATTTCGGGTCGGGACCCTTCTTCAACTTTCCTGCTCCTCTGAATGCTGCCTGGCCTGCTGTGTTCCTCCAGCTCCACACCTTGTTATCTCAGACTCCGGCATCGGCAGTTCTTACTATCTCTCAGTCTATCCAGCCTATTTTTATAACTCAAACTCTCCATTCCTGGAAACAGTTGTAGAGATGTTGGCTCAGAAATAAATATTGGTCAGAGCAGCAGGAGATGAATGTTCTCTTCTCATCTTTAAAGAAGTACAATGAATACTTTCATGTCAAGTGTCATAAAAAGGGAGCTGGAGGCATCTTGGTTTAATTTTTCATCTGTACATCTGTATCTCAGACAGTACAGCATTCCCTCAGTACTGCACTGGGGATCCGAACCTTGACTGTGCTTTTAGCCTCAAAGTCTCCCTGATAAAAATGATCAAAACGTCAAGTTTTCCTGCTCCTATGATGCTGCTTGACCTGCTGTGTTCATCCAGCCCCATGCTTGTTATCTCGGATTCTCCAGCATCTGCAGTACCTTTTATCTCTGATACAAAATTCACCACTGACTTGTGGGAATCAATTGCCCAAGACCACCCGTACTGGGGGATAAACAGCATCTGCTAAAGTGCTAACTTTTTCCAGATGCCCCGACAGAGGGCAGGCAGAAGGAACATGTGAAAACTTGAGCATCTACACTCACCCATCTGCTCATATGGCACCTGCCCCACTTGTGACAGGCTATGCCGATAAAACATTGGACAGCTCAGTCACCACGTATCCAAAATGGAAGTAAGTCATCATCATGTCTTGAGGGACTGCTAAAGAAGTACTAGGTTAAATTGTGAAGTAAGATTCAAACCTACAACCTTCAATACATACAGACCAGAGTTCCACCACTCAGGCAACACTAACAACAGTTTGCTGTACTCCTACACTGATAGGATGTTCACTCTGCAAAATATTTACAGAGATGACAAACGTCTGTAGCCATCTACCTCTGGAGAATTGAAATCACAATTGCCATGAGCACCAGAACACAAGCTGATTTATCTCTCAATATACCTAGACATTTTGTTTAAACTTGGTTGGTTAAAGTCTACTGGGGATATATAATTGAGAAATTTAACACATGTTAAACTTTTTGTCATGTCTAATACCAGGGACAATGCATATAAGGCGAGAGAGAGAAAATTCAAAGTGGATTTGAGGGGCAAGTTTTTTTACACCAAGTGTGGTAGGAATCTGGAACACACTATCTGAAGAGTGGTGGTGGAGTAAGACACAATAGGGATGTTTAAGACACTTTTAGATAAGCACATGAATACGCAAGGTGGGAGGGGTACAGACCAAAGGCAGGCAGGAGGCATTCGTTTCATTTGGCATCATGTTTGGCACAATCTTGTGGGCCAAAGGGCCCGTTCCTGTGTTGCACTGTTCTGCACTCTATGTTAAACACTTTTGTTCACCGGTTATTAAAATAGGTGATGCATTTTATCTGGGACCAATGGTGAGAATGTAAGTGTAGACACACTGATCATGCAGCAAAATGTCCACAAATGCATCCAAATTGATTTGACAGTCTTATTGGCTGGTTGACCTCAATACAGTTCTGGGGTCTTTAGGAAGGCCATTCTCAATGTTATTGCCAATTTAAAACGCTTGGACAGCTTCATCAGGAGAGACTAAAATAAAACAAAGAAGATGCGTGAAACCTGAAGCAAAAACAGAAGGAGAAACTCAGCAAGTCTGACAGCATTTGCAAAGAACAAAGTAGAGTTAACATTTCGAGTACAGCGACTCTTCTTAGCTGAAGGCCCTCTCTCCCCACAGATGCTGCCAGACCTGCTGAGTTTCTCCACAAATGTCTGCTTTTGTTTCACTGGGAGACAGCTGTTTACATCATTGTTTCTTTAGCCTTTGCGCTGTATGTGATTTGTCATACTATTGTTGAGGTCTGCTGCAACGTTTTGTTCCCAGTGCGATGGGGAAAAAAAAATATGCTGTTGCCTCAAAGATTTGATTGCATACAGGTAATTCATTGACTCCATTTCAAATCTCTGGAGCAAACTTATATTAAGCAGGGAATAGAGATACAGCATAAAGAAAGGAAATATTTTTCCTGTTTCATTTTCTAAATATTGTTGGAAAGTAGTCTCAAGGTGCATTTTTTTTAGGGAGTGGTAATTGCAAAGGGCTGATACCTAACTAAGCAGCAATAACACTATAACCAGGAGTTAATTCTTCAGAGTCATTCCAATATATGGAATAGATCTTGAAATGCCAGCAAGAAGTTCAAAACACACAGTCGTCAGTCAGCAGCCTCCATAAGGTCGACTGAAAACTGGAGATAATGTCTGCCATTTGGCCCATTGCATCTCATCCTGTTCTCCTTCTTCCTCATTGCATCAAATTCTTCTTTAAGTGCTCAAAAAAGATGTTAACCTCTACTTTCTAACTTACAGTCAGATTCCAATCTCTGTATAATAAGCATTGTTCAAGTGCAGCTAGACACCGGAATCAGTTTTTGGTGAATGACCCTTCCCCAAATCATTCAAGAGGGCATTGGCTGACTATTTGCATAGAAATGGTGTACAGCGATTATGGAGAAAAGGCAGGAGATTTGCACTAGGGAATAGAATCAGAGCACTCATAGTGAGTCGAACATCCTCCTTCTGCGCTGTTATAGTTCTGTGATTAACCGATAATTTGCTTTCCACTTGCTGACTGATGTGCACTTTTGCCATATTCTGTTTTTCATTTGAAATGAGCTCACTTTCAGTATTTCTTATTTAGAGACATTAAATACTGAAGTGAGTGCTAATACCACTGCTGCACAGAACACGTCTGATCCTGTTGGCTTGGCTCCATGGATGCTGGGTGTGGTGATTGTAATGACATCCACTGGGCGGACCTCATACAATATGAGTTCCCTGATTGGCACTGTTAACCTGGTCCAATCAGGGAGCCCTGGCTGACAGACATAGAACATAGAACATAGAACATAGAACAATACAGCGCAGAACAGGCCCTTCGGCCCTCGATGTTGCGCCGACCTGTGAACTAATCTAAGCCCATCCCCCTACACTATCCCATCATCATCCATATGCTTATCCAAGGACTGTTTAAATGCCCCTAATGTGGCTGAGTTAACTACATTGGCAGGCAGGGCATTCCACGCCCTTACCACTCTCTGAGTAAAGAACTTGTCTCTGACATCTGTCTTAAATCTATCACCCCTCAATTTGCAGCTATGCCCCCTCATACTAGCCGATGTCATCATCCTAGGAAAAAGACTCTCACTGTCCACCCTATCTAATCCTCTGATCGTTTTTTACGTCTCTATTAAATCCCCTCTTAGCCTTCTTCTCTCCAATGAGAACAGACCCAAGTCCCTCAGCCTTTCCTCATAAGACCTTTACTCCAGACCAGGCAACATCCTGGTAAATCTCCTCTGCACCTTTTCCAATGCTTTCACATCCTTCCTGTAATGGGGCGACCAGAACTGTACGCAATATTCCAAGTGAGGCCGCACTAGCGTTTTGTACAGTTGCAGCATGACATCACAGCTCCGGAACTCAATCCCTCTGCCAGTGAAACCTAACACACCGTATGCCTTCTTAACAGCACTATCAACCTGGGTGGCAACTTTCAGAGATCTATGTACCTGGACACCAAGATCCCTCTGCACATCCACACTACCAAGAATCTTTCCATTGCCCCAGTACTCTGCCTTCCTATTATTCTTCCCAAAGTGCATCACCTCACATTTATCTGCATTGAACTCCATTTGCCGCCTTTCAGCCCAATTCTGCAGTTTATCCAAGTCTCCCTGTAACCTGCAACATTCTTCCACACTGTCCACCACTCTACCGACTTTAGTGTCATCTGCAAACTTACTATCCCATCCACCTATGTCTGCGTCCAAGTCATTTATAAAAATGACAAACAGCAGTGGTCCCAAAACAGATCCTTGTGGCACACCATTAGTAACCGGACTCCAGGCTGAATATTTTCCATCAACCACCACTCATTGCCTTCTTTCAGAAAGACAGTTTCTAATCCAAACTGCTAAATCTCCCTCAATCCCATGCCTCCGCATTTTCTCCAATAGCCTACCATGTGGAACCTTATCAAAGGCTTTACTGAAGTCCATGTACACCACGTCAACTGCCCTACCCTCATCCAAGTGCTTGGTCACCTTCTCAAAAAACTCAATGAGGTTTGTGAGACACGACCTGCCCTTGACGAATCCATGTTGACTATCTCCAATCAAATTGTTGCTTGCTAGATGATTATAAATCCTATCTCTTATAATCCTTTCCAAAACATTTCCTACAATGGATGTAAGGCTCACTGGTCTATAATTACCTGGGTCATCTCTCCTGCCCTTCTTGAACAAGGGCACAACATTTGCAATCCTCCAGTCCTCTGCTACTAAACCTGTAGACAATGACGACTCAAAGATCAAGGCCAAAGGCTCCGCCATCTCCTCCCTAGCTTCCCAGAGAATCCTCGGAAAAATCCCATCCGGCCCCGGGGATTTATCTACCTTCACACCTTCTAGGATTGATAACACCTCCTCCTTACTAATCTCAATCCTTTCAAGTCTAATAGCCCGTATCTCAGTCTTCTCCTCTACAATATCCTCCTTTTCCTGAGTGAAAACAGATGAGAAATATTTGTTTAGCACCTCTCCGATCTCCACAGGGTCCACACACAACTTCCCACTTCTGTCTTTGACTGGCCCTATTCTTACCCTTGTCATCCTTTTATTCCCCACATACCTAAAGAAAGCTTTAGGGTTCTCCTTAATTCTACCTGCTAATGACTGCTCATGTCCCCTCCTTGCTCTTCTTAACTCTCTCTTTAAATCCTTCCTAGCTAATCTGTAACTCTCCACCGCCTCATCTGAACCATCTCGTCTCAATGTCACATAAGCCTCCTTCTTCCGCTTAACAAGAAATACAATTTCTTTTGTAAACCAAGGTTCTCTTACCTTATCACTTCCTGCCTGCCTGACAGGGACATACCTATCAAGGACACGCAATATCTGTTCCTTAAACCAGCTCCACATTTTGATTGCCCCCATCCCCTGCATTTTGCTACCCCATTCTATCCCTCCTAAGTCTTGCCTAATCGCATTATAATTGTCCTTCCCCCATCTATAAGTCTTGCCCAGTGGCATGTTCCTATCCCTTTCTATCATTAAACTAAACGTAACCGAATTATGGTCACTCTCTCCAAAGTGCTCACCTACCACTAAATCAAACACCTGTCCTGGTTCATTACCAAGTACCAGATCCAGTGTGGCCTCCCCTCTTGTCGGCCCTTCGACATACTGTGTCAGGAAGCCCTCCTGCACGCATTGGACAAAAACCGATCCATCCGACGTACTAGAGTTATAGCATTTTCAGTCAATGTTGGGGAAGTTTAAGTCTCCCATAATGACCACCCTGTTCCTTTCACTCCTGCCCAGAATCATTTTGCCGATCCTCTCCTCCACATCCCTGGAACTTTGCGGAGGTCTATAAAAAACTCCCAGCAGTGTGACCTCTCCTCTCCTGTTTCTGACCTCAGCCCATACCACCTCAGTAGACGAGTCCTCGTCAAAAGTTCTTTCAGCCACCGTTATACTGTCCTTGACTAACAAAGCCACACCTCCCCCTCTTTTACCACCTTCCCTGATCTTTACGAAAGATCTGGAACCTGCAACATCCATTCCTGACCTTTCTCTATCCACGTCTCCGAAATGGCCACAACATCGAAGTCCCAGGTACCTATCCATGCTGCAAGCTCACCTACCTTATTCTGGATACTCCTGGCGTTGAAGTAGACGCACTTCAAACCAGTTTGCTGTCTGCCAGCACACTCCTGTGATGGTGAAATCCTGTCCATGTCCTCCCTACTCTCATCCGCCTGTGTACTGGAACTACACCACAGGTTCCCATGCTCCTGCTGAGCTAGTTTAAATCCACCCGAATAGCACTAGCAAATTTCCCATAAACAGGAATGTCAGGGATTCTGCTCACTCTCGGAGCAGGCTCTGTGCTAACTGGTTCAGTGCCATGTACAGTGCACGTGTAAACAAAGGGTGACTTGGTGATGGGATACCAGCCTCCATGGAGTTATTTCACTGAATTTAAGCCCTGCTTCGTTTCTTGAGCGCAAAATTAGTGAACCTTTTTTCATAAAGTAGAGCCCTGCAGGTTGGAAAAAGTCATGAACCTTTTCTAAAAGGAACGTAAAGGGGTTTTCTGGTGGGAGAAGCTGAACAAGTAATTTTACATTCCCAAAACTAAGAGATAAACATAGCACAAGTGTTTGCCAGTCAACATATTGCTGTATATAGGGTTGTGTTACGCAGAAAATGGATGCCCTGCTTCTCTTCAAGAAGAAATCAGTCCATTTCAAAATAATTCGCATGATTTTTAAAAATTCTTTTCACCGACAAGTCCAGCATTAGTACTCACATAGAGAAAATTGAATTGACTGACAGCTGGTACCTTCGAAAGCTGGCAGAAAAAAAGGTAAAAAAGCATATTATCTGAACGGTGAGAGGTCACAGAATGCTGAAATGTAGCGATCTGGGTATTTTTGTGCATGAATTGCTGAAGACTAGTATGTGGATTAAAGTAATCAGCAAACTTGATAGGACATTATGCTGTACTGTGAGCGGAATTGAACGTAAAAATAGAGAAGTTATGCGTCGGTTATGCAAGGCATTGGTGAGATTGCACCTGAAGTTTTGATCTCCATACTTATTTAAGGATGTTAACGCATTGAAAGCAGTGCAGACATAGTTTCCTGGACTGATACATGGAAGGAGTGATTGTCTTGTGAGGAAAGGCTAAATAAAGTAGGCCTGTAAACTCTGGAGATTAGAAAAGTGAGTTGTGACTTAATTGAAACAGATAAAACCCTGAGGTGAGTTGAACAAGTAGATGTTGAAACGACATTTCCCCTTGTGGAACAATCTAGAACAAGGGGTCAAAGTTAAAAAATAATAAGTTGTTCATTTAAGATGGAGATTAGGAAACATTCCTTTTACCTCAGAAGTTTGTGAATTTTTGGAACTCCCTTCCTCAAAAGGCAGTGAATGCAGAATCTGTAATATTTTCAAACCAGAGGCAAATAGATTCTTGATTACCAAGAGGATGAAAGGTTATCAGGGATATGCAGGAGTGTAGGATTGAAGTTAAAATCGGGTCAGCCGTGGTCGTACTGAATGGTGGATTAGGCTGGAAGGGCCGAGTGGCTGACTCTTGTTTCTTGTTCATATGTTTGTATGGCAATGTTCTGAGTAGGGTGATTGGTACTTCGAGCTGAAGCTGATGATAAGGAGAAGTTTTTCTCTCATATACTTAGACTTCGGACGCTCTGCCTCAAAAGGTGATAGGGTTGAGATCATTCTCTTTCACTGTACAAATAGAAACATTCTTAGTAGTCATGGGAATGAGAGGTTATCGGGCTCGATGGGAATGTGAAATGCAAGACAGAAAGAGATCAGCCATGAGTTTCTTGAATGACAGAAGGCCCGATGGTCTGAATGGTCTATTTCTGCTCCTATTTAGTGTGTTAGTATACTCACACCATTGCAAGTTCTTCTGCCTCATCTTTTTGCACAGATGTGCAGAACTTTCTATCATTGAAGTTGAGAATATTTGCGGACCCTCCTCCAACAATTTTTGAACAATTAACCATGATTCAGAATTGGATAAAGCAGAGCTGTAGAGCTTTGTTACTGTCTGTTGGTTACGAAATGGCTTAGCTCTGTCTATAACAAGCGGCTTCTATTGATTAGACTGCAGGTTGCCACCTCACTTTTAGGCATGCTCTAATCCTGATCCTGGTGTATCCTACGCTTTTCTTTGAACCAGAGTTGGTCCCCTAACTTGATAGTACTGGTAAGTGAGAGATATGCTGGGTGCGCAGATTATGTTTGAATACCATTCTACTTTCGCTGATAGCCCACAATGCCTCTTGGAAGCCCAGTTTTGAGCTGCTAAATCTGTTTTGAATCCAGCATATTTAGCAGATGGAAGTGCCACAAAACTTTATTTAAGTTTTGTTGCTGTCACATGTAGCCAGATACGGTGAAAAGTTTTGTTTTGCATACAGAAAAGGCAGTGCGTACCATACAAAGTGCATTAGGGTAACAGAACCGAGCGAAGTATGCAATGTATTGGCTGCAGGGAAGGTGCACAGCGAACGAGATCAACATTAAATTTAAAATTTGAGAGGTCCATTCAGAAGTCTAATAACAGCAGGGAAGTAGCTGTTCTTTAATCTAATCATACGTGTATACAAACTTTTATAACTTCTGCCTCACAGAAGAGGGTGGAAGAGAGCATAACTGGATCGGAAGGGTCTTTGATTATGTTGGTTGCTTTCCCAGGCAGCGGGATGTATAGATGTAGTCAATGGATGGAACTCTGGTTTGCATTTTGGAATGGGTTGTGTTCACAATTCTCTGTAGTTTCTTGTCGACTTGGGAAGACCAGTTGCCATACCAAGCTGTGGTGCATCCAGATAGGATGCTTTCTATGGTGCACCTATAAAAATTAGTAAGACTGTAACATATGGTTTGCCTTAGGGGTCAGTGTGGGGCCCATTGCTGTTTGTTATTGATATCAATAAATTGGATGAGAATGTACAAAGCATGATAGTAATTTTGCAGATGACACTAAAATAGGCAGTATCATGGAGAGTGAGGAAGGTTATCAGAAATTGAAGCAGGATCTTGATCAGCTGGGGAAGTGGCTGAGAAATGGCAAATGGAGTTTAACATAGACAAATGTGAGGAGTTGCATTTTGGAAAGTCAAATCGAGGTAGGAGTTTCATGGTGAATGGTGGGGCCTTAAAGAGTGTAGTGGAACAGAGGGATCTTGGAGTTCAGGTACACGGTTCTCTGAAAGTGGAGTCACAGGTAGACAGGGCAGTGAAGAAGGCATTAGGCATATTAGTATCCCTACAGTGTGGAAACAGGCCCTTCAGCCCAACAAGTCCACACCAAACCTTGGAGCATCCCACCCAGACCCATCCCCCTATAACCCACACACCCCTGAACACTATGGGCAATTTAGCATGGCCAATCCACCTAGCCTGCACATCTTTGGACTGTGGGAGAAAACTGGAGCAAACCCACGCAGACACAGGGAGAATGTGCAAACTCCGCACAGACAGTCACCTGGGGCTGGAATTGAACCCGGGTCCCTGGTGCTGTGAGGCTGCAGTGCTAACCACTGAGCCGCCGTGGCCTTCAGCAGTCAGGGCATTGAGTGTAGAAGTTGAGAAGTTATGTTGCAGTTGTACAGGGCATTGATGAGGCCGCACTTAATCTATTGTGTTCAGTTTTGGTCACCTTGCTACAGGAAAGATGTTATTAAACTGGATAGAATGCAGAAGAAATTTACAAGGATATTGCCAGGACCCAAGGGACTGAGTTAAAGGGAGAGGTTGAACAAGTTAGGGCTTCATTCTTTAGACCGTGGGAGACTGAGGGGGAATCTTATAGAAGTGTATAAGGTCCTGAGAGGCATGGATAGGGTGAATGCACTTAGTCTTTTTCCCAGGGTTGGGGAATTGAGGACTAGAGGACATCAGTTTAAGGTAAGAGGAAAAAGAATACATGGGAACCCGAGTGGCAACTTTTTTGCACAGAAGGTGGTACACACATGGAATGAGCTGCCAGCAGAAGTGGTTCAACGTACATTAACAACATTTAAAAGGGATTTAGATGAATACATGGGTAGGAAAAGTTTGGAAGGATTTGGGCATGTGCACGAAAATGTGGTTCGTGTCGATGGACATTTTCGTTAGCATGGACCAGTTTTGGGCCGAAGAGTCTGTCTCCATGACTCCATGACTCTCTGACTCCTTGTGGAAATGCAAATTTCCTTCGTCTCCTCAGGAAGTAAAGACATTGTTGTGGTATGAAAAGATACGATTATGCTAATAATGATAATGTAACTGTTGTTCCTCTGATATCAGCAGAACAGAGCAGAAGAACTGAGCAGACTGAAGCCTGTGAAGGAGCAGGAGTATGATATTTTTTACAGAAATACTTCAAAATTAATCCTGCTTGGATGACATAGGTTTTGAAGGATTGTGACAAAAAAGAGTTTACTTCAATTTTTTTGGATATGTCTGGAGTGGTTTCTTCAAAAGAGGTCATGAAAGGTCATCGTTGACATTGTTTTTTTTAGAAGCAAAGCTTCCTAGAAATCAAACAACTGAGGATAACTTTTTGCCATGTTGCAGACTCTACTGGGGGTTGTTTGAACTACGACTAGCTTGGAGACGTTCTTGTTTTTTCTGGTTCAGTCAGAGGTAACTGTAAAGAATCAGCTAAGTTGGAGGATAGAATAAGCTTAGAATAATTGCTAAGAACAACTATTCCAGGTAATCTCCAGTGGGCTTCTGTAGTGGTCAGTGTTAAGGCTCTTGCTATTTGTGTATATGTGAATGATTTGGATTTAAATATAGGGTATATGATCAAGATGTTCATGAATGCCACAAAAATTGTTAGGGTGACAATAGCTCTAAATAGTAGAAGGATATGAAGGGGCTGGTCAAGTGAGCAGAACAATAGCTAATTGAATTCAGCCAGAACAAATTGAGGTGATGCATTTGGGAAGGGCTAACAGGCTAAGGGATTACACCATGAATAGTAAGGCCCTGAGCTGTACTGAAGATCAGAGGGACCTTGATGTGCCTTGATGACCAATCCCTGAAGGAAGCAGGGCATAGAGTCATAGAGTCATACAGCATGGAAATAGACCCTCAGTTCAACCAATCCATGCTGAACATAAACTCAATCTAAACTAGTTGCACTTGCCTGATCCTGGCCCATATCCCTACAAACCTTTCTTAATCATCTACTTATCTAAGAGTCTTTTAAACATTGTAACTGTGCCCGCATCCACCACTTCCTCAGGAAATTCATTCCACATGCGAACCACCTTCTTTGCGAAAAGAATTGCCCCTCATGTCTTTTTCTAAATCTCTCTCCTCTCACCATGAAAATGTACCCCCTTGTCTTGAAATCCCCTATCCTAGGGAAAAGACATCTACCATTAACCCTTTCTATAGCCCTCTATAAGGTCACCTCTCAACTGAGCAGGTCGATAATGAAGTTAGGAAGGCATGTGGGGTTCTTACCATTATTACTTGAGTAAGGATTATAAACTGGAATGGAATTACACACTGGTTAGGTCACAGCTGGAATACTGCATGTAGTTCTGGTCACCACATTATACAAAAGATGTGACTGCACTAGAGAGGATGCTGAAGAAATTTACCAGGCAGTTCCTTGATTGGAGGGTCTCAGCCTTCAGGAAAGATTCGATAGGCTGGGGTTGATTTCCTTGGAGCAACAAAGGTTGACAGGGGACTGAATGACTATGAGACACATGGATAGTGTGCATAGAAAGTAACTTTATCCTTTAGTAGAGGGGTCAATAACCAGGGGGAATATATATAATGTAACAGAAGGCTAAGGGAGTTGAAGAGAACCTTTTCTCACCCAAAGAACGCACTGCTCGAAAGGGTGATTGAATCAGAAACCCTTGTTATGCATTTAGATATTCATTTACATTACCACAGCCTCGAGACCTGTTGGTCAAACTGTGGAAAATGGAAGTGGTGTAATCAGATCTTTACTAACTAGCATAGGCTAAACGTCCTCCTTATTTATGTTGTAAACATCTGATCGTCTGTGAGTTCCAAGAAATTTTTGTCAAGGGGAGAATTGACTCTATTTCTTGAATGAAGGAAATAAATCTACCATCATGTTTAAAGATACAGGAGGCATTTGAAGTCTTTTTGTGGGGAAAAGCTTGACTTTACCATTGAAAAGTGACAGGAATGCCAATATTTCAGTCCACATTATGAGTGGGAATATGCAGTCGTACCATTGTATTGGCTGCACCTGGAGGGTAGTCTAATATTTGAATGGTTTCTGAGTGAGTCATCCATAGTTTGTCCATAAACAGAATTTCCTTGCTTCTTGGAATTGAGCTGGCAAGAGCAAAGGTTGTTGTTTCTCCAGTAGAAATGATGAGGCGAAATGAAGCCAAGGAGACAGAGCAGTTACAGCGCAGAAATTTTTCTTTTTTGTGAAGTGAACCAATGGCTGAAGAGAAAACCATTGTTAGATATCAAGTTGTTTCCACAGTCAAATATTTGATTATCTGAAACTTTCACTGGGAAATTAGATATCTTGAACAACTTGTTCAATTAATCCTACTGTCTTAACAGTAAAATTAACATGCAATTAACAATCAGTAGAACGTGTTGGACGAGTACATGGTATAAAATGGTCATTTGGGATTTTATAGCACATTGGTAGTGTCCGGGCAGCCTGGGTTCAGATCCCACCTGCTCTACACGTCTCTGAACAGGTTGGTTAAAATATCTAAGGAGTAATCAGGGTGCTACTAATCCAGTGTCCCAACAATTTATATTCCAGGAGAAAAAGGTGCTGGCTGAAGACAAGATGCTTCAGCAAGGTATGTCTCTTTTCAGCTACATTCAAATTCAGCATTAGCTCTGTAAAAGAATAAAGGAATACACAACTTTAAGTAAATGATGTAAGGTGGGAGAAAACTTATCTGGAGCAGACACACCAGAGTAGTAGAAGTGAACAGTCTGTATGTGTGCTGCAAGATCTGGGTAACAGCGTTAAGTCTCGCGAAATGATGTTGAGTCTCGATTCAAAAAGATAAACACAGAACGAGTTGTGATGAAAATCATTGGTCCCAGGCGCACAATAGAAGCAGCAGCTCCAGGCAAAGCACACAGCAGAGACTGACACACCGAACACATGGCAAGTATCTCTGCTTGATGATCATTCCCAGTGGATCCCTCACCAAATAAGAGAATATCTCAACATCCCATGCAGCTTTATCCTTTGTGAAACAAAGTAACTAGAGGCAGAGAGAATTTCCAGCATGAATCTGCTCGCTTGCTTGCAGGAGCTAAGCCTAGAATATAGCATTAGGTCTGGTAGCATCTGTGTAGGGATAACATTTCAGGTCGTGACCCTTCCTCAGAACTGCAGTCACTCGACCACTCTGATTTCTCTCCACAGATGCTGCCAGACCTGCTGAACTTTTTCTTGCAATTTCTGTTTTTGTCTGATTTACAGCATCTTCAATTATTTTGGTTTTCATCCAGGAAATTCTGAATCTGAGTGTAAAACAATTAAACTCTTCCTTATTTCATTTACAAACTGAAGGATGTTTAGAAAAGTACCTCACCAGTTAAATTGATGTTCACCCCATCCAGCGTATCATTCTCCGTCACTTCCGCCAAATACAAACCGACCCCACAACCAAAAATATATTTCCCTTGCCACCCCTATCTGCCTTTTATAACGACAGCTCTCTCCACAACTCCCTTGTCCACTCCATACTCCACGCTAACCCACCACACCAAGCACCTTTCCCTGCAACCGCAGGAAATGCTATGCCTGCCCCTACACAGGCCCCCTCATCTCCATTCAAGGCCCAAAACAAACTTTTCATATCAGACAGGGAGTGACCCGCACATCCCCATCAACTTGCCCTACTGTATCTACTGCTCCCAATGTGGCCTGTTCTACATCGGCGAGACCAAGCGTAAACTCAGAGACCATTTTGTAGAGCACCTGCGCTCTGTTTGCAACAAGCGACAACACCTTCTGGTCGCCAACCATTTTAACTCCCCTCTCCCACACCCTGGGTGACCTGTCCATCCTGGGACTCCTCCAGTATCACAACGATGCCACCTGCAAACTGGAGGAGCAGCACCTCATATTCTGCCTCGGGAGCCTATAGCCCGATGGCTTAAATGTGGAATTCACCTGTTTTAAAATCTCCCCACCCCCCGGCTGCATCCCATGACCACTCCTCCCTCTCATCTCCACCTCCTGACACAGCCTGTCTATCTTCTCTCCCACCTATCTGCCCCTCCCATCCCACTGACCAATCTCCACCACTCCCGACCTGCATTCACCTATCGCCATCCCACCCACCTTCCCCAGCCCTACCCCTCCTCTCTCTATTTATTTCCTAGCTCTCTTGTCCCCATCCCCATTTCTGAAGAAGGGTCCAGACCCAAAACATCAACTTTCCTGCTCCTCTAATGCCACCTGGCCTGCTGTGTTCCTCCAGCTCCGTACTGTGTTGTCTCTGATTCTAGTATCTGCAGTTCTTGCTATCTCTGGGATTTCTTTTGTTTGCCACATGGGTTTCACCGAATGACTCCACCGTCTTAGCCCTTTCAAAATAGGCCATGGCCATTACGTAAAGGAATCCTTGAAACTAATCAAGGAAAGGTGTTAAGGACTGAAGAATGAGTGTTCCGTTTCAGACTACGTTTTTGTGTTTCAAGAGTCTGCAAATTTGCTCAAGGGCATCTTAGACCATCACAAAGAATCATGAAACAATGGCCCAAAAGGCATGCCAAATCCTAAACATTCCAACCAAGGGATGAGGTGCTTGTATTGCTGCCTTTACAAGGTGAACCAATAAAAGCACAAACCAATGGTCCATATCGATCAGTCAAAAGGATTGGTGAAGTATGTTATCTCATTGACAAGACTGATCTCCGGAAACTGAATCAGTTGTGTCACACCAGTATAGATCAAAGCATTTTCAGCATCAGGGCGTGGATAAGCAAATACAGGTCTGCTGGTTGGGCAGGGCTGTGGAGGGTGAAAGGGGCAGTGAGTTTGAGGCAGAAAGAAGACTAGACAATCGTCAAATTGAACCACCTACTAGCCAGTTAGCTAAACTCAAACGGTTAGAGGCATTAGATGCCAAGTTTTCATATTCAGTGGTAGAAGATAACACGGCTTCTCACTGAACTTGATGAAGTGTGCAGGGACAAAGCAAGGTTTGTAACTTTAGCCAAACATGATGTGGATGCAGGAGAATTCTCTCCAATAAACAGCAGTTTTATTGCTTAGGTCCAGAGAAACAATCCAAGGTGGAAGCCAAAATATGTTGGAAAACCATCCACTGAACTTGACTCAAAGGAGCTGGAGTTCCTCAGTAGTGTTGGCATCTAAGTTTGATTGTTCAACCAAATTAAGCACCAACGATAGAAAGGTCAATGCAGTCACAAAAGCAGACCCCGACACAATTTTTTTTTCTGAAGAAGGGTCCAGACCCGAAACATCAGCTTTCCTGCTCCTCTGATGCTGCTTGGCGTGCTGTGTTCATCCAGCTCTACACCTGGTTACTCCTACACAATTCTTCGCTTGGAAGGTTGTATTAAGATTGTTGGCAGTGCCAGATCTTTCTGCCAAAGTCATCTCTTAAAAGTTAAAGTCCCATAAAACTCAATGCTAAAGGGAGCTCAGTCCTCGTGACATCAGATGATCTTTCCCAGTGCTAGGTGTGGCCATCCTCGTTAAAAAAAAACATACTGCAACAGCTTTCAAGCAACAGATATAACAAGTTGCAGCAATTATCCCTAATTATGGAGTTTACCTTGATGATGTACTGCTGTAACTGCAAAGTACAAAAGTGAGACTTTGATTGGGAATATTATTTGAAACAAATGGAAGTGGTATTTTGGAAATCACCGTCAGTTCATTTAGTTACAAACCTTGCCAAAAGTGGATTTGCATAAGTGTGAATAACTAAATTATGATATATTGGTACAGTTACAAGTATCGCCAATAGCAGCAATGGTACAAGTCTTAGTGAAACGTAAAAGAGAAATGATAAAATATATGGGGATGCATGAGTGTTAAAAAAAGTTTGCACAAAATTTCAGCAGTACAGCTGCTCCAGTGACAGAACAGCTCCAAAGGAAAGCTAAGGTAATGTGGTCAGGGGATTGTCAGGCATCTTTTGAAAAGAAAAAGCCATTTTGAATAATGCACCGATGTAAGCTGCACTAAATTTTAATCAGCCCTTCAAGGTAGCAATTGATTGTAATGATTTGGGAGTGGGTGTAGTTCGGTTGAAAGAAGATGAATCAGGTACGAGGAATCCAGAGAAATAAATTGACACCAGAAAAGATACATGATTGTAGAAAAGGAAACTCTGAGATTTGTACTGGCTCTTAAACAGTTTGAAGTGTATGTGCATCACAATTACAGAGAAACATTGGTATATACTGATCATTTGTGGAAAAAACAATGCCAGACTGTTTTTATGGAATTTACTATTATAGCATAGAGGTTATTCCCAGTGTAGAAAAAAATGTAACTGCCTGTGCTTTGTCAAAAATGGTATCTTGTTTGAATTGTCAAAATACTGTGAAGACATCAGAGATAATTTATGCAGACTACAGTTAAAGAACAGATAAGAATGATTCTGCGAATGCATCTTAATTTTTAAAATACTTTTCTTTTGTTCACACATTCCATTGAAACACATTGAAAAATAGTATTTCACTATTCCCAGGTGGGCATGTTAAAATCCTTTATATTTCATCTTGCTTGGAGGACTTATGCTTTGCAGGATTGTGATGGAAAAAAAAATTGCAAGTTTTGCACTCATACCTGGACTGCTTTCTTTAAAAGAGATCATTAAATGTTCAATATGGACATTTGAGTTTTTTATAATAATGCTCCCTAGATATCACATGACTGGGGGTAACTGCTTGCTTTCCTGTCCACTCTGTTTGGGCATGTTTTAAACCGTAACTGGCTTGGAAAGGTTCTTGATGTTTTCTGGTACCTTTAGAAGAAGACCTGCTAGAACCAGCTGGATTGAAGAAAAGCCTGCTAAAAACAAGCTGCACTCCTGATCTCAATTAAAAATAACAAAAGAACTGTGCATGCTGTAAATGAGGAACAAAAACAGAAGTTGCTGGAAAGATTCAGCAGGTCTGGCAGCATCTGTGAAGAGAAAATCAGAATTAACATTTCGGGTCCGGTGACCCTTCC
>JAHRHZ010000223.1:7254195-7311100 GCA_024137785.1 Ginglymostoma cirratum | reverse complement strand
CTTCACAGATGCTGCCAGACCTGCTGAGCTTTTCCAGCAACTTCTGTTTTTGCACTCCTGATCTCTCCCATTTCTGAAATGTAAACCTTGTGCATCAGTTCAGGGTAAAATCTATTTGTTCTTTCCCAAGATTGATTGAAAGAAAAGCACATGATTGTACTTCCTGAGCAGGCTGTGTATGGTTAGTGACTCAACCATATGCAGGTCACGAGAACAATAGAATCCATCACTCTAATGCTTCTATCCTTTTATCTTCAAGAGTAACCCATTTGGCAAAGTGTTTTCTTCAATTCAGAAAGTCAACTGAGCCACAGCAATGTGGTTGACTATCAATTAAAATGGCTGAGCAAGGTATTCAGTTGTAACAATCTCTACAATGCCTCAATAAAGAAATGAGCCAGACAGACCACCAAGAATTGACCAAGACACCTGAGAAAGAAAAACAATTGCAGAAACAGCCCTGTCAACTCTGCAAAGTCCTCCTCGCGAACATCTGGGGGCTAGTGCCAAAATTATGAGAGCTGTATCACAGGCCAGTCAAGCAATAATCTGACATTGTCTATCAGATATGATTCCATGCGTATGACTATGTCCAAACACCACTGGATTTGTCCCATCCCACCGGCAGAACAGGCCAAGCAGAGGTAGGAGCACAGTGGTACTTTGTCAAGAGGGAGTTGCCCCAGGAGTCTTCAGCATTGATTCCCACATCTAGTAGAGAAACGTGGTGGACAATTAAAGAACTCACTGGAGGAGGAGGCTCCACAAATATCCCCATCCTCAATGATGGAAGAGCCCAATACCTCAATGCAAAAGATAAGGCTGAAGCATTCGCAGCAATCTTCTGCCAGAAGTGCCTCCTCCAGTGATCCCCAGCATTACAGATAGCAGTGTTTAGCCAATTTGATACACTCCACGTGTTGTCAAGAAACAGTTGGAAGCACTGGATACTGCAAAGGGTCCTGGCAACATGTCAGCAAAATTACTGAAGATTTGAGCTCTGGAACATGCTGCTGTTCCATCCAAGATCTTGCAGCACAGTTACAGTTACTGTGCTGTCATCTACTCGACATTTCCCAGGTATGTCCTGTACATAAGAAGTAGGACAAATCCAACCCGGCCAATTACTGCCCCATCAGTCTACTCTCGATCATCAGTAAAGTGATGGAAGGTGTCATCAACAGTGTTATCAAGCTGCCCCTGCTCAGCACTAACCTGCTCAGTGACGTCCAGTTTGGGTTCCACCAGGGCCACTCAGTTCCTGCCCCCATTACAGCCTTGGTTCAAACATGGATAAAAGAGTTGAATTTCAGAGGTTTTTCTGATGAAGGGTCTAGGCCCAAAACATCAAGCCTTCCTGCTCCTCTGATGCTGCTTGGCCTGCTGTGTTCATCCAGCTCTACACCTTGTTATCTCGGATTCTCCAGCATCTGCAGTTCCTACTATCTCTGAATTCCAGAGGTGATGTGAGGGTGTCAGCCCTTGACAGCAAGGCAACATTCAACCAAGTATGGCATCAAGGAACCTCAGCAAAACTGGGATCAGTGGATATCAGGGGCATAGTCTCCACTGGTTGGAGTCACACTTGGCACATCACAGCATGGTTGTGGTTGTTGGAGGCCAGTCATCTCAGCTCCAGGACATCTCTGCAGGAGTTCCTCAGGGTAGTGTCCATGGCCCAACCATCTTCAGCTGCTTCATCAAAGACCTTTCCTCCATCATAAGATCAGAAGTGGGGATGTTCGCCGATAATTGCACAATGTTCAGCACCATTTGCAGGTTCTCAAGCATGTCACATTCAAATATATCAAGATGTCTGCCTTAGGGATGATGTTGTTAAACTTGAAAGGGTTCAGAAAAGAATTATAAGGATGCTGCCAGGATCAAAAGGTTTCAGCCAAAGAGAGAGGGTGAATAGTTTAGGGCTTTTCTGCCTGAAGCATCAGAGGCCGAGGCTGACCATATAGAGGATGGGCATGGATAGGGTGAACAGCTCTCTTTTTCCTCAGGTAGTGGAGTCCAAAACTAGAGGGAAAAGGTTTAAGGCGAGAGGGGAAATATTTAAAACAGACCTGAGGGGCAACATTTTTATGCAGAGGGTGGTGCATGTATGGAACGAGCTGCCAGAGGAGGTGGTGGGAGCTGGTAAAACATTTACATTAGAAAGGCATCTGGGTACATGAATAGGAAGGGGTTAGAGGGATATTGGCTAAATGCTGGCAAGTGGGACTAGATGAGTTTAGGATATCTGGTCAATCGGAAAAGTTGGACCGGAATGTCAATCTCCGAGCTGTATAACTCTGTGATTCTATAAGTAACAAGTAACACTCACACCACACAAATGCCACACAATGACGTTCTCCAATAGGAGACAACCTAACCACCGCCCCTTGACATTCAATGCATTACCATCGCTGAATCCCCCATTATCGACGTCCTGGAGCTACCATTGACCAGAAACTCAACTGGACTCACTACATAAACAAAGTGGCTACCAGACCAGGTCATAGACTAGGAATAACAAGCATGGGGCTGGATGAACACAGCAGGTCAAGCAGCATCATAGGAGCAGGAAAACTTGACGTTTCGGGCCTAAACCCTTCATCAGAAATCAGGCCCGAAATTTAGGCCCAAAACGTCAAGTTTTCCTGCTCCTATGATGCTGCTTGTCCTGCTGTGTTCATCCAGCCCCATGCTTGTTATCTCGGATTCTCCAGCATCTGCAGTACCTTTTATCTCTCATAGACTAGGAATACTTAGGTGAATGACTCACCTCCTGAATTCCCAAATTCTGTCCACAGGTCACAAGTCAGGAGTGTGATAGAATACTGTCACTTTCCTGGATGGATGTAGCCCCAACAACTCCCCAGAAGCTTGACATCATCCAGGACAAAACAGCCCATTTTTCTGGTACCATATCCACAAGCATTCACTCCGTCCATCGCCGATGCTCAGGAGCAGCAGTGTGTACTATCTACAAGATGTAGCAATTTTTTTTTCCCTGAAGAGCATTTGTGTATACATTTTTCAGATATTTACAAAGATGTATTTATTCCTGCATATACCAAATGTATATGCTAACTAATTATTGCACCTTTATTGAATGCATTTTACTTTGATAATAAAGCCATGATTGTCTTTATTAAGCAACCTGGCTGATAGATGTTCGTTTGAAAACTTTAATAGCACTAAACGGTTGTTTCAATAGCCAGATGGTTGTTTTTGCAAGCATTGAAGGGAGTAGTGTATGAGGACTCTGCAGAAACAACTCTGTAGCAGACTCTATTGGGGGTTGCCCAAGACATTGAAGATTCTGATGGACAACATCCTTGTGTTTGAAATTCTCCAGAAATTTCCATTTACATCAAAGAGTTCTGGGAGTTTGGCTGCAGTTCACATTTACCCAAGAAAAGTCGGACTATTAAAAACCTAGCCTAACTTTCAAGTAACTTATCACACACACCCTCATCTACAACTCCTCCAGGCTCTTTATGCCAAATGGAACTCGATTTTACACCACCACACCATCCCAGGGCTCAACACCTCTCCTACTGCCATACCTAACAGCCCCTTCCATTAGGGATCTGACTGCCCCTCTCCCCGGTTACAGCCCATGCTCAAACCCAGATATTGATCTGTCCCCCTTGGACCCAACATGCAGTTTCCATAGCAACCTCCGTGTACCTTCCAAATGATGCTCAACATGGAGGAGTACTGATTCATCTCTCGAGGGAGGTATCATCAGGAACTTTGAGATTTTGTTCTTGCTGAATTTGGCATTTTGAACATCTGTTTATTTTCATTATGATATTCATTACAAAGAAGTAGTGGTCAGAGTGCAGGCGATGGCATTGTGTGCTCTATGAAGCAGCTAGTCAACAATAATCTAAAAGTTGCCAAGCTAACTTATGCAAAGTTTGTTAATGTCAACTGGAAAGGTAGAGGAGGCAACAACTTTACCCAGAATATCTGTCATGTAAATGCAAGCTTTTACAGGTCAGGCAATCCTTACACCAGTTCAGATTTGATGGTGTCCGCACACATAAGCGAACCCACCACCCCCAGCACAACCTCCACATCCCTCCACTTCAAACCCTCATAACTCCTCCTATTGCTTTTTCAGTACCTTAATGACAACTCCAGCACTGAGTACAAGAAGCTGCCCAGTGCCCATGGCCTGTAGACGAGTGAAATAACTTCACAGACGCTGGCACCGCATCACCAAGTCATCCTTTATTTACACATGAACATTCCTTGACCATAGTGCTGCCTCATTCAGAGTCAGGTTCCAGAGTGCCAGTATCTCTGGCAATCACCCTTTTTATATGTCAGCCAGGGGTCCCTGAGTGGACCAGGTTAAAAGCTCATTATCTGTGATGCCCAGCTGGCTGACCTCATTACAAGGAGAGCTCAGGAGAGGAAGTTGCGAGAAGAACACATGAACAAGTAAGCCATTTGGCCCTTCAAGCCTGCTTCATCATTCAGCAAGGTCATGGCTGACCTGATTTTAACCTCAACTCTACATTTCTGTCAAAGGTAAAAGGAAAGGTTGAAGTAGTTAGACAGAGAAAACTGCGTCTCACCGTTAAAAGGACAACAATGTCATCTTAGGTGCATGCATCTCCAGTACTAAAATGAAATTAGAGTGGTTGACAAATCTGAAAAGGCTATTCCCCGAGTACTTTCTTTTGTATGCAGGGAGAGGCTCATGAATAGCACTCATGACAGTTGTCACATGAATAATACAATGAGAACCAAGCCAAATACGATAGGTTCACAGGAGAGTTGAAAAAAGCAAAAATAAGATTCAAAGACAGAACGTGAATTAAACTGGCACTTCACCTGATGAAGGAGAAGCCCTCCGAAAGCTTGTGATTTCAGTTAAACCTGTTGGACTATAACCTAGTGTTGTGTGACTTCTGACCTAAAATAAATCATTTATCCTATTGCTCCGAAAGCTTGTGATTTCAAGTAAACCTGTTGGACTATAACCTGGTGTTGTGTGATTTCTGACCTTATCCACCCCAGTCCAATGCCAGCAGCTCCACATCATGAGTTCAACTTACAGCCAATATTAATAGAGTCTAAAAGCTTCCACAGCATATAAATAGTTAAAAGGAAGTGATGGTGAGGAGTGGGACCAATGATGGCTTGAAAGGAGATTTGTACAAGGAGGCAGGGGCATGACTAAGATTATTTTTATTCATTAACAGCAAGTGGGCATCACTGGCTGGCCAGCATTTATTACCATCACTAATTATTAAAAGTCAACCACATTGCTGTGAGTTTGGAGTCACATGTAGGCCAGAACAACAGTTTCCTTCCCTAAAGGACGTTAGTGAACCAGATGGGGTTTTCCTAACAATCAATAATGATTTCATGGTCATCATTAAACCCTTAATTCCAGTTTATTATTTTATTGAATTCATATTCCACCATCTGCTATGGCAGGAGTTGAACCAATGTCCCCAAAACATTACCTGAGTCTCTGGAGTAATAATTTTGCAATAAAACCACTAGACTATCACCTCCCGTACTAAATAGTAAATAAATTATTTACATCTGACTTTACCAAGGTAGCATGTACTGGCTAGGTCATGTTGAATATAAGGTAGTTCAGACACGGGATGCGTTATCAGACAGTAAGTCTGTACTTAAAGTTGATCACACATCAGGATTGGGTGAGGTACATCTGAGAATTGTGAAGGAAATGAGTTAGGAAATTAAGAAGACATTGGCTATAATTTTAGCCTTCCTTTAGTTCAGAGATGGTGCCAGAGGAATTGAAAATTACAAAATTGTCATTCTTTTCAAACAAGACCTGCAACTATTGCCCAGTCTTCAGACTTCAGTGAAGAGCAAGATTTAAGAAACAATAACATGGGACCAAACTAATATTTCTTTGGGCAAATGTGGATTAATTAAGAAAAGATAGTGTGAATTTGTTAAGGGAAAGTTATGTACAATTAACTTTACTAAGTCTTTTGATGAAGTAACAGAGAAAGTTGGGCCGTGCTGATGATGCCTGAAGAGATGAGGAGCTCTACACTAACGTGTAGAGAAACACGACACATATGGACCAGATATTTAATTACTCCAGCAACCACACCAACACCCATAAACGGAGCTGCATCAGGACATTATTCAAATGAGCCTCAACACAATCCAGAACTGCACAAAGCAGAACAGGAGCACTTATGCAGAGTTTTTAAAAGGAATAGATACCCAAAAAGCACAATCTGCCATTACCTCCGTGACAGACCACAACAAGAAGGCACAACACGGCCAGAAACATTAGTCACCCTACTGTACATCAGGGACATATCAAAGATGACCACAAGTCTACATAGACCCCTAAGTATCAGAGTAGCCCACAAAACAACAGCCACCCTGCGACAGCTACTGACGAAGATAAATGATCCCATATCCACAACCAATAAAACTAATCTAATATACAAAATACCATGCAAGGACTGTGAAAAATATTACGTAGGCCAAACTGGAAGAAAACTGACAATAAGGATACACAAACACATCCATAATAACACGAGCCAAACAGAGAAATGCCAGGGAATTCCTGAACGTCTGCCATTTCAACCGGAAATGCATCGACAAGCACATTGAACTGGACCCGATATACAAACCACTGAAAAACAGAACAGGAAGTAATGCCAACCACCCCAGCCAATCGAGGCACATGAACAACAAGTGGAATGGCACACCAATGATTCACTGGAGGTGCACTGGCGATGTTACCTAGCAGGATGACAAAACATCTGCAACGGCTTGACAAGCAAATCTATAACTTCATCCGCGACCCAAGCTACAGATCTTCCCAAAGACATTATGAGGAACTTCAGTTACCAGGGGTCATTGCTTAAGAATAAGGAGTAAACATTTTAGGAGTAAAAGGAGGAGAAATTTCTTCACATAGAGAGTGGTGACGCTCTGGAATTCACTTTCACAGAAAGTGGTTGAGGCCAAAATATGTGTTTTCAAAAAGGAGGTAAACTGTGGCTAAAGGAATCAAGGGATATGGGAAAGCATGGATTAGAGTATTGAGCTCAATGATCAATCGTAATCCCATTGAATGGCAGAGTAGGCTCAAAGAGCCTGAATAGCCTATTCCTGCTTCTATCTTCTATGTTTTTATGTTATGTTGAAATGTTAGATGTTCAGAATCATCTCCTTGTAGGATGAGAAGAAATTTGGCAGAAATGTTAAAAATCATGAGAGGGCTGGACAGGGTGGATCAAGAACAATAGTTTCCAATGTTGGAAGGATAAAGAAACAGAAAGGACATGTAGCTGGCAAAAGGCACAACGGCAATGTGAGGAGAAACTTTTTCACACAGTGAAATGCAGTGGAATGCAGTATCTGAGAGTGTGGTAGAGGCAGATTCAATTCAGACTTCAATGGAGAGTTTGATCATTTTCTGAAAACAAAAGTGCCAAAGCTGCAGAGAAATCATGACACGAGGTAGTTTGGTCCTTCTGACATAATAAATGGTCTCCTTCTGTGTTGTAACCATCTCCAGTTTTGTGAGAAATGTGAGGACTGGAAAATTTTTCTACTTTTTTAAACAAAAACAAAAATCACAGAATATGGCCTTTGCTGGCAATTATTGTCCATTCCTAATTGTCATTTAGTATATGGTAGTGATCACTTCGTTGACTTCCTGAAATCTGTCTGTGACTGTAATAGCTTTCCATACTTCTACTGCGGAAACAGCAATGTAGGTTCAAAGTCAGGTCAATGCTGTTTTGGTTAAGGGCAGTCACCCTTACTTCCTTTGTATTATATTCTCCCATTCCTACTTCAGCTGAGCTGCAAACAGTCATGATACTGGCTCAGATCTTTGTATATTTGAGTCCCACACTGAATTTAGGCAGTTATGATCTCAGGTTATTCCAAAAGTCTTTGGAGTCATTGAGGTCTATAGAGCAGAAAAAGGCTTTCAGCATCTGTGTTGGTAATAAACAGCCAGAGGAATCTTTGCTGACGCATCAACATTATTTAATGAAGCAAACTTTGGTGCCCACGTGAGCAGACTATGAGGCCAGAAATAGAAAAGTGGTGGCAATTGAAGGATGAATATTTTTCAGGACACTGGGGAGAACTCTCCTGCTCTTCTTCACAACAATAAATGCTTTGGGATGTTTGATCATACCAAAAGAGTTTTATAAGTTTGATTTGCTGCTGTAGATTAGATTTTTTAGTCTCATTTGAAATAGTCTGAGTTTAAAGATGGCACTTTCTGACAGTGCAGGGCTCCAATGGAGCTAAGTCTTGAGCAATCAAAGAATTCCCACAGTGTGGAAGCAGGCTTTTCAGTCCACTACCTGACCAAACAGCATCCCACCCAGAACCAATCCCCAACCCTATAATTCTGCATTTCCAATGTCTAATCTACTTAGCCTGCCCACGAATGTCAATTCAGTATGGCCAATCCATCTAACCTACACATCTTTGGACTGTGGAAAGAACCCAGAGGAAACCCAGGGGCAATGTGCAAACTCAACACGGACAGTTGCCTGAGGCTGGAAATGAACCCAGGTATCTGGTATTACGAGGCAACAGTGCTTACTACTGAGTCATCGTGCCACCCTGACTGCTGTTTTGACATAAGCATATATATAGCTGTTACAGAGATAGTAGGAACTGCCAATGCTGGAGAATCTGGGATAACAAGGCATAGAGCTGGATAAACACAGCAGGCCAAACAGCATCAGAGGAGCAGGAAGGCTGACGTTTCGGGTCGAGACTCTTCTTCAGAAATGGGGGAGGGGAAGGGGGTTCTGAAATAAATAGCGAGAAAAGGGGAGGCGGATAGAAGATGGATAAGGGAGAAGATAGGTGAAGAGGAGACAGATAGGTCAAGGAGGCAGGGTTGGAGCCTGTAAAGGTGAGTGTGGATGGGGAGTTAGGGAGGGGATAAGTCGGTCCAGGAAGGACAGACAGGAGGAGGTCAAGGAGGCGGGATGAGGCTGGTAGGTAGGAGATGGGGGTGTGGCTTGAGGTGGGAGGAGGGGATAGGTGGGAGGAAGGACAGGTTAGGGAGGCGGGTACGAGCTGGGCTGGTTTTGGGATGCTGTCGGGGGAGGGGAGATTTTGAAGCTTGTGAAGTCCATATTGATAACATTGGGCTGCAGGGTTCCCAAGCAAAATGTGAGGTGTTGTTCCTGCAACCTTCAGGTGGCATTGTTGTGGCACCGCAGGAGGCCCAGGATGGATATGTTGTTCAAGGAGTGGGAGGGGGAGTTGAAATGGTTCGCGACTGGGAGGTGCAGTTGAACCGAGCGTAGGTATTCTGCAAAGTGGTCCCCAAGCTTCCGCTCGGTTTCCCCGATGTAGAGGAGGCCACAACAGGTACAGCGGATGCGGTATACCACATTAGCAGATGTGCAGGTGAACATCTGCTTGATGTGGAAGGTTTTCTTGGGGCCTGGGATGGGAATGAGGAGGGAGGTGTAGGGGCAGGTGTAGTGCTTCCTGCGGTTGCAGGGAAAAGTGCCGGGTGTGGTGGGCCTGGAGGGGAGTGTGGAGCTGACAAGGGAGTTGTGGAGAGAGTGGTCCCACCGGAAAGCAGTTAAAGTTGGGGAAGGAAAAATGTCTTTGGTAGTGGGATCGGATTGCAGATGGCAGAATTGTCGGAGGATGATGCGTTGGTTCCGGACGTTGGTGGGATGGTACGTGAGGACAAGGTGGATTCTGTTTTGGTTGTTATTGCGGGGAGGGGGTGTGAGGGATGAGTTGTGGGAAATGCGAGAGACACGGTCGAGGGCGTTTTTGACCACTGAGGGGGGCAAGTTGCTTGAAAAACGAGGACAAGTTGCCGTTGGGTTGAGGAGAGCTTCATTGGGTTGAGGAGAACTTCATTCCTGTCAGTGCAGAGTGAATATGATCGCAGAGCATTTAAGAAAAGAGTGGTGTCCCAATGCACACTTTATTAAATAAAGATGGTGCCCTATTGACATTGATTCCCTTTCTCTGTGTTGTTTTTTTTCTCTCCCCTGTTGGACTATCTCTGCTTAGGCAGTGAATGCAGCTTCAGAACTGGCAGAATAGAAGTTGAGTGGGAGTGAGCTGAATCAACATCAATGGATGTGTAGTCATTAGCGTTCAGATGTCTTATTATTTCAACTGTATGTGTTAACTCTGTTCTCTTTCATCACTGACACTTTTCAAACTGCTTGCCACAATAACATCTTCCAGACTAAAGCTGACAAAGAGTTGAATTTCATGTTGTTACACACGGGAAGCTTTCTCACTTCTCTCACACACTCCTGGATACCTGTCCACACTGACAGAGTGGATTCATCTGTCATCTTCGGTCTTCAGCTTCTATCTTCACTTATGGCTGTCATATTTTATCACATTGCACCTTTGACATTGTACCTCTGAGTATTTTTCCTTGTTGTTGCTTGTATTCCAAACACTCTGTGTTCCTCCTCCCTACTTCCTCACTGGTAAAACAGTATTTCTTTGTACTGTCACCTCTTAAAACATATTCCCTGAAAGGAACTGATGTTACAGCTGTACAAGACATTGGTAAGGCCATATTTGGTGTACTGCATACACACTCTGGTCGCGCTGCTGTAGTAAGGACGTTAATAAACTGGAAAGGATGCAAAACATATTTACAAGCATGTTATTGAGGCTGGAAGGTTTGAGTTGTAAGGAGAGGCTGGCTGAGGTCTTTTTTTCTCTGGAGTGTAGGAGGTTGAGAGATGATCTTATAGAGGTTTATAAAATCATGAGGGGCACAAATAAGGTGAATAGCCAAAGGTCTTTTCCCCAGGGTAGGGGAGTCCAAAACTGGAGGCCATAAGTCTCAAGCAAGATTTGATAGATTTAAAATGGACCTGAGGGGCAACTTTTTAATACAGGGGATCGTGTGTGTATGGAATGAGCTGCCAGAGGAAATGGTGGAGGCTGGTACAATTACAACATATAAAAGACACATTTGGACAGGTACATGGATAGGAAAGACTTACTGGGACACGGGCCAAACAAAGGCAAATGGAACTAGTTCAATTTAGGAAATCTGGGTGGCATGGATGAATTGGGCCGAAGGGACAGTTTCCATACTGTATGACTTTATAACTCTATGACTCTAATATAGCTCCTTTTGTCCTTTCATTTACAAGATTTGAACAACTGTGTCACTTCCTATCCACTTTCTATGTTTCTTTTCAGCCTTGCTGATGTATCAAAGGCTGTTTGCGAGACCACACGTCCATAAGAATGAGGGGCAAGAGTAGGCTCGAATCAAAAAATATGGAGCTAGAAAAGCACAGCAGGTCAGATAGCATCCAAGGAGCAGCAAATTCAACATTTCTGGTCAGAACCCTTCTTCAGGACTGTAGGCTGTAGGCTGTCGGCAAGAGTAGGCTGTTTTGGCCCTCAAACCTACACCACCATTCAATAGGAAAATGACTGATCCAACAATCCTCACATCCACTTTCCTGCCCTTTTTCTACAACCCTTGGTTTCCCTCCTGACCAAGAAACCATCTGTCTCAGCCTCAGGTGACAGAGCTGAGGGTGTTGGAGGTGGTTGGCTTGGGGTGTGGAGAGTGAGGGACATGGTCTAGAACCAGGCACATAGCCTCAGAATAAGTGGCAGGCCGTTGAAGATTGAAATGAGGACGAATTCCTTCTGTGAAAGGGTGGCGTATTCTTGCAATATTCACAAGTGGCATCAATAGATTTTACAAATTGACAATGCCAAGGAATAAAAAGAAGTACAGAAAGGCGATGTTTCAGTACAAGATCAAGTCATGAACAGCAAAATGGGCTCCAAGGTGTGAATGACATGCTGCTGCCACTATACCCTATGTGACCTTAACCATTTCACTCCTATTTCTGAGTCAGTGTTAATTTCCTCAGTCTTGGGTTCCTAAATCAAACTGGAGGTTTCTCCAAAACGTTGACTCTAATAAAATAATTCAGAGCTATTGTGAAATACATTCTATCGAGGCCTTTACTCGGTTTGTTCAAACACCCAACGCAGACCTCAGTACTAGACCAGAGTTGTTGAAGTATGTGTCACACGTGCCCAATTAGATGGTTTCAGCTAAGCTTACCTTGAAAGGCTTTGCTCTACAACTTGCTGAAAGCACCAGTTAATAACGGTGCAACAATATTGATAGGTACATTTTGGACCTTAGCAGATGATGAGAACAAAAATTATCTCCTTCATTAATAAGATTTAAGGATTAAGAAAGACTTAAAGGAAAAATGATAGAAAACGATGACAGAGTCGAATCAGGCACAGAGAGGAACAAACTAAAGAAGAAATAAATTAACTTTAGGGCAAAAAACAGTGACAGAAAAGAAAAATTGAGTTAAGAAGTTAAATTTGAAAACTCTCCAACAACAATTCATCATCTGGAGGAATGAGGCTCCGCAATTTCAATTGTTCCCTTTCTTATGCTTCAGCAATTGAGCACAGACAGAAAAATAACAGGTCTGCAAGTAAGCAACGGAAAATGGGATATGGTTAAAATTAAGGATATCTCCAAATGTTCTTGCGCTACCTCGTGTTACTAGGCTGTTGACAAGGTTATTATTCGCCCAGAGAGGTAAAAAAGAACAAAGATACTTGGAAACAAAGGTACCAGTCATTCTTAAAAATGTACCAAATGTAAAAAGGTACCATTTTTTCTATCTCTCATTCTTTTCAAATGACACTGATGAGTGATCAACTTTTACAGCATGAAGTTCCACTTACTTTCCCTGTATATGAGTTTTCAATGGAGGAAAGGATATTTGGCTGGAAACATTTTTGTTCTCCTTTGTCAGCTTCATGAGAAGTAAATTATATTTTAATTGACATAAAAGTGGTTGCCAAAGAACTTAAGGGAGCTTCCAAGTTTCCATGCAATCGCACTGGTGCCTCCAACTAAAATTGATCTGGTTATCACTTCAGAAAAAGAATGAGATGAGCAGAATCCAAGCTATTGCAGGACGGTAGGGTTGATACAAAGTTAAACTTTCAGTTTCAAGCAACATCAATCAGTGGCACGGTCATCGAACGACTTATCAGTGCCCAGGAAGTTCATTTATGATCCATGACCTTGCCTTGTTTCGTCTTGCACTTGTCTTCTGAATCTAAATCATATTCTTCAAATCTAGTTCAATTCTCATGCAATCCTACATTTCTTTCATTCTACCATCATTAGTAAGTCTTTCATCTAGCCTTTGATGTCTGCAAGTGATACCTTTCGGCCATCTTTCTTCTTCCCAGCAATTCCGCAAACCAAAGTTACGGATTCCCATTTCTCATTCCTGTTTGATTATCAAAGCATGTAATAAAGGGTAAAAATATTTACCTTGAAACTAGTTCTTGAACCTTTCCAACAGTTTTCTATTTCTTGCAGATTGTGACCAACGACAGCAGGGGTTTGAGCAAATTGAGTATGCCAATGTCGTGTCTGGCACCTTTCAAGTGGTGAGCAAGAAGGAATGTAATCTTCGTACAGGGCAATATACACAGGGAGTTGAATGCTACTCTCTGCTATTCAGAGCATGGGTATAAAGCTTGTGTTGCCTGACTGTTGACAAAGTTACTATGTGCCTGGATGGGGAGAAAAAGAACAATGATACTTGGAAATGAAGGTACCGGTCATTCTGAAGCTCCATTTTGTGGAATACTAGATGAGTCAGACCTATATGGAGGGGAGGGGAGGCAATGTCCTTAGTGATATTATTGCTAGACTGTTAATCCAAAAACCCAGGTAATTTTCTGGGGACCTCGGCTCGAATCCTGCCACAGTAGATGGTTGAATTTGAATTCAATAAATATCTGGAATTAAGAGTTTAATTATGACTATGAATCAGATTGTGGGAAACCCATCTGGTTCACTAATGTCCTTCAGGAAAAGAAACTGCCATCCTTACCTGGTCAGGACTACATGTGACTCCAGATCCACAGCAATGTGATTGACTCATGACTGTCCTCTGGACAATTAGGGATGGACAATAAATGCTGGCCTAGCTAGCGATGCCGTCATCCCGTAAATTTTTTTTTTAAAAATCCAGTTTTATGGGTCTTTCCCTCTGGGTAGAATGGAAGGGAAATTTGGAGTGGGGAAGGAAGGGCCGAACTATCATGATAGATATGGGTACCAGACAACCACATAGGTTGGGGTATGAACAAGACTCTGCTGTCGGTTTATGGACAACTAGGAAATAAATTAAAAAGGAGAACTCTTTTTTTTTAAAATCATTACATATATGTGTCACAGCAAATGCACATAGAGTAAATAAGATGAGAGACTTGAACCAGCTCAAAGATCAGTACATAAGGACTTTTTTTCTCATTCATAAGGCATTGGCACAAGTAAAGGAAAAAGAGGGAGCTGTGTCATTAGGACAGCCTTTAACTGAACTATGCTGGGACCAGTGTACTGGTGAATCACAGAGTTAGGGCTTTAAACTAAATTATGAGAGAGAGGTCACATGACAGTAGTTATGGAGGAAGTTAAAGAGAAAAGACAAGGCAACAGTACTGGCAATGGAGTAGTTAGGAGAATGAGTGAGACAGAAAGGGGCAAATGTACAAATATAAAGCAGAGCTAGTAAATAAGGATAGAGTATGAAAAATATTAAGAAGAAAGAATTTGAGACGCTTTATCCAAATCCAGGCAGCATTCATAACAAGTGGATAAATTCGTAGTAGATATAAATGAGCATCATAGGATAGTCATTGCAGAGACGCGGTTGCAAAGTGACATGGTTGGGATACTTAAAGTCATTTGACATTTTGGAAGGACAGGAGGAAAGGGAGAAGAAGTGGGGTGGCACTGTCACTAAAATATATGTTTGGTATAGTCATGAGTAATGATCTTGGTTCGAGATTTCAATATATAATATTGGTTCAATATGAACGAAGTTATTTGAAGAAGTGGTTTACAGATTCACCTCCCACCAAGTACTACCCACACGTTCAACATAGTAAAAATCAAGAAATAATGGGTTTGTAAGAGAGATACTGCAGTAATTACAAGAGATTTTAAGCATCATATAGATTGACCCTGCCAAATTGGCAACACAATCTTTGTGGAGAATATTTGTGACAGCGTCTTAGAACAATACATTTGAGAAGCCAAGCAGAGATCATGTCAGAGATAACAAGCATGGGGCTGGATGAACACAGCAGGTCAAGCAGCATCATAGGAGCAGGAAAACTTGACGTTTCGGGCCTAAACCCTTCATCAGATCCAGCATCTGCAGTACCTTTTATCTCTGATACAATTTTAACCCCACTGCGAAACCTCTTCTAAGGATGCCTACCCTGAAGAAGTTACCCTCCTCCCTCCGGTCCCCTCCCCCATTTCTGATGAAGGGTCTAGGCCCGAAACGTCAAGTTTTCCTGCTCCTATGATGCTGCTTGACCTGCTGTGTTCATCCAGCCCCATGCTTGTTATCTCGGATTCTCCAGCATCTGCAGTACCTTTTATCTCTCATTATCAGAGATCATGTCATTTTGGATCTGGTAATATATAATGAGGCAGGATTAATCAATTACCTTACAATAAACGGTCCTCTAGGTAAGAACGAGCCTAATATGATGTAATTTCATATTCATTCTGGGGATAAGCAATCTTATTCTGAGCAAAATGCCGTAATCTTAAATAAAGGCAAATATCTGGGTCTGAAGTCAAAGTTGCCTAAAGTACAATGTAAAAATTAAGTAAAAGGTGAGAAGGCAGAGAAACAGCAGCAGACACTTAAAGAGAGATTTCATGATGCTCAATAAATGCAATTATAGTGATAATAATTTAAAGACTGTCAACAGCACTCATAATCTGCTGGTGAAAGAAGGAATTTAAGAATGTTATCAACTTGAAATAAACAATGCATAACTTTGTAAAGTTTAGCATAGGGAGAAGATTGGGAACAGTTCAGAAATCTGCAAATTAGAAATGCTAAAGGAAGTGGATAGAAGTTAAGTCGTGAAAAAACTAGCAAGAGGTATAAAAGCAGTGAAACAGTGAAAACCTCTCATATATAAAAAGAGAAACGAAAGTGTGTGTCTCTCTCTCCATTTAAATAATATTTGGCTTTTCTATTTTGTCTGTGAAAGTGGAAAATCTCACAATTGTCCACATTATACTCCATTTTAAAATGTTTGTCAACTCATTTCAGACTTTTACGGTCAATGTATATTCTCCTCTCAATATGTCTTCTTCTTTTCTACTGTCGTATAATCGACATCAGTCTCTTCATTCAAATCATTAATGTAGATCCTAATTAGTAGAAGGCTCAATACCAATCACAGTAGTTTTCAACTAGTTACATCTTCCAATGATCTAATTAACCCAAAATTCTATTTTCTGTTGGCTGTCCAATCCTCTATCCATTCTGACACATTGCTCCCAAAAATAATAAGCTCTCATCCAGTGCAGGAGCTTTTATGTGCTACATTATCAAGTGCCTTTTGGAAATCCAAAAGCACTATATCTACTGTTTCCTCTTTATCTGAACTGTTTGTTACATCCTCAAAGAACTTGAATAAGTCTGTCAAATGTGTTTCCATGTCAACATAGCTGTGTTGACTCAAAATGTCCAATTTCCACCTCCTTAATTGTGTATTATAGAATTTTGCCAAGAACAGATGTTGGACTAACTAGGGCAAAGTTTTCTACTTAGATTCCTTCCTGTCTTGAATAATGGTCTTAAATGTGTTGCTTTCCAATCCACTGGGGTGATTACAAAATCTAATGTACGTTGGAAAACTACAATAATTGCACCTACTATCTCTGCAGCCACTTCTTTAGGAATGTAGGAGTCAGGCTATCAAGCCCAGCTGACTTGTCAGCCTTTAGTCCTACCCGTTTCCTTAGTATGTTTATTTAAGTGATTCTGATTTCTTCAAGTTTCTCTTTTCCTTTCCTGCTGCTTTTCGATTGTTCTCTAGAGGTTATTTGTGTCTGAATGGTGGAGCAGATTTAATGGGTGAAATGGCCTAGGCATTCTCCCATTTCTTAAGACCCATGATTTTTGAAGTCGGTAAGTGCTGGGTACAAGGAAATAGTTTCGGAGATATGGATCTTCAGAAATAGGAGACGCTAGGATAGAATATAAGGATAGAAAAATAAAGACTGCATTTCGATCGTAACTTTCATTACCTCAATATACACAGAAAGTGCTTTCACGTATTAATGATTTCTATATGCATTCTGTACACATTGTGTATTTTAGAAACCACTGTTGTATTTAGAAAACGTGACAATCAGAAGGTAATAGAATCATTCTCATGGAAACAGACACTTCAGTCCAACTCATCCATGCCGACCAAGTTTCCCAAACAAAACTAGTCTGATTTGCCTGCATTTGCCCCAAATCCCTCTCAACCTTTCCTATTCATGTTCCTGTCCAAAATGTCCTTGAAATGTTGTAACTGTACCTTGTATCTTGTCACTTCTTCTAGCTGGTCATTCCACATACGAACCCTTGGGACCCTTTTAAATCTTTCTCCTCTCACCTTAAAAATATGTTACCTAGTTTTGAACCTATCCCCACCCCCACACCACACACCAGCCCCCCAATCCATCCAGGGAAAAGACCTCAACACTCTCCTGCAGTTAGCAGTGTGATAATGACCAGATTAGCAGTTTCAGCCATATTAGTTGAGAAATTAAGATTGAGCAGGGCAATGGGCAGATTTTTGACCTCTTTAAAACAATGTTATGGGGTGTTTTTCATCTGTCTGCATCTCAGTTTCACATCTCACCTAAAAAGTGGCCCCTCTACCCATCAGAGCTGCACAGGAATTGTCAGTTCAGATATTGCACTCAAAATCCTTGAAGTGAAGTTTGAACACATAACTCAAAGGCAAGTATGTTAACAGCTATCTCGTGACTAACACTAGGATCTAGAGTAATGAGAATACATAAGGAAGATTGCATCAGGCTGAATTGGAGCCTAGAAGAAAAATAAATGAGTGAAGTGTTATTGTGAATCTCTAATGGCAATTTTTAAATTGTTGTTCTGTAAATAATCAAAATATTACTTGTGAAAAGTAAAATTCCCACAGAAATCTCTTCTGAAATTCTCCAGAAAAGAAGTGATGAAGGATTGTTTTAATCTTGTGTTAAGTAATTTATCAGATTCAAATGAAAATAATGAGATCTGTAAATCATTGACACTATGAGACTTACCAAGCTAGCTTTGAAAGACCAGAGAGTCGAGACTTATCTGAGATCGCTAATTTATTTCCACTTGTCAAAAAAAATGTCACTTCAAAACTTAACCTCTGTGAAAATTACAGGGAAAAGCTGGGTTCAACACAGTTTAGTTTGCATCTTGCTTTACTACGGACTTCTCAACAGTGATATTTGGATAACTACAGAGAGCCTTCACGTCATACAGCTGAATTCTGCGCACGTAAGAGGAAGATCAGTCTATATAGCATCACCTCAGTTATCAATCCTATCTGACTAATCTCTTGGAGAGGCCTAATTGTGTCACGGAAAATATCACTCCAGTCACAAATGAAAGAAATCGTCAAACATAAAAAGTTCTATTTTGTTTTTACACTACTACTCCCTGCTGCCATTGTTTCCTTTGTCATAGTTACTGAATACATTTTGTGAAATTGAGCTTTTGCTGACCCGAAAATGCAATGCATCCTTCACTCAGAAACAGACTGCAGCCATTGATACTGGACCGTCTTGTCACAAGAAATAGCAGAAAGGAAGCATCACAGTGGCTGAAGTTGTGAGATTAAATATGGAGAGCACAAGTTTAAGTCTGATAAGCCCATGAAGACCTGGCTAGACTAGAAATATCTCCTTTTCTTTCTTGAGGCTGGTCTCATTGAGTTCCAGCAGTGCTATTCCTTCTTCGCTTTACAGATATTCTTACTGGTGTGAGTTCTGCAGAAGAGGTACTTATATCTACTTTCCTGCAGACTTACAATCTTACAATGTGCCTTTCTATTTGGTGAGGTGACGGATAACAATTCTGTTTGCAAGTGACAAGAATAGTAATTGTGTGGTCTGAAGTGGTGACGGTGAGAGTGGACACTGAGTCAAAAACTAGACAGATCCTCCATGGAGGAAGGGTGTCTTCAACAAGGCTGGGGTGAAGTGACAGGCCGTATGGAGAAAAAGCAACAGAGACAAAAGACTTCTCAACCAAGGTATGCATTTGCAGGTTGGTTCCACTGTTTTTGTAGCTTTTGTCTTAATTTCACTAAATATTTGTAAAGACCCAATGCCATTGTACTACTGAATGCCAGTTTCATGGTTGCCCATGTGCTAAATTTCCAGTTTACAGTCAGAAGATCAAAAACAGAATGCATCAATATAAGATGGTCACTGAGAAATCAATGAGAGGATTCATGTCGAACATCTTCACCTGGACAGTGCTAGGAAGGTGGAACTTTATGTCACAAGGAATAGTTAAGGCAAACAAAGGAAGCTCAATAAATGCATAAGATAGAAAGGAATATTATCATTGGTTGAGATGAGATGAAGCTAGCCGAGTGGAGGCTGAACTTTGGCATAGACTGGCTAGGGGAAATGGACTGTTCCTGTGATGTAGATTCGGTCTAAACCTATGCACATAGAGAATTTTCTCCAAACGTCTCCAACACCTAAATCAGGCTGAAGGAGCAGTTTCTAATTTTATTGCTATTTGTCCTATTTATTGCTATCAGCACCCCCACTGTGTAATTGTTTTTCGTTGTTGACTCGAATAACCTACAAATTGTTGCTTTTTAAAATTTGTTTCCTGTGTTCATAAAACACAGGGATCCTTCCTGATGTGGTAGTCTAGAATGTGGGCTGGCTTTCACAAGTCCACTGTAATTTGACAGGTAGCTGTGGAGATATATCTTGACCAAGAAGTTTCAGAATCACAGCATGCTTTTTGTTCCCTCCTGCAGTGTTACATATATCACTGAGTGCATAATAACTCTGCCAAGTTGCATATTACTGGGAGCTAAACATCTCTTAAGAGCTTACTCTACCTTCCTTCAACACTTTTGTTCCTCAGTGGCCACACAGCAAAGCAAAATATTTTTTCTATATCTTCAATTAAGTTTCCTCCTTTCCTGAAGCAGCTGGAAAATACTAGGATGTCCTTTTCTTGTTCTATCACTCCATTCTCCATCAATTCATCCTGGTGTTTCGAATTTATCACGAAGAAACAGGCCATTCGGCCCAACAGGTCCAGAGTAGCATCTATGCTGTATCTGAGTTTGCTCCTACACCTCGACACCCAATCTCATCAGCAATATTTTCTATCCCTTACTGCCTGCTTATCACTTCCCCTTAATGCACTTACATTATTTACTTCAATGATTTCGTGTTCTATTGTGTTCTAGAATGTTCTATTTTTCTCACCACGTCTGGTTAAAGATGTTTCTTTATTGATGTACAATCACCTGATTAAAAGAAAAGTCCTGCGGCTGCTTGAAATTTGAAAAGAAAGTGCTGGAAAATTTCAGCACAAAGAGTTACTTAACATTTTGTGTCCAATATGATCCAAAATTCTGAAGAAGAGTCATATCAGACTTGAAATGTTAATTTTTTTCTCTCTCCAGCGATGCTGCTAGACCATAAATCCATAAGACATAGGAACAGAAATGAGGCCACATGGCCCATCAAGCCTGCTTCACCATTCAGCCATGGCTGATAACTTTCTCAACCCCGCTCTCCTGCTTTCTCCCTGTAAGCTTTGATTCCCTTGACAATCAAGAACCTATCTATCTCTGTCTTAAATATACTCAATGACCTGCCCTCCATATCTTTCTGTGGCAATGAATTCCATAGATTAGCCACTCTCTGGCTGAAGAAGTTTCTCCTCACCTCTGTTCTAAAGGGTCTTCCCTTTACTCTAAAGCTGTGCCGTCGAGTCCTAATCTCTCCTGCCAATGGAAACATCTTCCCAACATCCACTCTGTCCAAGCTATTCAGTATTCTGTAAGTTGAGTTTGTTCAGCACTTTCTGTTCTTTTTTACTACTTTCATCCATTGCTTGATTACTTCGTTGTTGAGCTATACTGACTGATGCTCCTGACTCAGTTAAATAATCCAATGGAACCTGGGACAGCCTTGGCCCAGTTTGACACTGAACATTACTCCTGTAAACTGAGTGTTTGGGGCTTTGTTTGGAATTCATGACACTTGATAAACCATGCTTTATGCCACAACATACAAATCCATGACTTCCGGAAAAAAAACCTAAACTGCAAAACAAGCATAATTTATTTCACAAGTATGGGAATAAACTTTGAGGTGATAAATGCTGTAATCTGAACATTGGATGCAACGTTGTTACTTCATTGTGATGTTGTAGTCATTGGGATGTGGTAATACCATAGACAGAACTAACCTTCTCCAAATATGGACTTAAAGGCAGCTCAGTTAGTTACAACAGTTCTATTGCCCACAAATAAAAAAAAGGACATTTATTTTTATGTTTAGCAGTTGTCATTAAATTCAGCAAGATATGAAAACAAAATTTACGAGTGATTTCATTCGTGCTTCTGGGGCTAACAAATGTGTAACCCACCTCATACAAGAGAAAACAAGTTTATTCATTTATTGCAAGATGTAGAGCTAGCTGTTGATTTATGCCAGCCTGTGTTTTGACTCAATGGTATGTATCCTTAACCTTCTAATTGTCAAGAACTTAAACAAACAGAAAGGGTACCGGAGAAACGCAGCAGGTCTGCAGCATCTGTGCAGACAGAAACAGAGTTCATGTCCCCTGTCTGTTGTGACTTCTTCAAAAACCCTTTAGAACCCTTTTCTGGATGGCACGCTGGCTCAGTGGTTAGCACTGCTGCCTCACAGTGCCAGGGACCCAGGTTTAATTCCACCCTTGGGCGACTGTCTGTGTGGAGTTTACACATTCTCCCTGTGTCAGCGTGGGTTTCCTCTGGGTGCTCCGGTTTCCTCCCACAGGCCAAAGATGAGTAGGGTATGTGGATTGGCCATGCTATGGTGTACAAAGATCTTTAGGCTAGGTGGGTTAGACATGAGAAATCAGGGATAGGGAAAATGGGTCTGGGTGAAATGCTCTTTGGAGGGGTGGTGTGGACTTGTTGAGCTGAATGGTCTGTTTCCACACTGTAGGGATTCTCTGAACTTCTCTGAAGAAGAGTCACACCAGACTCCAAAGTTAACTCTGTTTCTTGCTTCACAAATGCTGCCAGACATAGAACATAGCACAGTACAGGTCCTTCAGCCCACAATGCTGTGCCAACCTATTATCCTACTCTAAGATCAATTGAGTTTCTCCAGCATTTTCTGTGTTTGTTTCAGATTTCCAACATCCATAGTATTTAGCTTTTGTTATTAAGAACTTGCCAGATTCATATATTACATTCGCTGCAGAAATTTGAGCTGCTGCTTAACAAACTGTGATCATTTTAAAAGGTGTAATAATTATTCAATGTATATGCAAATTAACTGCGTTGATCCATTCCAAGAAGAACTGAATTCTTAAGAATCACTCCTGCAGGTAGTTAATTTTTTTTCTAGATTTTTAAACTTATTTTCTTTGTTGTCTCTTTCTTTTTCTTATTCTTAATCTTTTCCTCTCTTTGTCCCTCTTTCTAAGTTTGATTTGATTCTATTTCACTCTACTTTCCATTCTTTTGCTATTTCCTTCACAAACCTATTCATTCCTACTGGTTATGGAGGTGGGCATTTGGTTCCAGGGATTATGAAGACCCCAGATGCCCTTCTCACAACTTTCGGCAACATACACAACAAAACGTTTTTGAAACTAAAGGGCGAGGGAGAAAACAACCTATCAAATAAGAAGCATCACTTCATCACGATTTATGACACACACTTGCACGAAAATAATTTTATAAACCTACCCGGCCAACGAGGATAGGCTCGGGACCAGAAAACTCTTCCAGCACGAACATTTGATTCCAGACCCAGCCTCTCTTGGCACGGTTGAAAGCGCTAGGGTCACCATTCAGCTCATTTAATGCCAAGATACTTCCGTCCTGCAAACTCTGTGGAGGGTCCGTTGTGATTGGCTGCACTAAGGGAAGCACGCTAATCCATGCCAGCATCAAGCGAGTCCAGAAATCCATCAGCATTGTCCCCAATCTCTCGGCCATTATCCCGTTGCTTTCCAAGGTGGTTTCTGAAGGATTGGAATGGGATAGTGGCAGCAGTGGGAAGTCAAGTAGGGGCACACGTGACGAGAAACTGAAAAAATCCTCAGTAAATGTTCCCTATGACTGTGGTCTTTTGTGGTTCAAAGTCATTAAGGTTGTCAGGTAGTGAATCAGGCTTTCTTGCACGATGCTTTTGGTGTGTCTACAGGACACTGAGTGTAAACAACAGAGATGCCTTTAATCTATCAGTCGAGTTCATGGCTTGCTCATTCATGAGAATGTTCTAGAGACATAATAAGAGAGAGTCATTAGTTTACTTTCTTGCTTCTATAACATAACCTTTACCATTTCACATCTTTAAAGAGCACTTTGATTCAAAGAATGAGGCCATTTGGCCGATTAGGACCGAACCAACTCTTCAAAAGAACTATCCAATTAGTCCCACATGCAACGTTCTAACCCTGGAGCCCTGCAATTTACTTTTTCCCTTTGCAACTACTTATCTAATTCCCTCATGACAGTTACTGTTGAATCTGCTGCCATTGCCCTTTCAGGCAGTGCATTCCAGATCACAACAACTTTCTTCATGAGAAAACGTGTCTCCCGTTTCTTTTTAAATATTTACAAATGTACAGTGACAACAGTTTCCTTTCAGATAATCTAAAAACAATTGTTACTCAACTCCCAGTGAAACTGATATACACCTCTGAGTCAGGGTCAAGTCACCTGTAAAATTTCATACAATGTAAAGTCTTTGTCAAATAATTAGAATGACAGTAGCTGAACTGATCTGATTGATGGTCATATTGAGCCATGGTTGTACAACATCTTGGTTAATGTGCATTACGATATGAGGAAGGGAGTCACTCGTGGCTGTTAAAAGACCTTGCGCTGACTGCCAAATATTTTATAAAATCTATCCACTCACAGGACATGAAGGCAAGGCCAGCATTATTACCAGCCTCCAACTGATCTTGACAACCTGGTGGCGATTCACTTTCATTGTCAGTAGAGGACAAGGTAACATTTACCGTTGTGACGTGAAGGTTATTTGTCCTCATGGTTTGATACAAATATGTCGCATCCCAGGTCAATTCAGAATCCAACATATTGCTCTGGGTCTGGAGTCCCTTGTGGGGCAGACCAAGCACAGAGGGCAGATTTCCCTCCTGAAAGAATATACTTAAGCCAGTTATATTTTTACAACAATCTGGTATTTACATGGTTACCATTACCAGCAGTTTAGTTTTGAATCCGTATTTATTTATTTGATTAAGATCCCTATCTATGTTGTTGGGATTTATTCTTATGTGCTATGACCATTGGCACAGTGGCTCAGTGGTTAGCACTGCTAGCTCACAGCACCAGAAACCCGGGTTTGATTCCACCCTTGGGTGACTGCCTGTGTGGACTTTGCACATTCTCCCCATGTCTGTGTGGGTTTCCTCTGGGTGCTCTAGTTTCCCCCCACAGTCCAAAGATGTGCAGGTTAGGTGGATTGGCCATGCTAAATTGCCCATAGTGTCCAGCAATGTGGGGGTTGGGTGAATAAGCCACGGTAAATGCAGGATTACAGGGATGGGATAGGGGAGTGGGTCTGGGTGGGATGCTCTTTGGAGGGATGGTGTGGACTTGATGGGTCAAATGACTTGCTTCCACTCTGTAGGGATTCCATGATTCTATCATTGATCGAGTAACATAAACACTATGCAGCCATTCCAGTGACCAACCTGAACCCCTTCCACATGTTCTACCATGCTGATCAACATTAGAGAGTTGCTGCTTAGTGATCAAAATTAGGAAGACTTCTCCTTCCCAAGTTCAACAAGTTGTAGAAAATTTCTACTTTTGCCTAGAGAGAGATCATTGATTCAGCACGCACCAAGGATCAAAGAGGACCTTTTCTGATTTGCATGATTCAATACCGCACTCACTCATCTATTTGTCCAAATGAGCACCAAATGAGCAAGCCCACAATTTATTGACAGAACGCATCACTTATAATCTGATTTGGTAACATATTATTGAAGAAATATGACACTGTCAATAAAGGAAATATCACATCAGAGTTAAAAGCTTGCTTAAATGTGGCGCATTTAGAGAGTATAATGATGGAGAAGAGAGAGGTAGAGAGTTACAAACAATTAAGGAAGGAATCGTAGAGCTTAGGACTAAGGAAACTAAAAAGCTGGAACATCAATGATGAAACACTGGAAGGGAGGGATGTGCTAAAGGTCAGAATTGGAAGTGAGCAGATACCTCTGAAGGTTGTAGAGCTGCGGGAAGTCTGGGAGATGGGCAAGATCATGTTATGTAACAAAGATGAAAATTCGGAAAATCAAGGTATTGCAAAATTGTAAGTTGTTAGATTTCTACAAGTTCATTGGTGCTAAGGATACAGTCTACTAATGTAACCTTTCTATACAATCAAGATTTCTATAAGCAAATCCTCAACATATTAAGTGATTAAATGTATGATTTCATTAAAAGGATTAAGAAATCTTCCTTCATTCCAAGGGTATAGACAATCAATTTAAGTATAGATTCTGAAACACCACACTGCAACTCAGGTCAGATATTTCTTTTCTTTCCAAGGGAGAAGCATTGATTTCAAAACATTGTCTCCAGCTTTAAGAGCTTAAGCGGTTTACATGCTCGGTAATATTTAGTCAGCATATCAGTGGTTTCATTTCAGCAAGATGCAGGACCTAAGGAAAAGATTACTGCTGCTGCAAAAAGACACATTTTGTCCAAACTATATCATCTTGCACCAATCAGGACATTTCACAAGAACACTAACATGGGGAAAAGAAAAATTATATTGCATGAGAGGAGAATGTTGATGAATTGACAAGTGGGCTCTAATTCGTAGTGGCATTTCCATGGAAAAAGCAGCAGGTAATGATTGACAGTTAACAACCAGGCTTTGCTTAGAATTCATACCAAACAGATTGATTCTGATTAGTCATGGCACTGTGTTGACAAATAAACTAATGAATAGTTGTTACTCTATTTGAGGAGTTGTAAGAAACAGATGCAATATGTGTATGTTCTTTCTGTATGCAAATCATAACATCCTGTGCATACAGTGCACCATACTGTGATCCCAACTGATAACCTTAACCTGGTTCCATGTGGAATTCTTCATATACCCAGGATTATCCAGCAAATGCTGCCAAATTTCAAAATCACAGCCAGTATTGGACACTGTGTTGTGGGCACGGTTGGCTGGGTGTGGTCAACACCCAGTTTGTTGCAAACAGCTGAAGTGGGACGATTCAGTCCAAAAGGGGCAGCATGGTGGTTCAGTGGTTAGCCTCACAGCACCCGGGAACCAAGCTCTAAACTAACTTTGGGCGACTGTCTGTGCGGAGTTTGCATTTTCTCCCTGTACCTGCATGAGTTTCTGCTGAGTGCTCCGGTTTCCTCCCACAGACCAAAGATGTGCAAGTTAGGTGGATTGGCCATGCTAAATTGCCCATTGTTTTCAGGGATGTGTAGGTTAGGTGCATTAGCCACAGGAAATGCAGGGTTACAGGGATAGGGTAGGGGGATGGGTTTGGATGGGATGCTATTCGGAGGGTCAGTGCAGACTTGTTGGGTCGAATGGTCTGTTTCCACACTCTGGGGAATTCTATGATAATTCTATGAACTCTAAAAAGTTTTGGGAAATACAGCTTAAATGAGTTTTTCATTTGTGTGATAGGCAGGAAGTCTTTTTGGCTTGGTGGTACTATCTTTTTAATGGCAAAAGCCATCAATGTTGCTCCTGCGTAGCAACTGTAGGAAACAGTGAACTCCACCTGTTGCTTACATGTTTCAGACACCTTACATTTCCAGGGTCATCTGAAGTAAATGGGTATTTTTTTAGGAACAACCCTAAAGTGGTCAGTCATTAACTCCTGCATTAGCTTTAGTAAAGTCTTAGAGTCTACCAGCCAATCAGTCCTCTCATTCAGTAGAAATGTTGGTTTTCCCCTTTATTAATACTCTTGCGAAATGTCCTGAGGAGCAAAAGATGAAAAGTTTCAACAAACTGTATCTTTCTTCAGCGGTACTCAAGTTCTGCACTACCAAATAACTATTACAAAAAAGATAATTGGATGGAGTTTCTGTTGGAAAGTAGACAAGTTAGGTCATGCCACACATTCCCCCAAAATTCAGTCACATAATTACAAACGTAAAAGCTTCCATGAATTCCGGCAGTGTAATAGGATGCAATCATTTTATTTTTGTCTTTATACAAAAAGGAATTCCTTGATTTCTTTTTAAGAACAAGAACATGCTTTTTTACAACCGATAATTTATCAACACAGCTAAGCATGATTAATAAAAGTATCTATGACTTCGTCTGTGATTATCTGATATGAAATCATTGAAAATTACTCCAAAATAAAACAGTGAGAAAAATGCAATGGTTTAATTTGTGTACACAAGTCATTTCTAGTAAATTAAACATTTTTTGGTATGGTATTCACTTAAGCTGTATTTAACATTTATGGGGCGGCAGTGACCTTGTGGTATTAGCGCTGAATTGTTAATCCATATTCCCAGGTAATGTTCTAGGGATCTGGGCTCAAATCCTGCCATGGGAGATGGTGGATTTTGAAATCAATAAAATGTCTAATGATGACCATGAATCCATTGTCGATTGTTGGAAAAGCCTATCTGGTTCACTAATGTCCTTTAGGGAAGGAAGAGGAAACTGCTTTCCTTACCTAGTCTGGCCTACATGTAACTCCAGACCCACTGCAATGTGGTTAACTCTTAACTGCCCTCTGGGTAATTGGGGATGGGCAATAATTGCTGGCCTAGCCAGTGATATCCTCATCCCGTGAATGAATAAATGGAAATGGGTCCACTGCACTTAGGAAGAGGAACATAACTTGGACTCTTTTGCAAGACCAACAGATATTGGTGGAATCTTGCAATTGCAACCCAGCAAGTTAGGAAGCTGAATATTAAGGAGACAATTTGTGGCATTAATAAAGCATTTTACAATCTATAATTCCCCCTTAATTTGTAACTTTCCACTGCCTAGCGGGAAACTCACTATACCACTCGACAAAATGCATAAAGTTGGAGCATGTTACTCTGACGTCAAGAGGTCTTACCAGACTTCTTGTCTGATTTGCCACAAAATTCGCTCATGTCACTTCGACCCCTATAAGATTCCACCCCGAAATTTTTTTTTATATTGTAAGGGAATCAAGAGATATAGGGAAAGTGTTAACATCAAAGATCAATTGTGATCTTACTGAAAGATAGAGCAGATTCGAACGTTATATAGTCTTTTCCTGCTCCTACTTCTTATGTTGTTCTGAGGGGAAAGTGGATTTGTCCATTAAGATAGAGTTAACATGAAATTTATGTCTGTAAGATTTTCATTCAAGAGCTGTTGGGAGCTAAAAGGCTTCCCAGTCTGTATTATGATCTGATGATCGAACAGTGTTTTTACTGGTCAGCTCAACTTTGTGTGCCACGACATTTTAATCCCTTTGATGCATTGCATCTTTAATAATGAAACATTTTATTTGACACTGCAATCTATCTGTAGTAGTTTATGTGGCTCTGCTTTTGGAAGAGGACTGCAAAGAGCATTTTAGTCAAAGATTTTTGAGTAGGTTAAGTTGCACCTCCTGAATAAATTAAGCCTGAAGGCCAACTACACCTCCACTTCTGAACTGGAGCCCTAGTAGATCTTGCCATTTTAAAACCTAATGCAGAAAACAGCCAATAGTTTAATGAATCTTATTAGCTCATACAACATCATGTCAGCTGTGGAACTCTGGTAAGAATCATTATTATAAGAACAACAGAAATAGATGATGAGGGAGGCCATTCGGCTTTTCATACCTGCTCTACCATTCAACAAGAGAACTGGTGGATCTTAATATTGATTTCACCTCTGACACTATCTCTGTATCCTTTGATTGCCTAATTGCCCAAAATTCTATTACCATTTTGAATATAATCAGTGGCTCAGCATCTATAGATGTCTGGGATAGAGAATGATACGGATTCACAATCCTCGAAGAGTAAAATTCTTGTTGAACGCAACACTAAATGGCTGACCTCTTATTCTGGGGCTTTAACACCCTGTGTTAGACTCTGCAGCCTGGGGAAACAGTTTTTAAGTACCTATCCTGGTAATCCTCTGAATAACTTTTTAAATTCCACAAACACAATGTCAATCTGATGCCAGGATATTGATGGGATCAGTTGCAAGTTCAGTGGTAAGTGATCACAGGATCTGAAACCATTGTCCCATTGGATCCCACTGCTCCTGATCTGAGTTAGATCAATATGATCCTCAGTTAAGCCCTTTGGATGTACACAATGCTAAACACAGTCACTGTTTTGCATTGCTGTCCACAATAGGTATTTTTAAAAATTTGATTAGGCGGTTTGAGGGACTAGACTTGGATGATTTCAAGGGAACTTACTGTTCTCCAAATATAGAAGGGAACCTCTAACATTTAGCTGAAGTATGATAATAGCTATGCAGAACCATGGTTGACATTTGTTCCAGACTGCAACTGAAGTCCAAGACTACATTAAGGTTTAGATCCTGGAGCGAGACAGTTTTCTGCCCAAGGCAATGATTTTCCTTTTCACATCAGATCAGGCTGTTTCAAATAATTGCCTAAAGAAATCTGGGGAGAGGATGACAAGAATTATTTTTTATGTGGCAAGTTTTTGTAAGCTGTAACACACTGTTTAAAAGGGTGATGGAAGCAGATTGAATGTTAACTTACAGAATGGCATTGGATGGATAGCTATATAGAGGAATAGAAAAATAAAATTGCAGGGCTGCGGGGAGCAGTACTAATTGGATAGAACTTTATAGACCCAGCACAATCATTTGGGGCCTAGTGGCTTTCCTTTCTACAAGAAACGAACAACTGCAAGAAAGGAGACCTCTTTGACTGTTTTTCATCAGGATTTGTATCTTTACAAGAGAATCCTGGAAGTACACTGACAAAGTTATGTTTTATTGAGTGTTTATTGCTGAGCTAGACTGCACTGTAAAATATAACTAGATAAGCAAAGGCCAACCTTTTAGTACATAACCGGGCCTGCAAGACTGTATTCAGAAAAATACTGACATTGATGACCTACTACCTGCCAATGTTACCCATAATACTGCAGGTTCATTAGTTTCTAAAACCTTATAGAAGGGTATTCACTTATAAAAACGCCCTGCCACCATTTCTCTTATTGTTATTTTATTTCTGATGAATTTAAAGAGCATTGAGTGAAATTTTGAGGAAATCTTTGTACCTGTGATTGAAAAAATAGTTCCTCTGCTATTGTTTACTCTTGGATTAATAAGAGTGAACATGAGTTGAGAGAGAGTGCAAGGTGGGTGAGCATTCCATCACCCTTCACTGCTGAATAATCAGCAAATCTGCACCACTGAGTGTCACACAGGATGCTTTGGTATTCATTCTTTTGACAGAATAAGTCCTTATCTAAGACATGATGAAAGGCAGGTGATTTACTTAGGTATGTACATCAGTATCTTTTTCAAGAGTGTTGAATTTAGAATAATGTTTTTTTCTTATTCATGCATAGAATTTTTGAGAAGCAGTGATACAGTGATTGTAGCATTAAGCTAGTAACCCAGAGCCCTCAACTAATCGCCTGCTGAAATCAGTTCAAATATCACCAAGGCTTTTGGTGAAATTCAAATCCAATCTAAAGCAAAAGTAATAATAATTCTGGAAAGAAGAGCTAACCTAAAGCTGCCCATTGTTGTAAAAACCTATCTGGTTCACTAATGTCTTTTTGGGAAGGAAATTTAGCATTCATGTGATTCCAGGCCCACAGTGATGAGGTTAACTCTTTGCTGTCTTCGAAGCAGTGAATGCTGGCCAATCTAGCGCTGCCATGAGTAATTATTCTTTTTTAAATTGGACATTTCTGGCAGGGGTGGCATTTATTGCTCATTATGGTATTATTGTCCTTGAGAAGGTGGAATTTGGGATTGGCAATAATTGCTAGTTCAGCCTGTGATACCCACTTCCCATGAAATGAATACAAAAAACACAATTATTTATAGAAGCTGCCTGCCTTAGATTAGTAGGCACCTGTCATACTTCCAAGACCATTGCGAAGAAATTAGCCCCTGAGGTGGGACTGTGTTGACAAAACCCCTCAGTATTTAAAAGGCTTTCTCCAACCAAGGGAGCTGGACAAATTTCACCATCTGTTCCTCTCTCAGCAGATGCTGCCTGACCTACCGAATATGTCCAGCTATTTCTGCTTTTATTTCGGATCACCAGTGTCTGTAGTGTTTTGCTTTTCTAAGAATGGGATCCATATCTGCATGCACTCAGTAAAAATTGTACGTATCACGCTGTGCAATAACGTTGGAACCGAACCTGGAAAAGATTTCCCCTTTTGCTACTTCAACTAAAATTGTGAACATAATCTACATCTACATTTTTCTAAGCAATTGTTCCCAAAAGCCTTCACATTTCCATTATGCAGAGAGTTTACTTATCTCATTGGAACCATCTGCACTCATATACCAATTGCTTTAGCATTTCCAGTCAGTGAAATCTACTTAAAGTCAATTATTTCACTTTGGACTCCAACTTCACCGATTCATTTAATTTCTCAATACAGCTCAGAGTGAGTGCCCACACACAGCTTTATTTAAAGGGCCCCCACCTCCGAATTAATTGTACAACTGTCGGTGTGATACAGCGAGACACAGGAAGGTGGGAAATGTGACAATGCCGCTGTGATGTCACGGAATTATACTCAAAAGGTTAGCCTTCCAATGAAGTCAAGTGTTGAGTACTAATATTGTCAACACAATGAACAATGAAATTATTTGTATACAGTGAAGTTTCTCAGCTCAATATTTCTTTCAATGCTGGTCTCCATTACTCGAGGAAAGATGTTGCTAAATTTGAAAGGATTCAGAAAAGATTTGCAAGGATGTTGCCACAGTTGGAGGGTTTGAGTGAAACAGAGAGGCTAAACAGGCTGGGGCTATTTTCCCTGGATCGTCAGAGGCTGAGGGGTGACCTTATGAGGTTTATAAAATCATGAGGGACATGGGTAGGGTAAATAGACAAAGTCTTTTCCCCAGGGTGGGGGAGTCTGAAACTAGAGAGCATACGTTTAAGGTGAGAGGGGAAAGATTTAAAAGGGACCTAAGGGGCAACTTTTTCACACAGACGGTGGTGCATGTATGGAATGAACTGCCAGGTGAAGTGATGGAGGTTGGCACAACTACAACATTTAAAGGGCATCTGGATGGATACATGAATAGGAAGGGTTTGGAAGGATATAGGCCAAATGTTGGCAAATGGGACAAGATTTATTTAGGCTATCTGGTTGACACGAATGAGTTGGACTGAAGGATCTGTTTCCATGCTGTACAATTCTATGACTCTATATTTGAGGATTATTTTTGTAATATTATGAGCTAACACAGATGATGGAGGTATGTGCACTGTTGAGTTTCTCCTTTAGTCGTATATGCATGTAACTAAAGTATCTCACCACTCACCACACCTATCAAACCATTCCTGTTATTCTTTTATACTCTAACTCAAATACTCTCACATCCTTTAAAATGTCATGCTTAGATTGAAATATAATGTTTCAGTTGATGCCAAATCAAAGCTTTATGAAGATTTGCTTTCTAGACCCTGAGCTCTCTCAGGTGTTTGTAAAAGGCCCTATGACAGTATATCAAAAAAGGGTAGAGGAATTCTCCTTGAATCTAGCTCCTCATTTCTACTTAAGATAGCAGGTTCCTATGTTCCAGTAACACGAATAGAAATCATTTGCCTCAAAGACAAAAATAGAAGTTACTGGAAAAGCTCAGCAGGTTTGGCAGCATCTGTGGGCAGAAATCAGAGTTAACATTTTGGGTTGAGACCCCTCCTCACAGGAAGGTTCTGAGGGAGGGTCACTCGGCCCAACACATTAACTCTGCTTTTTCTCCACTGATGCTGCCAGACCTGCTGAGCTTTTCGAGCGACTTCTATTTTTGTCTCTGATTTACTGCATCTGCAGTCCTTTAGGTTTCTATGAAATAATTCACCTGATTGTTTATCTTATTCAGGTCTGTCGGAGCTGGATCTGCACAAATTGATTGCCATGTCTTAATGACAGGGGAGGGGAGAGTTAGTTTATCTCAGTTGGCAGGTTTGCAATGCAGGATAATGCCAACAGCATAGGTTCAATTCCCGCACCAACTGAGTTTCCCATGAAGGACTCTCCTTCTCAACCTCCTCCCTCACCTGAGGCATGGTGACCCTCAGGTTAAACCATCACCATATGTCTCTCTCTCTCACATGAAAGAGCAGCCCTATGGTTTGCTAGGACAATGGTGACTTTCTGACAATATGATAATGACCTTCTTCAACAGTACTTCGTAAATTATAGTGTGCCGGGACAGGGTAATACATTAGCATAATTCTTTCTGAGCTGTAAACAGTAGCAAAAGCAGCCACTAAATGTGAAATGTGCTGCCTTGAAGTAAATCTACATGCTTTTTTGAACAAAATTTTTAACCTGTTCAGGATAAATTGACTGTCCAATGACCATTGACAGCCGCCCATATATATCTTCTATTGGACTGTGTCACGTGATTTTTTTTAACTTTAGTGGGCGGGCGGCACAACCGAAATGGATTCCCAACTCAAATAAAGAACTGTGATGCTGGAGATCTGAATGAAACAAAAGCAGAGATTGTTGGAGAAACTGAGCAAGTCTGGTAACAACTGTGGCGAGAGAGAGGAAACAGAGTTAATAGTCCAGTGACCCTCAGAACTACTCAGTAATAGATAGTGGGCGGGTAAATGGAGTTGAAGCGCAGATCAGCGAAAAGGGACAGAGTCCAGATGCTGCATTGCATCTTCCTGCGTGTGTGGACGTTCAATGAAGACATGATTGCAATTGGGAAAGAGCACACTGACTGGATACAGCCTCCTGACATTCACAGTCCAGGATCATGAGCCAGGCTTTGTTCAGTACGCTCCCATAGAGAGAAACAAATGAAACAACAGAACTGCAGATACTGAAAATCTGAAACTAACACAGGAATTGCATGGAGAAACTCTGCAGTGTCTGTGGAAAGAAAGTTTAGGTTCAGGGTCCAGAGTTCTGAAGAAAGGTCACTGGACTTGCAAATTACTGTAGATGCTGGAGTCTGTACTGAGAACAAAAAAAAAGCTTGAAGGAGAGCAAGCTAACGTTTCGAGTCTAGATGGTTCTTGATCAGAGCTCCGGACTTGAAACGTTAACTCAGTTTCTCCGTCCCCAGATGCTGCCAGGCCTGCTGAGTTTCTCCAGCAAGTTTTTTGTGTTTTAATTTCCTCTTCAAGGACATTTCTGCTGGGAGTGAGAATTGGACTGGACGTGGTCTCCAAAAAGAAACAGTTGAGGGACAAGAAGTTTGGAGAATACCAACACCCACCCATCTCTTGGGGGACTGTACAGTGAGATCAGAGAGGATCTTTATTTTATTGTTGAAATTGAGATTTACAGCGAATTGGGTTTCGACTATTGACTGGTCTGGAAGCATCGGAGGCTCTTTCTTGACAAGATAATACGTGGAACTTTCAGGTTGAAATTAACTTAATCATAAACTATACCTATGATCTAACAGTCGTAGAAACGCTCTGAGGAGTTGGTACAAATGCATTTTTCATTTAGCCCCAAACCAGGCCGAAAGAGAATGATGGTATTATAAAAATCAGAAAAAAAAACTTAACGAGATTCACGAGTTGCAGGAGCCTGTTGAGTTACAAACCAATGGCATTTTTGCGTTCTTTGTACTGATTGCTAATTGAAAGGACTGGGAGTCTTTTTTTGTTTAATCGCATTTGAAGCAGAGAGCTTCAAATCAATTTCTTTTCAACGAGCTCCTGGCTACTTTATTCCGAACTGACATTGCCAGAGACGATGTCAGGCCTCACACTGAATTACAGATCCCGCTGGCTGAACTGTAACGTCAAATATGCTCCCATTCTCATGACTGAAAGTCAAAATGGTTACTGGTATAAAATTGCCTCCTGACTTATCTCCTTCTTCCTCATAGAGGCTTTAAAGCTTCGGGAATGCACTCCCAATCCTGACACTGTGTTCAAAGGTATCTCAAAATTACAGCCCTCCAGGACTTCACCTATCCCTGTCTCTGTTTTCTCCTCCAGCCTTACAAAGCTCTGAAATCTGCAATTCTGTTCCCTTGTTTATTTCTAACTCTCATTTCTTTTCCATCAGTGGTTGGGCTTTCAGCTGCCAATTCCCTCCCATACATCTGTACTTCTTTGTCTAACTTTCATCCCTGGAGATGCACCTTGAAAATGATATATTCGACTAACCAGTTGATCACCTGATATCTCCTCATGTGGCTCAGTGTTTAACTCTTTCTGACTGTCATAGTGCAGTAGTATCGCCAGCTTTGAGATAGGAGGCCCGTGTTAAAGTCCCACCTGTTCCAGAGGTGTCTAATAACATCTCTGAATAGTTTGATTAGAGAATAGTTTCTTTTTTCAAAGAAACTCTTTCTGATAATGTTCTTGTGAAACACACAGGGACATTTTATGCATCGCGGGCACTACATAAGTGTACATTGTTAGTATTCCTCAATTTAGGTGACCATTATACAGTTGGTGGAGAGACTCTGAAATTAGAACAACAGTTTTGGACTGGGAGGGGAGATGTAAGAACACATGCTCATATATCTGGGGCTTCATGCTTACTTTGGTGAGAATGCACACAGACAAGGTGCTACTGCTGAAGTCTTTCCATGTGGCGAATCCAGTGGGTAAATATTTGTCAAGTATTAGCATAATACTTAATGAAGCAAGTTGGCAACTCCATTTTTGCATTCGCTATCTGAGACGAAGATTGGATTGGGGATAATACAACGAACTAATATAACACCCAGAGTAATGACAAGTTGTGTATGACTTTTTTTCTAGGCTTTTTTTTAGTCTTTTGATAACATTGCTGTGATAATAAATGTCTACTTGGACAAATCTAACTGCAGCATCAATAAAGAAAACAGGATTTTCTTTTGGCAACAGGAAGAAAGTGGCCATTTGATCCAAAAAAATTCTCATCTATCTTTGGCAAATTTCACCCATCGTCATTTAATAGTAATATATGAAGGAACGTGTGTTTTTTTTATCATTCCCTAAAACACACAAGATGTTTTTTCATTACCTGAAACACACAAAAATCTCCATCATCCACAGTGCTTTGTCTTATTATATCATTATGTGAAGTTTTTCAATCAATGTTGCCGTTTCATCCCAACGACATTGTCTTTACCCTATCCAAACTGCTTGCCTCGCCGTGTTATTTGCCTACAACTTCTTGTCACAGTCTTTCCTTTTTATATTAAACGTCCGTTTAAAAAAAAAAGTTGCTGGGTATTTGAACCTTTGCTATCATCAAGAATATTCCTGTATCAATTTTAGCTTTTTTTTGAATATTGAATCGTACAACTATTTGACCCGTTATAACCATGCCAGCTTTTTTGGAAAAAAATATCAGTGCTATCCGCTTTCTCTTCCCTTGTAATCTTGTATTTTCTTCAATATTTAAACAATTCCCTTTTAAAAGTTGCAATTGCACCGACTTTCATTATCCTGACAGGCCGTATATTTCGTGTGTGTTTTTTTTAAACTGAACTCCCTCTGGTTCTTTTTCGTAATTAAATTTCCTAAATCATGAACATTTCAGTTAAGTTGCACAGAAATTTCTAGTTTTGTAGAAAAATATCCCCAATTTATTTAACCTGCCCTAATTCCTTCTATTCTACTCTCCTTTGTACCCTCTGAAGGACAATGGAACAATTCCTATCATTAGGTGACCAGAAGATTAAATTCAAAATGGGGAGTTGATCAGTCACTATGCTAACCTGGCACAGTTGATAATGCTTGTGCTCCAGGTTAGAAATCTGTGGATCTAAAGCCGATATCAGAATGAATGCACAATCTGTGCTAACAATCCAACACTGAACTGAGGGAGTGCTGCGGTATCAGCAGTTAACATCCTCCAGCTAAGGAACCAAACCAGGGTCCTACATGGTGATTTAAATGTGATTGTACTTTCCAACGATTCAAAGAAATATAATGAAATCCAAGTTATATTCTATACAGGTCTCACCTCAACAAAAGTAACAGATCACTCGTATCATTGATGTTTGTGCAACGCGCTCTGTGGCATTTTAGATGGTAGAATTATATCAACTACAAGTATTGTTGTATATAAGCCCCTCTAATGTGGATTATCTCCCTTACTTCCATTGTTAACTGCATTTTAACAAACTGTAACAGTTTTTTTTGTAATCTGGCTGAAAATAAGTTTTAACTGGTGATTATAATGTTCATGCGATAACTTAATACATACTGGCTGGCTTATCCCCAGTAATCAACTGATAACTATCAGTCATAGCGATTACATTGCAATTACTAATCCCTCAGCAATGACAACATCACACAATAACTGTCGAGTATTGCCATGATAGCTGCAGTCTGTTAAAAACAGACAGAGAACATTTTCCAATCCCCACCCTCACTGATTACTCAGCAGAGCTTGTTGCACATTAGCGGACAACGGAACCAATTTCAGAGCTGCAATCTTATTTTGGGGTTCAGATGAAGCTAGCAAACGGCTTGAAATTGGTCTTGGGATGTAAGGTAGCTTTCACAATTGTATCTACCCACTATCATACTATATATAATGTTCCATACTACTTAAACAGGATGTTATGGTCGAGTGAATATGTACTGTAAATGCAATAAATATTAAACCCATGTAAGGCAATGTATAATTTATTATGTGCGAGCAAGTTAAAATCCCATTAAATCATACTATGATATTAAAATTTATAGCAAAGTATTATTTTAAATAATAAATATGCAAAATTTATATTTACAGCAACAACTGCACTGAATAAAACAAACAGGACTATTATCGTTATACAAAGCTTAGCATATTGTGATATACTCAAGAATGTTAAATCATAGTGTTGCATATACCTCATAGTGTAAGCCATTGCATTATTTTCCAATAATTGCTTCCTATAATTCACCTTAGTTTAATGATATGAAAAATTCACAGCACCCGATTACCCCATGCCTCATCTTTTGGTCTGTAACATGAGTTTTCAGAAGATTGGGCCAAATGAGCCTCAATTTCTCAAATGGATCTAACATCTTTAAAGAAATTAAGGGTTGGGATTTTCACTTTTTCTTATGAGCGAGGAGGAACGGAACAATGTTGGTCAGGGTTTGTCTCTCCAGCAACTTTTTTGTAATCAGATTCATCCACCAGTACAAGCAATCGGGACCTAGGCTGAAAATCTCATCTGGACACTTACTGAAACCCGTCAGCCCTGCATGGTCCCTTTACCATGAGCTTTAACAGTCTCTTTCTACCAGTCATATTATTGATGCATTTGCGTTTGCCTGAAACATGTTTACAGGACCCATCACATTCATCCCAAAAAAAAGTGCAAGCAATATTATAGATAAGGACGAACTGTAATTGTCACAAACATATGAAACAAAGCCACATGCTTGTGAGGCCGTAAGGTACTTAGAGCCACACACAAAAGAAATTGGTTTATGGTAGACTCGGTTAATTAGGGCATATGGGAAGGTTCTCCCAATTGTGAAGGGTGTAGACCTCCCAGTGGACATGCAAAAAAGACAAATATACAACAAAATTGACACATGTGTCCTTCAACGTCCTCTCCAGCGCACCCTTCCCCCAGCAATGTTCAGCGCACGCCTGGAATGCACCATTAAGTGGAGTCAGGTTCACTGTGGGTAAAGGATTTCATAATCCTTGCCACCTATTTCGATCCGAAGACTCCCACTGGAAAAATAGTGGGTCTGACTGGATGGCGTGCCAGGGCAGGATTAGATCTAGGCTATCATTGCCACCCTCTGCACCAAACTGCTGTCCTAACCCTGTACAATCTTGGCGATCAAACACAGTCTGCCTTCAGTCACAACTATAAAGTGGTCGCTCGGTTTACTTCCTATGGCCCAATAAGAATCAGCACCTGAGGGTAGGGGAGCAGAGCGAGATACAAACATTACAGTACATAGTCAAGGGGGAAGCCCCATTCGTTCATACCTTTGCGGTTCATCCAGGGAAGCAGATGTGAAATAGCTCCTGGTTTGTTTCATACAGTCACCACCTCATGCAAAATGCTGTGGTTGGAGTTGGTGAATATTTATATTCTTGTCCCACCCCAACCCCCCACACACCTTAATTGCACACTGCACTACCTACTGCTTGAGACACTGCTTGTTCCTATCAGGGTTAAAAAGGAGGTTCCTTTCCTGGCAACGTTTTCACTGTAATACTCATCCTGGAATAAAAGCGTAATTGAAAAAAAAGGATTAAAACTACATTCCGTGCACTCTATTATATTTGCCCACCGTTCAGATCTAATATTTAAATTTTCAATGGCAAAGCTGATTGTTGGATTCTGAAGTCTTTCAATCGTGACAGCTATACACTGTACAACTCTAACTCCTACATATTTAATTAAAGTGGGGTTTAATAGATTCAAATGGATTCACCGCTAAATGAGTTTTAGCACACGATTTTTTTTTGAAGGCTACGTTTTTAGACTGGAGGGGGAAAAAACACTGCTAAGGTCAGATTGTGAATCCTATTGCAATAGAATTGTTTTCTTAGTCTAGGTGACATTGTTTCCGTGGTAGACACTTTATTTTTGGATCAGAACGGAACATTATCAAGCCCAGTGTATGTACACGATATGAAGCGATTTTGCGCTTTTAGGGTTTTTCAAAACCCGGACGCATTTATCTAGAGATGTCCGTTTGCTTGCTAGCGTGTGGTCTGAACAGATTTACTCTTGGTCAATGCCGGTTGTCTCTCGCACCCGCTAATACTGCAAACTGTACCACACGGATATGTGGATGAAAAATAATTAACCACCGGGGCCATGATATTAAGGGTCTCGGTGTCCTTTTATTTAGTTTCCAGCCGCTTTCTTTCAAAGGGCAGGTTGAATTTCCACCTGTGACTTGTCCCTGCCAAGGCTATATTTGCGCAAGATTTCCCTGAGCTCAACTTTGTCAAATATATTCGCTGTTGATAATCAGAGAAGGAGCCATCACTCCGCAATATGCCTTATCATCTCGGCAATTGCGAGTTACAGTTAAAAATAGAGCGGTTACTACACCCTTTCATCATTAGACTTCTTCGGAAACATTTCTTTAAATTAACTTTTTTTTTAACAAAGGTAGTAATTTATAACTTCGTCCTGACTCCCACCTACACCTGACCTGAAGAATGTTGCTTTTTTTTTAAAGAAGAATCTCCTACCAGTTTAACATCGCGTCAGTTAAACAACAAAATAATTGTCCATCACCCCCGCACTGGCCCAAGCAGAAGTCTGGGCTGGAAACTGGAGGAGCGTCAAAGGCAGAAAAACACTAAGGAGTTAGCCAAGAGAAGGTGAAGAGGGCGTGAGGGGGGTTTTATTGTGGTGGTTCAGTGAGTGAGTGTAAGTGGCGAGGGCGGATTTTGCCCCGCGGATGATTAGCTTTGGAAGGTGGCTTGGTGTAGGAAGCTGATGAGCCTTCCCACACTGACCTTGCGTGGGGATAAAAAGGGGGTTTGGGGAAGCATTGGGGAAGTTATCTATCTGCAAAGGAGGGAAGAGGGAGAGCAGATTTGTCAACTTCCCTGTAACTTGAAACACTTCCCACCTGTGAACACGAGAGGAAAAGAACCTGAACTCTTGTTGGTTTTCCTAATAAATGCGTCTACCAGGCTATTTATGAGATAAGACAGCGCCTCATTCCAGTGTGGGTGTGATTTCATACCTCTGTCTTCACCAACCAAGTCCCATTAAGCTTCTACATGTCCCTTGTAGACAGCACACTGCGATTTTATCACCCTTAAACCGGATCACATCAAAACGCCGAAACCATTCTGTGCCCCAAATTCATTTCCTAATTGTTATCATTGCTGTCGTATGTTACTCGCCGGTTGAAAGAGCGCCACAGAAACTCTAAGACCAAATAAAATACAATGTGGGGTGTTTGGACAGAAGGCTTTCTCATGTCCCTGCTATTGGGGCTCGTATATTCCTCACCCCTAAATGCCAGAAGTGTACATTTACTCATTGAGAACCGGGTCTTTTAGGGATTCATACAATGCGGGGTTAGCGGGGAGAAGTCTCCCAAATGTGTAAGGGGGCTTGGGCACACCTCAGCTCACTATAAACCCTATTTTGCTGCTTTCCGATTCTATGTGTGAAATATATATAACACTAGAGTAGATACGGCGTCTAGTTTTCCTGATGGGCGCCGTTTGAGTTGGCAGCTTTAAACGGTCGAGCTGATTTAGAGTGAGCGCAGATGAACGGGTTTTCACTGCCTTCCGACAGGGACATGCGAGACCATAAACGCTTCAGCATGTGTTTAACTATTTAAATGCAATAAGGGGGGGAAGCGGTTTGGAGGTGAGGCGAGCTGACTAACTCATTAGTCTTTCCAGTCTATACATCCGAATAACAAGCGCCTTGGCAAAGGAGGGGTGAGGGGTCTGTCGCACTTGCAAAGGTAGATGGAACAGGAGTCAATCCGACATATAGGACAAATAAGCAAAGCGGCTGAACGAAGCGCTCAGATGCAGAGCGAAGATCACAAATGAAAGTTGGAATGTTTCCTGTCCTACCCGTTAGATGAGGCGATAGCAATGGCAGGAATGATCCTTTTCCTTTTTTTTGCAATATGTCAAAAGGATACAAAATTCCACCGCCTGTTAGCAGCCAGGAAGCTTTCCAAAGGGCTGGAGCTCCAGCATTGGCTCTCTGCGATGCACCGAGTGGCGAACATGTTCAATCAATCCCAAACACTGGCCCACATTGATGGAATGCACAGCTTCTAATTTACCGACTCGGGAGGGGGAGGGCGGCGTCGCAAAGGCAACGTTGACTCTGGGGGAGAGTGAGTTCAACTTTGAACAAGCCCCTTCAAAAACCCTGCCTCAGTTAGGTCTCCCCCACTTCCCACCCTCCCCAGTTCAGCGATCAGTTTTTATAGAGAAGAGATCAGAATTCACATTCTCAGCACGCAACTGTACATATCTTCCAAACACACACACACACCACACATATACACTTTACCTTATTCAATGTAGCGACGGGCCCCTCTTCAGTGTATCTGTTCCTCTCTCTCTCTTCGCTTCATCTGAATAACCAAAAGCCAGAAACAAAACAACGCAAGTGGGGGAAGATTACAGCATCGCAAGCGAAGGTGATTCCTTTTCCTACTTGTCACGGATCAGACAAGACCGCGAGTCCGCCAGCAAGGTCCCAATTTTTTCACAGCTCGTCATTCACACCAAACCGTCTCGTTCTCCCAGTGTCGTCTTCTGCCGGTAGGTGAGACACAGAATGAATATGTCTTTATTTTTCTTTCCCCACGTCTCATTCTCTCGCTTTGCACTGCATTCCCCTCCAACCCTCCTCCAACCCTCTTGTCTTTTTTTTGGGTAAAAAGCCCAGTGTTCTTTTCTTGGTCTGGTCGAAGGAATCCTCAAAATAACTTCAGTTATAAAAATGTATGAGCTGCACACTGTGTCTTGCTGACTCTCCTGAACTGCTGGTACTGGCTTCGTGGCAATGAGCCTCCCCAGACAGCTGTTATTGGACTGTTGGAAGGGAGGTCTGGAGCTCCGTAATTAATGCGAGCTCTTTCATGTCGTGTGTGTGTGTGAGAGAGAGAGAGACACACACATACATACACATAAACACACACACACACACATACACTTTACCATCCAGGCTGTAAGGTCGCTGAGGACAATAAGCGATCATGCGTAACACCTCACTGTTGACTATCGCTGTCTCAAGCTCAGCGATTAATACAGAGCCAGTTCCTAACACTGCAGTCACTTCTGATGGGGATTGGGGAAGGGGTGCTTGGTGATAGGGCTACTGTCTGAATTTCAATAGATCTCGGTATCCCTTTACCTAAACTGAATGTAATTAAAGTTAACACGGAGCCCGGGCTGGAACTGCATCGCCCAGTATATGCTATTCAATGTGACTGTCAATGGAATCGAAAGGATGGGATACAGATTGCTCCATCGCCAGATTTACCTTCGCGTGTCAATAGAGAATTCAGACCGCTACAGGTGAAGGAGAGATCTCATTAATAACATCACTTGCATGTGGGATTTAACGCCACGCCGTTTTTATTTCTTTAAATTAAGATTTACAACGCTGATGCAGAGTTGACGAGGATGTAATTTTCATCATTTATTATCCACCATCTACACAGAGAATACCAGAGCTGGTCCTCACTCTCACACCTGTGTAACGTAAGGCTTATACAGACTCACTTATTCATTCACATACACACGCACACACACCGGTAACAGGTTGAGAGTCTGTCACTCTCAGTCTCTCATACTTAAGTTTATCTCTCCTTCTCTCTGTGTGTGCGTCAGTCTCACGCACCCATAAAAAGACAATTTTTTTTCTAACCAACCTGTTCACATCTCTGGAGCAGATGAGGCTTGAAGTGGGGTCCTCTGGCTCAGGGACAGGGACACGACCACTGCACCACAACAGCCCTGTGTGTAGACTGAAGTCACGCCGCCGTGATGGTCATTCGGGCAAACATGCTTGTGAAAGATCGATGAGGATCAGGCAGTCAATTGATGACAATCACTGAGATGGGCACATGTAAAATCGCGCACACACCTACAGTAGCGTAGAAGGACAGTCACTGATGATAGATATGTGCTACTTTCAGATATATGTTTCCACAAAGAATTTCCACACACTCACGGCGTAACTGATAAGCCAACAAGCACATTCCAAACAACACACAATTGCGTGTGACAAAGCAATTGGGAAACTCGGGGTTTTGGAAATGAAGGTGAAATTCACAATGTTGAACAGCGTTCATTTTAGGAAGCTGGTGTCTAAACCAATCAGACACCACCCTATTAAATTAGAAATTGGATTATCATTTGCACTATTCAACTAGTGGCTTCTTGTTTTCTAGTATTAATTTCCACATGTTCAGAAACTAAATGCATTCGCACTGAACAATATTATGACTGACAAAAGTAAGCATTGATAGCGAGTAAAAACTGACAGATCAAATCCACAAACCTAGATGGCTGCAGGAAATACCCTCACAAAGTTAAGAGGAGGGAATGTGATTGATGTTACTCATTAAGGGTTATTCAAGAAATAGCACCATTACAGAAATATCCCACATTAAAGATTGGTTAGTTTTGTTTCCCAGAGAGCAAAGATTCAAGAACTATTATGAAAAGTAAACACTCTGACAGGACGGCTTAAGGGAAAGAAAACTAAAATTCTGAATTTATATTGGAACTTTTATGATCTCAGGTATCCCAGTATGGATCATTTTACAGCCAATGAAAAACTTTTGAAGTCCTATGCAGGGAAAGCAACAGCCAATTTTGCACATAGCCAACTGTCATAGACCACAATCTCTCCTTGTTGATCTGGTTTGAAGGCAACATATTAGGTCATCAGAAAGAACGCACTCAATGCTCTTCAAAATAATGCATATTCAATATTCTCTGAGAGGTCAGTTAAAGCCACACTTCAGTACATTATCAGAAAGATGGCAGCTCCATCCATGAGGTAGCCCCTCAGTAACGGGCTGGAGAGTTCACCTAAAACTTATACTCAAGACCCTGAAGGTTGACCCCACAAGCTTCTGAGTCAGAAGCAAGAATGATTTAAGATCAAGAGCTATGCATTTCATAACTTAAGCCTTCTTTGCTATTCATTTTTTTTTATTCATTCAGGTGATGTGGATTTTGCTGGTTGGGCCAGCATTTATTGCACACTCCTAATTGCCTGTGAGAAGGTGGTGGTGAGTTGCCTGATCTGTTCATGCTAACCCCCTGAACAATGGGATTTCCTTTTATTCGGTAAAATGTGTCTGAGCACATTGTTGCTCGCTACTTCATGCTTAGCTCATGTAAAATTTCAAATGCGCTCTGCTTTAACTTAAAACAAAATCAAAACCTATACATTTTACAGTACAACATGAGACTGTCCAAATGCTGTGGAATAATAGAATGACACAGAACAGAAGGAGATCAATCAGCCCACCGTGTATGTGCCCACCCTTTTGTGCAAATGACAAATTCATCACACTCCCTTGCTTTCTTACAATTATTTTGTAAATTGTTTTCCTTCAGATACTTACCCAATTCTCTCTGAAAGTTACTATTGAATCTGCTTCCACCAGTGTGTCAGGCAGTGCATTGCAGACCACAACAGCTTGCTGCATAAAATGAAAATCATCATTTGCTTTTGGTTCTTCAAGTCATTTTAAATCTCTGTCCTTTGGTTACAGGCACGTCTGCCACAGGAAATAGTTTCCCTTTATCTACTCTATGAAAGTCATTCACGATTTTGAGCACTTTGTTGAGTTCCCTCTTAACCTTCTCTGATGTATGCTGTACATGAACTAATTCCATTTCACCTATTGGATTTTACATACCTTGGTAGATTTTAGCTTCAAGTTGTGTTGTTTAATATAAATACAATATTGCACAAGAGCCACAATTTGCTTTGCCGTTATACATCTGTAACACTGAGAACTGATATAACCTTATTTGCTGCTCTGTATTTTTTTGCACTCTCCCTCCTCTAATAGTTCCCCTTTTTCATAACCTCACATGTCCTTTCTGAGTACTTGGGTTTAATATATAAGGCTAGATGGTCAGATTTAATGATCTATTCAACTTGGAAGGGCAACAGGGCTTGAATTCAGGAATTGGTCTGACTTTGGCTTCTGTTCAGTTCATACATATCATTATTAGCTGAATCACAGGCTTGTAATCATGAATTTCAAAACAAAAATCCTCTTTATTCTTTGTTTAAACAAAGTTCTTTGATTCCAGATATACGAGTGTCATTGGCAAAGCTCACATTTATTGCCCATCTGTACTTGGTGGATATTGGCCTTCTGTTGAATTACTAGTTGCGGTTTGATGCAATTAAATATATTGCCAGGTCACTTCAGACAGTAGAGAAGAATCCATCAATATGTTGACATCAGACTGGAGTCACGTGTAAGAAATGTAGGAACACTGCATTCAGAGATGGCCGATTTCCTTCCCCAAGTTGCGCAGGTGAACTTTTCAGCTTTCATGACAATCCAACAAAGTCAGGATTATTTTCACTGGCGTTGACTTCTTATTCCAATTTTCGGATTGGTACTAAGGGCTACTTGGTCTAACACAATGGTTTTGATAATCTGTCCCTTTGAAGTAAAGTGATGCGGACATTTTTATACTGATGCAAAGTGGCCTGATACACACCAATACTAATATTACATTATAGTTCTGGAGGCTTGCAAATGCGGTATTGAGTGCTACACTTCAGTACTCACGTCCAGTGCATGGTTTTGAGGTGGAGAACACTTGCAGGAATACCAGATATGGGGTTCAAATCCTATTTTGGAAGTAGGAATGCAAAATCTTGGATGACAATCCCAGTGTAATACCAGGAGAATGCTGCAATGTCAGTACTACCTTTCTGATAAGGCACTAAACCAACGTTCAATATGTTTTCTTAGGAGCATCCCATGACCCTGCTGAATTTTGAAGACAATTAGTAAAGTCCTATCATAAAAAACTATTATTAATTATCAAATTAATAGTTATTATCACATCGCTTTTTGTGGGACGTTTCCTGTGTGAAAACAGTCTGCTCCTTTTCCTCTATAATAACAATGATTGCAATTCAAAAAGCATTCAGTCAGCTGTACAAAAGTATAAAATACAGAGGTCAGAGAAGGCACTATATAAATGAAAGTTGTTTCTTTTTACGAAACAAAAGTCTAGTATCAAGGAGCTGATCAATATTTTATTGGGTTTCAATGCATCTTGACTTAAAAGCAAGGTTGCGTTGATTAAATATAGTCATAGTTTGGCCCTAATTTGGATTAGGAACAATTTGATTACAATCTTGTATCCATTTCATAAACTGTAGAGATCATATGAATTTATGTAGTAGCCTTAAGATGATGAAACAAAGCACTTTCAAAAGGCAGAGAAACAACAGCTATGTCATTTTTTTAAATGCAAAGAGTTGTTAGGATATGGAAGTCACTTCACAGGAAGTGGCTGAGGCATATAATGTAGGTGTTTTCACAAGGTGAGTACATGAGAAAGAGTGGAAAGAGACGATGAAATGAGGCTGATAGAATGGTGAGGACATTTATAGTAGAGCATAAACGCAGAACAGGCAAATTATAGAGTCAATATTGCACAGAAGAAGACCGTTCAGCCCATTGAGCAATGCCTGCGAAGAATGAATTCAGTGGGACTTGAATGAGGGACATTCCAGATTAAGTGCCTTTGGTTCAATGATTTCGAGTTAAATCCATGGAAATATTGTATGTTGGACTGAATGCTCTGTTTCTTTGCTGTATGTCCTACGTCCTACGTCCTATTTTGTACCTGGCATTTATGTAGTGCCTTTAAAAATGACAAGATACTTCACATCAGTGCAAACAGGCAAAATCTTCCAGCATTTCCTTGACTCTGGAACAAAATCTAGAAATTGTAGGGAAGAAAATACAACCCTGCTATTCAAGAAGAGAGGGAGAGAAAAAGATCATGAACCTCAGGCTATTTAGCTTGGTATTTACAACAATGCTATAATCTAGTTGGAAAATCATACTATCACAGGAAAAAAATATAGATTTACGAAATGAAAATCATGTTTAATGTAGTCACTATCTGGTTAGATAAGGGGAACCAGTATGTTTTGTTTCTCAAAAATTACTACGCACAATACCTTACTGTATTAAATTAGCCATCATAATATCGAGAGTAATATATTAGCATGGATAGAGATTTGGTTAACAGATGCAAGATAAAGACTGTAAATAGACAAGTCAGGATGACATTTTGTAATGACAGAGTTACAGTAAGGGCTACTGGTTGGGTCCCAGCTATGTGTATTCTGAATCAAAGACTTAGGTCGTGGTGTGGTGAGGGAACAAATAAATGATTCATTAATTTCATTTGTTTAGAAGGTGGACTAGCAATTTTATAAATTCCTTTGGTACCAGAATCTCCTATTGACCTTGCTGCACCTTTAATAATTTGCATCTTCAGTAATTTCCAGCAAAATAATTAATTGGAATTGAAAGGCAAGGGGAACAATCCAACTCGAGGCACTTTTTGTTTCATACATTCAAGGGTTGTGGGCTTTGCTGGTTGGGTCAGCATTTATTGCCCATCTCAAACTGTCCTTCAGAAGGTGATGGTGAGCTGCCTTCTTGAACTCTTGAAATGCAATGCTATTAGAGAAGGAGTCAGAAGTCACATGACCCCAGGTTATAGTCCAAAAGGTTTATTTGAAATACAAGCTTTCGAAGCACTGCTTCTTCCTCAGGTGATGTGAGCTCACTGCGCTCTGAAAGCTTGTGATTTCAAATAAACTTGTTGGACTATAACCTGGTGTCACGTGACTTCTGACTTTGTCCACCCCAGTCTAACGCTGGCACCTCCACACTGGGGAAGGAGTTCCAGGATTTTGAGTTGTGAAATGCTTTTACTCAGCAAATTTATTCCCCTGGTTGTTGAAGATACAAAACTAGCTGCGAAAGTAACGCAAAAGCTGCAAGTCGATGTAGACAAGTTAATTAAGTGGGCAAGAAAGTGACAGATGAAATACAATGTGATAATGTGTGAAGTTATTCACATTTTTAAGAAACACAGAAGACTGGCATAATTATTAAACGGCGAGAGACTGTAAACTATTGCTTTCCAGAGGAATCTGGATGCCCTTGTGCATGAATGATAGAAAGTTACCATGTACAGCAAGCAATTAGAAAGCAAATTATATGTTAGACTTTATTCCAAAGTGATTGGAATGTAAGAGTTATGATGCTTCACTGTGATGACAGTGGGACTTGGTGAAACTGCAGAAACAATATTTCCAGATAGTTATGATCTCCTTATCCAAGCAAGTATATACTTTTGCCAGAGGCAAAGATGGCTAAACCGGTTCAAGGGACGAGGATTGTCTTATGAAGCGAGATTGAGTTTAAGCTTGTTTTACCTGGAATTTGAGGATAAGCAGTGCTCTCATTGAAAAATATGAATTCTTAAGGAATTTGATGGATTGGATGATACAAGGACTTTCTCCCTGGCAGCAAATTCTAGAAATTAGGCCAGTCACAGTTTGAAGAATCCACCATTTAGAACTGTAAAGTAAGGAGATTTTATTTCAACTCAAAGGATTGTGTATCTTTGCAATTCTCTATGGTGGAGAGGTATAGATATTTAGTTACTATATATATTCAAAGTAGAGTTTGATAGAATGTTGTAAACCAAGAGAAACAAATAAAATCAAGGTATATGGAGATGTGACACAGAAACCTGCTTCTGGGGCAAAAAGGTCGGCCATAATTTTATAGTTTGGTGGAGCAAGAAGAAGGGAACTAAAGTTGTCCTCCTGATCATATTCCTGATACTCAAAATCACATAAGAATTTTAGGAAAAGTGACCCTTTAACCAAGAGCTAAGTTTTGAATAATGTCAGAAAGGAGCAGAAAACATTAAAATCATTTGATAGCTAAAAGGAGGCCAGGAAAGGAGGATTTCGAAGTAATGTTCAAATGTATAAGATTGATGTAGGATTTAGGTGATGATGGAGATTGATCTCTTTAAACTGGACTCTGGCATACTGTGAGTCCAAGCTGCAGAGTATTGTAATTTTTAAAAAAAATGCAGTTCAACTGTGGCTGTTATCATCAGATCATGTCAGTATGTTCCAACGCACAGGTCAGTAGCTGAACCTCACAGTGATTAGCATTGTTTCTGTGGGGACCGGGTCATTTTGTGAGATTTGAGACAGCAACGTTTTAAACAATTTTTTCCTTTATTCATTCATGGGATGAGGGTGTCACTTTTAAGCAGCATTTATTGCCCATCCCTAATTGCCCAGAGAGCAGCTGAGAGTCAACCACATTGCTGTGCATCTGGAGTCACAGGTTGACCAGAGATAATAAGGATGGCAGTTTCCTTCCCTAAAGGATATTAGTGAACCAGGTGGCTGTTTCCGACAATTGGCAACTGATTCACAGTCATCACTAGGCTTTCTAATTCCAGATATTTTTTATTGAATTCAAATTTCACCATCTGCCATGGCAGGATTCAAACCGAGATTGTTAGCTGGGTCTCTAGATTAACAGTCCAGCGATAACACCGCCAGGCCATTGCCTCTCCCTTAAGATTAAATCCAGCAAAAATTGAGTTTATAAAGTGGCCAACAAGTCCCTATTGATTCCTTAGGTATTTCCTAATGTGTTGGTGAAGCTCTTTGACTTTGAAGCACTAGGGAGCTTGTTTCTGAGCTCAATGACCACCTTTACATTGATAGTGCCCTTGTAATCTGTCCAGTATTTTCACAGACTGTACAGGTCAACTTTATTTTTGTCTCTGCACATATGTTGCCTAACTTGTTGAGTATTTGTTTTTCCACTATTTCTGGGTTTATTGTTTTCAGATTTCAGCATCTGCACCATTCTGCATTTTGCTTCATACTTAATACTGTGTTTCTGCATCAACCTGAGCAAGTTTCTGTTTTACTGCAATGTGGATGAAATTGGATCTTGAACCGACTCAAAAAGTTGAGGCAAAGGCATGCTAGTTAAGGTGTCAAACCTGGTTTGGCAAGCACACTGTTAAGAGGTCCATTCAGGTTTTTGAGCTATCTTTGACTTTGGAGGTAGTAAACATCAGTTCACATTTAAATAGTGCTTCTTTGATACACATAGAGATGGGAGAGGACCACAGTGGACATCCTGCAGGAGAAGGAGTGAACAGAGACTGAATGGAGGAGAACTGAAGGGATGGTCAAAGAAGATTGAGGGATTTAGAAAATAGCGGTTGATTGATATGCTTCCAATGGAAAAGCAGAAGGTGTGTGTGTGGTGGGGTGGGGGGGATGTTAGTCATTCGGAGGTTGACCATTTGCTTTATATTTTTTCTGCAGTGATTTCACAAAAAGGCAAAAAGTTTCACCAACTTATGCTGTTGTAATCACTTCAGAAAATGTGAAAAACATAATTTAGCTGTTAAAACTTCAATGGCAAAATGGATGGAGTAAGAATAAGATTGCTTTCAGTGCAGAGTGACATCCAGTGACAAATTCTCATGAATTACAGTTCTTAAAGCAATATTCCAAATGAAACAATTTAGAGGCTTTGAAATTGCAGGTTCCTAAAGCAGATGATCAGGTCATTACCTCATTGTGCTTTGAGGGAGCTTACCTGTGCAAATTAGTTGATGCTTTTCTTGTGTTGCAAGTGACTACTCTACAAATTTGGGGGCTGGTTTATAATACACAGTGAGATCAATAGCATGCACCATTTGAGGTTATGATGGAAGACTCTCCATCTCAACCTCTCCCCTTGCTGGAGGAATGGTGACCCTCTGGTTAAACCACCACCAGTCTCTCTCTCTGTGCAAAGGGAAAGCAGTCTTTCGATGACCTTACCTTCCTCTTCAAAGCCTATAAAGCACTTTAGGACATCCTGAGATAACAAGGTGTGGGGCTGGATGAACACAGCAGGCCAAGCAGCATCATAGGATCAGGAAAACTTGACGTTTCAGGCCTAGACCCTTCATCAGAAATGGGGGAGGGGAAGAGGGTTCTGAAATAAATAGGGAGGGGGGGGGAGGTGGATAGAGGAGAGGAGGCACCTGAAATAAATAGGGAGAGGGATCTGCAGCACCTTTTATCTCCAGGACATCCTGAGATGGGGCTGTAACAATGTAAGTTCTTCCATATCTTTCTAATTGAATCTGATTCATACAAAATCACAGGTGAAATTTTAACATCACATTGCATATGTACTTAGTTACAAATGGCATCATTTCTGCAACTTGATTTCTCTATCTGTGAATATGTGTATGAATGCATGTATACACATTTGCAAAATCAAATAAGTATTGACCTCACTTGAGGCAACTGCTTGCATACCTGTTGTTTGAATGTGATGTTTCTGGGAGTTCAAGTTTTTATGTCCATTTTACAGGAGCGAATCTGTGCCAGTTAAGTGCCTGCAATTGTTTGTGTGCATGTGCTAATGTGGCTATGTGCTTTGCTCGTATGCAGGGGTGTCTGTGCTTATTATATGAATAGCTTGTGACATGGCATATGGTGCCTGTAATGTGTTGTGAGGAACAGATGATTTGGGTCCCAAAGCTGTCTACCGCTGGGGTTTTTCCACACCTCAGGTCTGTGGACTAATTGATGGAAATTGACTGAAATCAGGAATTGACAATTCCTTTATAATGATGTGCTAACCAGGATGGTCGAAAGCAAAGTGGATGAATCTTAGTCTTTTGCCATTTGTATTCCCGTGTATGTCTATCTGAGCGTGTTTTTGTGGACGCCTGTGTATATTGGCAACGCTGTTTCAATTATACATAACATTTGGGACTTGTGCCTGCTGGCGTACATTAGCGAACATTGCGTTGTTTTCGAACGTGATATGCTCACGATAAATTAGTTTCAGCACTACCCTCTCCTCTGCGTGCTTCGATGTTTTGTTTTACAGCGGTGAAGTGATCAAACATAAGTTTAAGAATCACACAGATGCCCAGACACTGGGAATAAAGTGGCAGGTTTGGAAAATGGTAGGGGAGGACAGGCGACTAAAGATAGTGTGTCGATAATCGCAGAGCCCGGGGGAGTTGTCTTAAACTGGATACAGACCTAAAACACGCGTGGAGGCAACACTGGAAGGCAGGGAGTAAAGATACACATTAACACAGTGCGGAGACCTTTCAGGGCCCTTTAACGCGATGAATTTGTACGAATTGAGATTATTCATCTCGGCCGTACCATAAAACACAGGAATTATATTTATCCCGGACGACCCAGGTCTTAAACGTCAAACCCAGGTCACAATTCTTCAACATTTTCTAGTGAGATTGACAGTTTTGGGGAGGAAATAAATAATCCACAGACAGGAATGAAATTCACCAAGAACCAGTTGATTATTTCTCTCAAAGTATAAACCAGCCGCTATCCCACGCTGGCAACAAAAGGCCAGGAATTTTTGACAGAATTGACAGGATCTCTCTCCAGCTCAAACATGATCCAACGGCGCCCCCTGACTTCCACAGAATTTGGCTCCTCAGTGCCCGCCTCTTACTGCAGGGGCTGCCTGTTCAAAACGGTGCAGTTTGCAGCTGTCTCAGTCTGCAGCCGCCTGCTTTCCCCTTCCCTGTTCACTTTTCACACGTGCCTTCCCTCACCTCATTCTTACTTGCCCCGGTTTTCTGCATTGTGCTAGCACCCCTTCTTCCTCCTCCCCTCTCTGGGTCTAAACCCGGAAGTGTGACTCACCGTGCTATCTCATCCTCCCACTACTCGGTGCATTTCTCCCCGCCCGCAATGAATCGCTGATTGGTGCAAAGAGGCCATTCAGCCCAGCCCACAATCCTGTGCCGGCTCCTTAAAGGAGCCTCATTACCCTAGGGCCAATCTCCCGCTCACCTCATCACTTCCAGCCCCATACCCTTGCAGCCTATTTTTTTTAATCACAGGATCGTAGAATCCCCACAGTGCAGAAAGAGGTCGTTCGGCCCATTGAATCTGCACCGACCCTTCCACCCTGACCCAGTACTTACCCCAACCCTATCCCCATAACCCTGTATCTAAATATCCATCCGATGCTCTCTTGAATGCCTCAGTTGAATCTGCCTTTCATGACACACTCAGGCAGTGCATTCCACAACCCGGTACGAGAGAAAAAACGGAGGCAATGGCTTCATGGTAACAGCACTAGTTTTATTAATCCAGAGACCCAGGTAATATTGTGGGGGTCTTGGTTCAAATCCTGTCATGGCAGATGGAGGAATCTAATGCAATTTAAAAAAAAACTGGGACTAATAATCGAATCAGAGATAAAGGGTACCGGAGATGCTGGAGAATCCGAGATAACAAGGTGTGGGGCTGGATGAACACAGCAGGCCAAGCAGCATCATAGGAGCAGGAAAGCTTGACGTTTCGGGCCTAGACCCTTCATCAGAAATTGATTTTCTAATAATCGAATGATTGTTTGGGGCGGGGGTGAACCTATCTGATTCCCAGCTTTATGGAAGGAAATCTGCTATTCTGACCTGGTCTGACCTCCATGTGACTCCAGTCACACAGCAATGTGGTTGACTCTCAGCTGCCTCTGAACAATAATTACTGACCTGACCAGTGATACCCACATCCTGCGAATGATTTTAAGAAAAATCTTTTCTTCTGTTCATGCTTGCTTCTTTTGCAAATCACGTGAAATTTGTGTCCCTTTTGTACTTGCAGGAAGTGTCTCCCTATCTACTTTCTCCAGCCGGATCACGATTTTAAACCTTTTTTTTTCAGTGTGAAACTAAAGGTCCAGTTCCTCTCTTGGGAGGTCAGTCTCCGGTGTTAACTCATAGTCCGAAGTATTGGCATAAGACCCTGGGCAGCTTTAAATTTCCAGGTTATACCAGCAGGAGTCTTCAACAGAATTTCTGAGCGGTCTCAGTCTTGGGTATATCCGATTTCTGACGATCATGGGGGTTGTCTTTAAGTGGCCACTTTCCAGCCGCATAGGATTCAAAACAGTCACGGATGGCTTGGTCTTTCACAGCTCCCTTCGCCCTTCATAAAGTTTCAGACAGGTTGTGAAGGCACTGGGAAGGTTACCAATCAGATTTTATGATGCCGCCTACCAACTTCGGACCCCACCCCAAACCCACCACCATCGCACACCCTCCCTCCTCTTTCCCACCCCACAAACCAGCCATGAGACAAAAATATATTCAGAGCATTCTGCCAAACAGTGTCTGAATGTACCAGGCAGATAACAATCTGGCAATGTGAAATGGATTTTAAAAAAAACGAAAGAACTTTAAATGCTGGAAATCAGAAACAGAAACAGAAATTGCTGGAAAAGCTCAGCAGGTCTGGCTATATCTGTGGAGAGGAATCGGAGTTAACATTTAGGGTCCAGTGACCCTTCCTCTAAACTCAGAATGTGAAATGGATGTCTTTGTGACTGGACCTCCAACCACAGGGTCTCAAAACGGTGGACACTGTGTAAGCAGATCTTTTGGAAATTCAACTTTGAACTCAAGCTCCCTTGACAATGAATACTGATGTTGATATAAGGCCTTTAATATACTACAACAAAAGTGAGAAATTTGCATAACTTTCCAAACTGTGCTGTCCATGTCCTAACTAGCACCAAGTATAGTTTAAACACTACCTGTGCCCACTAATCTACATTGTCTCCAGGTTCAGTATCATCTCAATTCTAAACAGTTAGAGGATAGAAGTATTCCAAGGCTATGTGGTAAGCTGAATGGAGTTGGATTAATTTCTTGCAAAGAACCAGTGGAGGTGGGATGGGCTGAAGGGCCTCTGATGCCAGGCCGTTCTACGAAATGTAGTGGAAACACCATGGCTCTGAGCAGTTGTGCTTTCAGCAGTACAAAGTCTGGGACTCTCTGAACTGAACCTCCCCACCTCTCTCTCTCTCTCCACCCATTTAAATGCTCCTTAAGTATCACATTTTTGATCAAGATTTTATCTCCTTCTGTGCCTTAGTCTCACTCTTCTTGTGTCTAATAACATTCCTGTAAAGTGCCATGGGACATTCTACGACATAAGTGGAGGTGTACAGAAGTAAACTGGTGTGTTAATGCAAATTGTTACCAATATGACTAAGTATACCCAACAGCAACTATGTTAGATGAATAACACAAACTTCCAGGAATGGACTTAAGATGAATAGACTGCTCACTACCATTTGTCATGTAGAATACACCACTTTAATTTGAATTCTTGCCAGTGAAAGGCAATTAGCAGAGTCTGGGGTATAACCTTAGGCCTAAACAAATTATATGTATTCCCATTGAGTTAGTCAATTGTTATTTGTTTATTTTCAAATACACTGTCATCATCCAAATAGGCATCATTTCATATCTGAGGGAGGGAACTTTTCACTAATGATCTATTTTGCTTTAATAGACCATGTATAAACATAATTAGCAGTCAGGGAGAATTTAAAACAAGTCAGAGTGGAGTATGAGATGCGATATTAGTTGCTATGAATGCGTTCAGGGGTCTGGAAAATTACAATATGGTCTTGAGGGAAACATCACTGTAGAGTTGAATCAAGTTGAGATTCATGAATATGTTTAAACAGTGAGCTGATGCTCCCTTGCTCGGTCAGAGGATAAAGGAACTCCACAGTATATTCCTGAACTGCACAGATTGGAGCTCTGTTTTTGATTCTTAGCTTACGTGGAACTATCAGCCCCTGTTGAACAGTTCAGTAATGGCTTGCAACAACTTAAGTGGGGGATAGCGAGGGGAGAGTCATCAGCCAGATTTCCTGCTATATAGCCAGAAACCCACTGCCCTCACTTTTAAAAAGCTCATACAAGTGGATAGCAGCCAACAGAGAAATTTGCATCAGAGATAAAAGGTACTGCAGATGCTGGAGAATCTGAGATAACAAGCATGGGGCTGGATGAACACAGCAGGTCAAGCAGCATCACAGGAGCAGGAAAACTTGACGTTTCGGGCCTAAACCCTTCATCAGAAATGGGGGAGGGGAAGAGGGTTCTGAAATAAATAGGGAGAGAGGGGGAGGCGGATAGAGGATGGATAGAGGAGAGGATAGGTGGAGAGGAGGCAGACAAGTCGAAGAGGCGGGGATGGAGCCAGTAAAGGTGAGTGTAGGTAGGGGGG